>JARFJB010000339.1:2125000-2322500 GCA_036346205.1 Vesta saturnalis
CCAAATTATGTTAATGCAAAAGATAAAAAATGTACGAACGACGCAAATTTACAGTTTTTATTTATGTAACGCAGTAGATTATCGAGGGTTGACAATATCTTATAATGCCCTTTCCTATTAAAAACGTGATTAGTGAAAAAGCCAAAAGCAAAGAAATTGAGGTTCTTTTCTAGAAAAGGTTTCTTGCGTAGTTCCCAAAATTATTTAAAATAATGAATTAACTATGCACCAATTCCAATGATTTAGTAATTACATTACTTACACACCTACTACATACAGGTACTATAGGTACACTAATAGGAGCTTTATGATACATTGCATAGCGTTCTGTATATTGAATTTTTGTATATAAACTGGAACCCATAGACAACAAAAACAGGCAATTTTGGATATTCGTTTTTAGTTTCTTCTTTTTTGTAAGTGACTATGTCCCGTCACATTGTTAGTTAGTTAGTTTTGACCTTTTGAGGTTAGTTCTTTTTAGTAATTATTTCTAAAGTAGACTTCTTACAAAAGTTAATCGTGTGAATTTAAGGGTTTGTTATGCAGTTAAAATTATTATTAATAAATATGTTTTTGCTATTATTTTTAAAATTATTAAGTTCCTCAGTCTTGATTAACTATAACTGTCATTATGTGTTGAAAAGGAATCATGTATTATAAAAATTATTATTATTATTATTATTTTTCGTGCATCAGCTTCTTTTTTTATTTTATAATAATAAGTATATTATTGTATCATCTAATACTAGATGTTTATTAGTGACATTCTCTGATATATGAAACTACTGATAGTGGTAAGAACCTTACCACTATGGAGCAAATATCAAATAAACATTTTTATATAGGGTGACAAGTGCCTGTTAGTATTAAATAATATATTATTTTATATGGAGCTATAGTGACACCTTTTGTGGCGAATTTGAAGGTTTGATGGACGAACGTAGGGAGTCCGGCAAATACAGATGAGCATAAAATATACTATTTTTTCTTCAGACGTTTTTTACACTTAAATGTGAAATAAGGAAAAACAATTAGGTTGTGTAAATGATGAATAGTTAGATTTACTTAACGTGCTCTGGCAAGCAGCAGTAGACGTTGCTAGGTTTTGTTGAAAACAATACATTAAACAAGTTAAAAATTGTGAAGATTCTCCTTGTTATTGTAAGTATTTTATTAAACTGTTTGTTCCTATTTGTGTAAATTAAAATATTACATTGTTAGGAATATGATGGATTTGGAGCACTACACGCCGTCAGTGTAACGTTTTTTGGCTACCGTTACCTTGAATTGAGTGTTGAGTTTTGATTGGGAGTAGTAAATATACACATTTAGCAAAGAATATAATAGACATAAACGATATTCTGGTAAAACTAAAAAAGTGTAAATTTATTTACCCAGTATTTCTATTGATGTAGGTATTGTTTACAGCTACATCTACTTAGTAATTATAATGATTTTCTTAGACTGAAAAATATATAGTGGAAATTACGCACAATATGCTATATATATATATATATATATATATATATATATATATATATATATATATATATTTTGTCAGGGTATTTTGAACACCCTGTATACGTATTGGGTAATTTTGTTTGTAATTTTATTCACTTAGTTAGATTCCGTATATTTTTTTTTGTTTAGGAGCTTACTGTAGATAATGAATGTTTCGCTTGAATGGGTCACGCAGTATGTAAAGGAATTTTAGGAATGTGTAATGTGCGTTAAGGAATTTCGTTTTTTTTTTGGTGTAGATGCGTAATTTCATTAAGAAAAGTCAGTATAGTTTTTTGGGAATTTTAAGTACAATCTTCAGTTTATTGCCCGAATCATATGTGGAGTTTTATTAAGATAAATTCGTTTAATTTTGTTACCTAGTTTCATTACAAAGAGGCGTTGTTATCGCATTGGTGACGTACTGTCGCATTCGTGTAGAGGAACACTTGGAGAGTCGGAATGTTGGTTTTCATCCATGTAAGTAATATGGGTGGACGATTAGTTGTACCTTTGCAATAACATTTCTGTATCGGGTCGAAGGAAAATGCAAACGTGGCAGTTTCTTCGCCTTAAGTCGAGAGACCATCTTAAATTTAGGGGGGTAGAAATTTTAAAATTAAAATGGTTGATTGGTTTGTTTGAATGAATTTGTATGGAGGGGAACGTTTTTTTTAATATGGCGAGAAAGTAATTTTGAATGGAAGAGGACTCTGTCCTAAGCTTTTGACGCGTGAAGTCGTGCGTGTAGGTGAAGTCGTTCGAATTAGCGGAATTGGGGTTTCATCATTGTGCGAGCTCCTAGTGAAATTTAGTTAAGGAGCGTTGAAGACTTGAAAGATTAGTCGATTATAACTAAGTTTGGGATATTTTTTGTGAAGTAACATTTCAACCGGGCTCGCTCATCAAGTTAGTTTATTGGAGAATAACGGCATCTTCGAGTGCGTTTATGATAGAAATTTGGTTCGTGTTTTTTTGTAGTGCGAACCTGAGGACTATTGAATTTTCGATAGTAACGAGATATAATTAGAGAACCTCTTTCCTAAGATTTAAGTGAACGTAGTGAACGATCGCCCAACCACACACATACTGTTTAGGATTGTTCTGTTCGTAATTAAACCTATTAATGTAAGCTATGCAAAACGATTTGTTGAGTGTTTTCTTTTGTTTGTCGAACCTTAACAACCTCGAGTAAAAGAAATTATTAAAGTGATTTAAGCTAGTTAATGCTGCTTCAATAAGTTACGAGGAATTATTCTAAATTAATTTAAAAAGCAAGTTGAATACGTGATAGAGACCTGAGGCCAGTCAGCTTCGTGTCGTCGTCAAGCGGTAACATCGTGGACCGTGGGCTGCACGAGTCGCACACGACGCTTTCGCCGAGCAAGGATCATCTCCTATTTGCCTGTGTGACCTAGGTAATGTAATTTATATTCTGTTTATTGATCTTGCGACTTGTGAGAATAAAATTTGATTGTGTTTTATATGGAGTATTTTATGTCATGTGTGTTAATGAAGGTGTTTTTGATACCATTAATATTTTATGCAAGGAGGTAAATAAAATATTACCTTCATTATTTAGTTTATATAAGATTGACGTGCTGACGTAATTCAAGTTTATAGAATTTCTTTGAATGCAATTTAGCTTAAGATAGTTTTGCTACTGGCCAGAATTCAATGAGGTAAAAGTTAAGAAGATACGATTACCATTATATTCAAATTGACATGTTTAAATTTTAATTGTTTTATTTAATTATTTTGAATTAATAGATGTTTATCTTAGTTACTATTTTGGAGTAATTATTTTAATATTAAGCATTGAGAGAGGGTGATGATACTTTGCTCAAATAGAAAAGCGTCGCCGAGTTCTATGAGAGAGGTTTGGAGTTTTGTTTTTGTTGTTTGTGATAACAGATTAAGCTAACGTAACGTAATTTACAAGTTTAGAAAAGAGTTGTAACCGAATTGAAGTCAGTTGGTATGTGTTATTTTGATTAGTTTAAGGGAGATTAGTAATTTACCGTAAGGGGAACATTAGAGATTTGTATTGAATTTGAATATTGCTGCACGGTAGTAAGTTGATCAGATTAAGGTGCAGAAGTTGAAGCCTTTCAGGTGAAGCAGTATTGCGGATACCTGGAGCTACGAGCGTTACGATTTGGTAAGTGTGGTAAGTTGGGTATTCGGACCACTACGTACCGTCGTTTAATTCGCATTTTAAAACACCCTGGTGTGTTCTCTCGAATATCCTGGCGCCTACCGGAACCTATTGTGTTATTTTCCCGATTTCGACTTTGGTAGATAACGTGAACTACGGAGACGGGAGTGCTTTGTCCCAATAGACCCTCACCCGCACGCCGAGCTAGTCGTGCAAAAACCATGTTTATCTTTTACCTTGTCCTAGTGAACATTTTTACCGTAACAATATATATATATATATATATATATATATATATATATATATATATATATATATATATATATAGCATTTAGAATAAATTTGCATTTTACATGTAAAGTTCTGTATTGTATATAAGCATTTTAATTATAAAGCGAAAGTTTTATATTTTTTCTTTACATCTATAAATATTATAAACAAAATTTTTTATTTTTTGCCATGGTATATCTGAAAAGTAAAAAAATAGTAAATTTGTACTGTTTGCTTAATACATACCTTTCATAATATTTTGGTGGTTTGATATTAATTCTTCACACTCTGATTTTGTCGGTGCCTTTTTTAGTAGAATACGTTTTTTAAAGAAATGTGTAGTAACTTTTTTTTGTTCATTCGTCCATAGAATTCTAACAAAGTTTGGTGAAGATACTTTTTCTTGCTTACTACGCTGCTTCTCTCTATTATGACCCTTTTTAGGTGTTATACTTGGTAAAGACACTACTTGATTTGTCGGTACCTGCTTTTTGTCACCCAATAACTGATTATCATCTTCACTAATATCACTTTCGCAATTACTCTCTTCTGAAATTAAACCCTCTACATTAACGTCTAGTTCATCTAGGCTTTTGCCTCTGTAGTTATTGATAGAACCATTTTCCATCATCAACAAAAATTTGCTTACTTTAGCTACTTGGAAAACATTTTCGGGTAGTCGGTAAAACGTTTTATGTATATCTTTATTGTGACCCATTAATGTGGCCAGTTGTTCAATATCGCTTTCGCTCAAATTTAAAATTTGTGCTACTGTAGCTACTTGTTTTCTGAGTTTTGTGGATGTAATCAACTCAGGTTTTTTTATTCCACTAGCTACAGCTAGTTTTCGAATTATTTCAGAAGCTTTTAAGCAGCTATGTTCACTGTTAGGTAAAGCAAACAAATATTCGTTGTTTTCGTGACAGAATTTGTTCCTCAGAGTTACTAACGTACATAGAATTTGTTGTATTTTTGGGGTAAAAAGTATGGGCACTCCACGGCCTCTTTTTCCGCGAATAACTATACGTTTAAAAATGTTAGTTAACTCTCTTTCAACTGGTGATAAAGACAGCTCTATTTCATCCTGTGGTATATCAGTTGATGCACTCAAATACGTAGTCAAGAAAATTCTTTGCACTTCACCGGCTCGTTTTCGATTAAGAAGAATTAACTGCACTAATACGCTTTCTTGCAGATTTTTAAATTCGCTTAAATCACTTGAGTTTTTTTTTAATGCATCCAAAGATTTGTTTTGAACAGATACTAAAAAATCTCTAAATATTTTGATGTCAGATGTCAACGGGAGCATTGCTGGTTTATTCCATTTATTTTGGTAAATTTCCTTACAAGCGTTTGTAGACAGCTCATAACACCGTTGTTTTTCTATCAACGTTGATAAAGTGTTTATTTCTTTAATTTCATTTTCCGTATTTCCTACTGTATTTAACAATGGTGACTTTTTTATTAATAAAAATTCAGCTATGTCACAAACCTGCTTTAATGAGGTGCCTATCTTTAGTACATATGATGGAGATTTAAATGTATCGGTACTTGAATCATAACCGGCAACAATTTTTGCTGCTTTAATAATAATATCAAAATTTGAAGGTTTTATGGTTCGTTGCAGAGTAGAGCAATTAATGTCGATCTTCTGTATTTCAATTAAAAGTCTTGCTAATTCCCTCATTTTGTTTGAAGCTACTGTTATTAAATGCTTTTCTTTGTGACTTTTAATGTACCTAGTACCAAAAGCTCGAATCAGAGGATCCATTTTTACTACATTTGATATATTATCTGCTGCCATTCTTGGAAAAACATTTTTTACTAAAATTGTATCTTCATCTGTAAATGTGTGTAATAGCAATTGTGCTTCTGCTTGAATGTTTACTCGTTTTCCACCTGACTTGAATCTGGTCAATTTACAAATTTTAATATGCCGTCTTAAGTATTTTTTTTTAAAATGACCAAAACAATACTTGCACGGCAAGTAATCTTTAGCAGCCGTTTCAGCATCTGCACAATTAGGTCTTCTAACCGGTTTAATACAAGACATTCCGCTAACATTGTTAATAAAATTACCTCTTTTCCTAAGCTGATCTGCTAAGTGTTTTCTTTCTACTGAACCTTTTTTAAACGACATGTATTTCGCCACTTCAATTTCTTTCTTATGTTTCCGTACTATATGCCTAGTAAAGTTTGTCACACCTGATTCACAAAAAACGCATATGTCTTTTTTGTCCCAAATTCGCTTATTTGTAAAAGCTTTTTTCCTAGATTTTTCTACATCAGCATGGAAGACGTAAGTAATATTTTTATTTTTTAAAGAAGCAGTTGAATTCGTTGGGGGGACTATTTTTGATACAGATTTTATAATGCTACTGCCTGAAGAATCCTCTTGATCGTGTAGTTCATCAGTATCAGGCTCGTATGGTGTTATTTGATTAGGTGAAATATTGTGTTGCACATTATTATACTCAATACGCTTATTGTTTGTTTCTCTTACTTTTTCCCGAAACTCAACTTTTTCGCATAAAGGGCGCTGGTCATCGTCCTCTGTGTACGTTCCACTTACAATGGATGCCGTCGAAATTGTATTTATGTTATTAATTTGATTTTCTAGTGTTAGTGGCATCAACTCAGTGTACGTAAGATTATCTGTTAAATATTTTAATATATAAATACAGGCAACAAAATGCAAGTAACATACATAAACATATACTATTATATGCATATTGATATTTAAGTATACTTAAACTTCTAGCACTTCTTACTTATTTATTTTTTTGTTATAAATAGAAATTTTTATAGTAAGTTAATATTCAAATAATAAACTAACATATTGTTTCTTCGTTCAATCATAAAACATACACTTTTTACATTATTATTTTAAGTGTAAAAAGTTATCTTTTAGTGCATAAAAATTTTATTGCATGCAATGAATGACAAGAGAACCAAATTTCATTTGTGCAGATACTAAAAATTTTAGGTTATTATGCTTTTGATTTCTTTTTTGGAGTGATATTGTTCAATTAAGGAAAACGTCAATCCATAGATAAACCATTACAGTAAAATTTCAAGCCTTCTAATTTTCCATTTCGTTTAAAATTTTTTCAAAATAAAATTACGTTTTGTTAATATCGAGTGTACGAAGTTTATCGATATATTTGAGTATTTTTTTTTACTGGAAATCGGGTACAGAACTTGACTCCTAGTTACTCATTAAACGTTATTCTGGCTTGCCAATTCAAATAAAAAAAAAGTACAAGGGTTATAGCTAAAAAGAGGATATATTATTGATAATATACATGACAGTAACGATGAAGTTTTTTGACACCCCACCAAAAATCAGTGTACTGGCAAATGAAGCACCATTAAATTTAATTACTGCAAAACACTAGAAATGATAATCAATCATAATTAAACATTAAATATTATACCATTGAAAAATATTTTTTATATATCGACACTTATGGCCACCTAGTAACACAGTTTATCTATCTTAAAAAGTGCCATCCAACTAACGCCTAAAGGCCTTGTTGGACAAACGCACCTTGCGTGCTATAAAACTCACATCTTGCATTAGTCATATAAATAACTGTTTACTAATAATATGAAGTTTGCTTCAGATTCTCAAAGTATAGTTTTTCTGCGACCGTCTTAAAAGTAGTCACTTCTAATACTAAAAACTGTCATTGAAGTGGATGTTTTTATTGCTAATACAAAAAAAAATGTTTGTTGCTAAGCAACATTTTTAGTTCCTAGCCATAAAAGTACTTTTACTTCCTATAGGCAAAATATGTTGGTTTTTATGGATGAAACGCATGGTATACATTTAGCGTTGAAAACAACAAAAATAGAGAAGTTGAATACTTAAAGTAATTTACATTTTCAAAACTACCTACGTTCAAAATCCACACATACACGTGAAAAAAGTTTCATCCTCTAAAAAATTTTCTTTGGCTGGAGAGAATGTGGGACTACTTTTAAATTTTTTCATCTTTGCTTTGTATTTCTGATAATTAATTAACAACGATCAAATAACATACGCTTAATATTAGCAATTAATTTTCACAAACATGGATGAACTCAGAGTCCCAGCAAAAATTAAATTACTATTTATTAAAATGCACATTTGTAAATTTTGTGAATAATAAATATTATCTACGGTGTACATAAATAGACTTCACAAAACAGATAAGTTATATAATGCGTGTTATAGCTAAATGTAGTTTTATCTTACCTGTGTCAACGTTATAAAGTGGATTATAAGAAAAAAACTTCTCAATTTTAAATGCAGCTACAAAATAAAAAATTGGTAAATATACACCTACTTATAATATGAAATACCTAGAGGTTCCAAATTTTCATTTACTTCTGGCGTAACGACAGATTTCGAATCTAAAATGTTTGAATAAGAAACAGTATTAGCTGGAGTAATGAAATCTATTCAATGGTAGGTATTAGAATGAATGTGAACTAAAACTACACCGAACTTTAAAGCCACTTATTAACCCAAAACAATTAATTCTTACTAAATTTAGTCTACTTTAAGAAAACAATCTATTCTTAAAAAAAAAACACTAAATGAAGTTGTTACCTTTCTCGTAGGTATTTTCAATTTGAAGTTGATTCAATGCCAAGGACAATATTTTAGAAGTTCTTCGACTCGACATTTTAAAATATAATTCACAGCCAATATGATACACGAGATTACAAACGCAATGAAAATGCAATACTAAACAGAATATTCATGAAATATGACCATGCAGTGATGCCGTTACACAATTTTAAGCTGGATCTCGTAACCACCGTTGTAATCAATTTGCAACACACACAGCATGCAAAGCAACTACAGCGCTAACACACAAATCAACACACAGACTACATAATATTTGCATGTTAAGGGATCCAAGAAAAAAATAATTTTAAAGCTTAAAACGTGGTTACCCAAGTCGAAATGCACCTACATCGTTGCGAGATCCACCATTTCGGATCTCGCAGCGAAAAAGGATCTCACAGCTCCGCTTCAATTCCATACGCTTGATCTCACAACGTACTAAGGACAAACACACACACACGCACGCACGCACGCACGCACGCACGCACGCACGCACGCACGCACGCACGCACGCACGCACGCACGCACGCACGCACGCACGCACGCACGCACGCACGCACGCACGCACGCACGCACGCACGCACGCACGCACGCACGCACGCACGCACGCACGCACGCACGCACGCACGCACGCACGCACGCACGCACGCACACACACACACTTCGAGACATGATGGCCGATCTTGGCGAAACTTGGCCAAAAGTTGTCAAATGAGCTAATAAGTCGATTTAGCGATAGTGAAACAAAAAGTCGACTGTATGGCCTTTATACCCACATATGTATATGCAAGTTGGAAGGGAAAACTTTGAACTAACAATTAAATTCTACCATAGGAATTTTTTTGCCGCTAAATTACGCATCGTGTCGAACTTGATTAACCCATATCTTGAACGTCTATACCTTTTCGCATAAAATTAATCGTTATTCAGAGAATGAAAAAATTTGAACCCTTAAATTCTATGCCAAGACATCCAGACATGATGGCCGATCTTGGCCAAACGTTGTAAAATAAGCTAATAAGTCGATTTAGCGATAGTGAAAAAAGTCGATTGCATAACCTTCTGTACTTACGTATTATGTATGTGCAGGTTGAAAGGTAAAAAGTAAAGCTATTTCACACAATTAAAGAAAAAACTACAAATTTTAAATACTCACTAAATTTACAATTGTAATATCAGAATCTTAATGGTATTACAGTCGCTTGGAGAAGAAATAACATATTCAATGCGGCTCAGAAGCAACTTTTTGTTTTTCATCTGTTTTTGTTCGCTTTTTCCGTGTTGGATGGAACGAACAGATTCGTCTTCTAAGCCTAATAAAATAATGTACATTTGCATTACTGTTATTCCTTTGACCTTGCTACCGCTTATAATAAACAACCATTTAGTAAGTTTTAATTCCTTAGCATAATGTAAATCTTAAACAAAATAATGCTTCTTCAAAGTTATGGTATATAAATCATCTCACACATGTAAAATCTACAGTTGAATTAATAATTGTGATTTATAAACAAATTACAATAATACCTTTCAGAACCCGCAACATAAATAACATTTACAAAAGTACATCATGTTTTTTCGTATAATAAATTTAACTTACAACAAAAATTGTGGACGGAAGCGACAATATACAATTATGATCCTTGTAAAGGCATAAATATTCAATTTACAGATAAATTATTACTTAAATACTCTTAAATTTAAAAATAGTGACTAAACATGAATTTTATACTTGTATTACATTCTGTTAAATCACATTCATAATGCGATAAGGTGTAAATGCAGTAAAATATTTCTTTTACTACTTACACTGATTTGTTCCAAATCTTCTTGCCCATTTGAGTATGTATTTAACAGTTTGTAGACCTAATTCAATAATAAATTAATTACAACCAAATTATAACCCCCAAGTTCCTTTTTACGTTAAGGGAGAAAATGCGAAAAACGAGCCAAGTTTGGTAACATGCAATTAGCAATACTTCATTGATACGCAACTTCAAACGGAATTTTAACTAAGCAACAAATGAGAAAATCCTCCTTAAACTGTACTGTACAGAACTATATTTTTTCGTATATACCTACGTCTGAGAAATTTACTAGAAATTTTATAAATGAAAATTTAGGAGACGTTTAAATTGTGTATAGGTGAAGAGAACCCGTCGCTTTTCCTCAACAGGGTTATTCATTTTAAGTAATTTCTTGCATCTGTATACCTTCTACTGATTTTTTTAGTTAAAAGAATTTACTAGCACAAGCAACGACCCTTTTATCTCAGTTTTTAGATTGAGCTGCAAATCGTAACGAAATAATTAGAAATTTCGTTCTCATACTCACCACCTGCTACCATGTCTTTTTCCTTGCGTCTCTTTAGCTAATATTGTATCCCACATAAAATATTACTATTAGTTTTAAATAGGTATTACGGTATCTGTAGTTTTATAGGTTTTTTATTAATTGAATAAAACGGGTCATCGAAATTTATAGAGGGAAACTATTAATGCTGGCTACTCTCTTTTTAAGCACGATTTAGATTTATTGCCTTTAAGGGTGAATTTAATGGTTTTTTATATATTTTGATAACATTACTTAACTGTGGGAAAAACTTTCTAACAACACAAAGTTATGACTATACGAAAGTAATGCCGAACAGCATAAGTTAATAATACATGTACTACTAATAAGGCAAGTAAATTGAACAAAATCAGTATTATAAAATCAAGACGCTGCATTGAAATTGAACGAAAGAAGCAAAACAAAAAAAAAGGAGTAAAAACAGTAGAACGCGCAAAATTAAGAACGGATTGATTATAGAATCAAGATTAGAATACTTAGCTTTTGGGTTTTTAAGTGTGTATTTTTATACAGTGCGTTCATAAAGTAGAGGATAAATTCGAATGGAAGTTTAGAAAGGAAATTCTTGGGCCCGTCGACTTTTATTTTTATTTTACGTAAAAGTGAAATATACAGGGTGTGTCAAAAGAGAGATATGACGCCATCGACATTTTATTTAATATCAACCCCCATTTTTTATTGCAGAATTAGAAAGGGTCCTTTTACGTCCGACAAGGTAAATAAATATGAGTAAATTTCATTGTCGATGTAAGAAAACGTTAAATTGTACAAGGTGAGTTTTTTCGATAGCTTTAAATGGAAAGTACCCTTACCATACTAGGTAGAGAAAATCTGGTGTCGGTGTCCACGTCTGTTTTTTAAAGATAAACTCAGATCCAAAAGCAAAATTTGATATGTCTAAACATTTTCGAGTTATGAGACAAAAATGAAAATTTTAGTTTTTCAAATATTTTGAATAACACTCTTATTGACGAAGATATTCAAAATCGGTAAAAACGTCCTTAGACACTTTTTTAATTAGAATGCGTTATCCATATCAGTTAAATTTTATCGTCTATAATTTAAAAGTTATGGCATAAACTTATATTTTTTTAAATACAAATCGTAGTTGGCCATGGCACTGTTGAAAAGCATTTTTTTTTGCTTCTCAAAAATATAAGGTTTAATGTAGTTCAATTGAATAATAATGGTGTTATTCGTGTTTGACTTTTCTCAACGTAGCAGGCGAAACAGTAGGCTCTGAGCATAAAACACTTTTAATTACTAAGATATGCAATAACGAATGAACAAGTATAATGAATAAATAGTGATCTACAAATATTTTTCAATTTGTGCACCGTTCTTTTCAATACGCAATTGGCACCGCCGTCTGGTTGCATTTAGGGAGTTTAAAAGCTGTATTGGAGTTACACGACGTAATTCATCAATGTTCCTTGATGTTCTTTTATAAATAGTATGCTTCAAAAAGCCCCAAAGAAAATAATCTAAAATAGTAAGATCTGGTGATCGGGCCGGCCAACGAATCGATCCTGAAGTTACCATCCACCGGTTAGGAAACTTTAACCCTCTAATACCTTACTCCGCCTAGAGGTGGATCATATTTCATAACATGTAAAGCTGTAAACGAATATTTTATAAACAAATACGCAACCCTGCCTTTTTTTTTGTTAGTATGTTCAAGCTTATGGATAGTATTAAATAATTAATAATGCGTTCGTTAATTGGCTTAAGTGTGTGCGTGGGTGCGTGCATGCGTGCGTGCGTGTGTGTGCGTGTGTTTGTGTGGGTGTGGGCGTGGGTGTGATTGTGCGTGTGCGTGTGCGTGCGCGCGTGCGCGTGGGCGTAAGCGTATGCGTGTGCGTGTGCGTTTGCGTGTGCGTGTGCGTGTGCGTGTGTGTATGCGTGTGCGTGTGCGTGTGCGTGTGGGTGTGCGTGTGCGTGTGCGTATGCGCGTGTGTGTGTTGTTTAGTGGGGGTGTAGCATGCTTAGTGCGATTACTAGATTCGGTTTCTTGCTAGGTCGTCAACGAATAAACGGTGGGATGCGAAGGCCATATGGGATGTTGTCTAGGGATTCTTCTATCTCTTCGGGGAGGTCGTCAAGGAATTGTATAAGGATCGCGGGGTGATGCTTGAATTTTAATTTAGGATTTCTTCGTGGGAATTGGGGGAAACGGTAGTAAGGATCTCTTTGGTAAGGATAGTTTCGCCAAAGATTCTTTTATGCGTAAAGTTTTACTGTAGTGTGTGATGGTTGGTATGTTTGCGTGTTGTGTTGTGAGGTCGGTAGGGTACCTGAGAGATAACCTGTGTATGCGTCTGAGTATTCGGCGTTCACAGGGAGCAATAGATAAAAGGTAATTGGGTTTATATTCGGGTATATGGGTGCTCAGGTATCAATAGCAGGGCGAATATATGTTTTGTGTGTTGGTGTGTTTTGGGTTGGCAACCTCTTATTCTACCCCGGAGGGCGCCCAGTAGGTCTGAGCGGTTTCTTATCCTGTTAAGTGTTCTTTAAGCTTCGGGGAGCCAATTGAGAGTTCTAGTAAAGAGGATGCCAGGGTAGGTGACTTCTTGTTGGAGTGGGAGTGTTTAGGGCGAGGGAAACGTTTCTGAGGGCAAGGTATGGGAACTTATCCTCGTTGTAATTAGGGGTCGGGAGAGGATTGTTTGGGTTTTGGTGGGATTCACGGAGAATCTCCACCGGTTTACTCAGTTGCAGAAGTTCCAAAGGGTTCCGGATATGAGGCAGGAGGCCGTTTCGCTGTTCCGATTAACTATCCAGAAGGCATGACCTTGTGGTACTCCTGCTGTAGGTTGGAAAGTATCTGAGAAGGTTTTTCCTACTTTGACCCTAACTGACCGGTTGGCCAGGTACGATAGTAATAATAATAATAATAATGTCTTTATTTGGACACAAGGAATATACATAAGCTAATTGACCAGCTGCTATGCGGATTACGATGTCCAAAGGGCGAAGTTCACTTTCGGGATGCTGAATCCGTCAGTGCTCTTCCACTTAGCCCGACAAATTATAATATCCAATAGACGGATGAGCTGAGTATGAGTAATACATGCAATGAAAAAGTTTTAAGTAAGGAAATGAAATGACAATAGAGATGAAATGGGACGTGTATATATGTAGTAACTTAACGGTGTCTAACTGCACAGCAGGTTTTTACGAAGTGTTTTTTTAAAATTAGTTGGTGAAAGATGTTTGATACTCGGCGGAAGTGAATTATATAAATTACATACATTGTATGAAAATGATTTTTTAAACAGCTCTAAATTATGTTTAGGAACAGTAATTAAATCCTTCCGCCGTATGTTGACATGATGTACATCAGTACGAAAGCAAATCTTATTATACAGATATGGAGGTGATTTATCCATTATAATTTTGTGATATAATTTAGCTGAGTGAAGAAGTCGACTTTGTTCCATATTAAGCCAAGGAATAGCTGTTAATTTATGTGAGATACGATCGTATCGTTTAAGACCATAAATTAAACGCACGCACGAGTTTTGGATAACCTGTACTCTCCTAACAAGTAGGAGAGATAGTAGGAGTTTGGAGAAGGGGTCGGGAATGTTGAGGTTACAGATCTTGTGCAGGAGATTGGAGTGCCAGATCCTGTCAAATGCTTGCGTAGTGTCCAGAAGTACAGCCAGATTGCATTGCTTGTGATTGAATGCTCTGGTGGTCCCTGTAAGTAGCTTCAACAAGGGATCGTGACTCGTTCGGTTGGGCGGAAGCCGAATTGGCTGTTGGGAAGAAGGTCGTTAAATTCGAGGTGGTCCATGAGTCGCCTGGCTAGAATCTGCTCAAAGCATTTTTCGAGGCAGCTCTGGAGGGAGATTGGTCTATAGGAGGAGGGTAGGGTTAGGTCTTCGTGGGGTTTGGGTATCATGACGGTGGAGGCTGATTTCCAGTTCGTCGAAAAGTGGGATAGGATTAGGCATTGGTTGTAGATGTTGGAGAGTAATCGAAGAGCTGGGTCGGGTGAATGATGATTTTTCGATTTAGGCCGTAATGACCTGGGGCAGAGTTTTTCCCTTTTTTAAATATATATGGACCTGGTCGTGCGTGATGGGGCATAAAAAGGGTTCTCGTTATCTAGTTGGATTTCAGGAAGGTTAAGGTTGCGGAATTCTTCAAGGGGACCCTCGAGGAGTGCCTTGAATCGGTTATCGAATTGGGGATCATCGGGGATTGGAAAGAAATCAGCCTTTCCTTGGTCGGAGGAGATTAGGTTGCCCTGTAGGTCGGTTAGGTGTGATTTAGGGTTGACTTTTCTTATGGGCAGTCTATCGAATTGTTACCTTTTCTGTAATCTAGCTGGGAGGTGGCTTTAGTCCAGGAGTCTTTGGCGTGTTTGTTGGCTTCTCGCCTGATTAAGCCGTTAAGGCGATTGTATTCGATCTTGAGAGCCAGGTCCCTGGATTGCAAGAATTGCCGATAGATTCGACTTTTCTTTATGATCCAGTTCAAAATGTGTTGTGGAAGCGGTTTGCGGGAAGTGTCGATGTTTTTTAGTGGTACACAGATATCGACCGCTTCCGTAATTACAGAAGTTAGGTCTCTAATGGATGGAGCCTCGGACTTGGGTGCTTCAGCCAATGTAGTTTCAAGATTATCACAGATTATACCTAATTATCAAAACCACATCATATACTTTGACAGTTATTATATTACTCTACCGTTAATGGTTTATTGGTACAGCAGAGGAATGTTTTGTTTTTTGTAAATTAGCAAACGACAAATAACGTTGATATTCAGAGGAATACGTTGTTTCTTGTTATGGTGTAGATATGTCAACCACTTTATGGGAGGGTAACAAATGTGTACGATTAGTATCAACTTATGTAGGAACCAAACCATTTCATACAGGTAGAACACAAACTAACATTACAAAAAGTCGATATAGAATGCTCCACCATAATTAAGGAGTATAACAAAAATATATGGGTGGGGTTGACTTAATCGTCTTCTTGGTCGCTATCGCATCCGAATGAAGACTAACAACCGTGTTTTCTACCATATCATGAATCTTGCCATGATCAATGCTTATTTGCTGCATAAACGCATAAATGCAAGACACTCACATAAGCTAAATTTGGAGTTACCTGTTTTTAGGCGAAAACTAGCTACTATGTTGTGCAAAACTAATATGGACAATTCGGTTAAAAAAACAATTGGACGACATAGAAGTAGTCCCGTGCAGCACAACGAATCTCCTAGAAAGTTACCTGAGAAAATGTATTTACCCTCAGCAGACACCAGATTTGACGCGTTCAGTCACTGGCCAAAATGGTTAGATTGTTCAGGAAAATGGCAGTGTAGATTACCTGGTTGTAAGTCAGAAACCCAGTGTATGTGTTCAAAATGCAAGATAAACTTATAGTATACAGCTTCGAAAAATTGTTTTTTTTTTTTTACACCAATACACCAATAAACAATTTCTTTTATAAAAACAAATCTGCGTTTTACTGTTGATCAATAATCAGAACATAAAACTTTTCCTAATGCAAATTCCTAAGTCCGCCTTCAGGCGGATGCTCATTTTGGACATGCATGAGTAAAAAAATGCCATATTAAATTTTTTCAATAGTTTCTTACCTATGATAAAGCAAAATAGTTCTGAATGTTATACCACTAAAAAAAATTGAGGCACTAGAGGGTTAAAGATAAATAATCTGTTAACACTCGAGAATTGCGGGCAAGGACGCCATCTTGCTGAATATTATGTTATTGTTTTAATGCCACTACAATGGAAGATTATCTAAAAATTCCTCAAGATGAGTCCGAAAAATGTCTTCTAAGTATCTTCTAGAATTTAGTGTCCCATCATAAATACAGTAGTAACATCTTCCAGCTTTAATAAAGCATCAAACGTGCAATCAAAACTTCCCCTGCATTCTTCATGTAACGGTTACATAATTATTAATATCAGACCAGTAACGTGCATTGTGGATGTTAAAAATTCCATCACTGCTAATATGAGCCTCATCCGACCAAATAATGGATACGATAAAATTTTCAACAGTTCTGCATTGTTGTAAATACCACTGACAGAACGTAATTCGTCTCCTTTTACCATCCTCGTTAAGAAAATGCTCCTTTCTATGATAATGGTGTTTTCTTAAAATTTTTATAGCCCTAAATATCGTTGAGTGTGGTTGTTGGCTGTCAGGGTAGGTTTGCAGGTATAATTCAGCAGCTAAAAGGCCATTTTCATTCGATAAGATAAAAGTTTTTAGTATGTCGTATTTCTTGTTGTTTGTAAAATATATATTATTAGCCATGGATAAAAATAACACAGTTTCTGTAAGTAATTTTTCGGCTAGGAAGTAAACTTAAGAAGCAAAATAAATTTGACGTTTTTAGTTTATTGTAAGTTTGTAAGGCACAGCTTACTATTGATATTGTTTCATTTATATAATCCAGATGCAATAAATTATACGTTAAACGCGAATAAAAACATTAATACTCAATTGAACTACATTAAACCATATATGAAAAGCAAAAAAGATGCTTTTCAACAGTACTACGATTTGTACCTAAAAAAATACAACTTTATGTCTTAACTTTTAAATTATAGACGATAACATTTATCGGATATGGGCAACGAATTCTAATTAAAAAAAGTGTCTGAAGAACGTTTTTACCGATTTCGAATATCTTTACAAATAAGAGTGTTATTAAAAATTTTCGAAAACCCAAAATTTTCATTTTTGTCCCATAACTCGAAAACGTTTAGACGTATCAAATTATGCTTTTGGATCTGAGTTTATCTTTAAACAAGAGCCCTGGACTCCGACATCAGATTTTCTCTATCTTGTATAATAAGGGCACTTTCCATTTAAAACCATCGAAAAAAACTCTGTACATTTTGTTAAAATTATTTTAACCTTTTTTTAGGCGGTGGTAAATATCTTACCACCGCACCAGCACCAGGTGGAAAATTATTTACCATCTTAGCATAAACCGTCTGTTGGAGTCAGCGCTTCACATTTCGTCCGGCAGATAGCTGTAGGGGGCCTCGTAAACTGCAAAATTTCCTCTTTTTATCAGTTTTAGATCAACATGTCGAAGGTAAGCAGTGTAATTATGAATAAAAATTCTTTACAAGTTATGAAATGATACTTTGTGTATCTTGAAGATATAATAGCTAGATTTTATTGTGTTTTGAAAATTAGTGCGAAATATTTTTGTTTGTGGTGTTTATAACTAGTGGTAACATATTTACCATTGCCTGCTTAGCAATTTTAGGGGTGGTATACAATTTATCACCGTCTGGATTGCAACTTCAGGAATGAATTTCGCTTGGCATAATAGGGGGGATCGAGGATTGTTGGCCCTCTTTTTAAACTTTAGTTTTTGAAAAATATATACTTTGAAATTATTTAACAAGCAAAACGTAGGACGGTTGCTTTAACCTTTGGATGCTCTAAAATGTACCAAATTAAGTTGTAAGTTAAGTAGTTTCAAAATAATACATTTTTTAGTGTGTTAATGTCAAGTAGGACAACTAGCCCCAGGTTCAGGGTAAGTTGGCCATACAGTTGTAGTTTGGCCTATAAGAAAATAAAGCACCTAAGAAATAAAAGAAGCAAGTCATGATTAAAAATTGACATATATTTGTTATAAACAGATCTAATTAAAAAGTTGCCTGACTTAAACTTTGGTATATGAAAATTACTGTAAGACTTATAAATATAATAACTAATGTTCTTTGTTTAAAGCACAACAGCAAATAGATTTAACAAAAAAGAAACTCTTACATAAAAACAACTCTAAAAATTGCGCATATTTGACATTTCAAAAAACAAAATAAATTATTCATCAGCTGCTAAACAGTTTTCGCAAATATAAATTAAAATATACCCAGCGGTACAAAGGTCATGGGCCCAGTTATTGCAACGAGTACATTGAACCCATTTTGTTTTTTTACGACTGTGGGCATATGATTGCAGGCATACTAGGCAAAAACTATCGTCTTCTTCATCATCAGACAATTTATCAGGTACCTTTGATTTCTTTGATTTCGGAGTGCAAGCTAAAGATAGAAATTCCTTGACTAGTTGAGGAACATTATAAATACTCATATTTTTGCCGGGATTATTAGTTATCCAAGCGCCTGCAGCTGTATTACAATACTTTTTAACGGGACCATAAACACTATGGTCCAGTGGCTGCAATTTGTGGCTACAGTGCGGCGTAAATGATAAAACTACAACCCCATTTGCTTTAAACATATCCAGAGCGGCAATGGAAAGATGCGAGTCACGATTATCCAAAAGCAAAAGCACCGGTTTGTCTCTGGAAGTCCGCGAATATTTAATAAAATGTTTAGCACACTTTATAAAATTTGCCTCAATCATCCACCGAGAAGGATTGCAGTCACCATCACTACCTGTTGGAGCATTTTGTATGAAATGATCTCGAAAGTGGACCCGCGGGATTACAAAAAAAGGTGGAATGCTATTTCCTGCAGCGGAAACAGCAACAGCCTTTGTGGCTAGAGCCCCTCTTTCAGCTGACCTTGTACGTCCAATTGATCTAAAACCGCGACGAGCTATTAACCTGTTAGGTTTCTGTACGGTAGTTACACCAGTTTCGTCCATGCTGCATAATTTTTTGTGTGTTGAATACAATTAGTGGTTCCAAGAATAGAAGAATTTTTTACCTGCCAAAACTTATAATAATAATTTTCCATAAGTTTCCATTATTTTGATTTTCTTTGCTGCTTTCCCTGTTTCTAAACTTGATTACGTGTCTTATTAGAATCTTTCTAGGAATATGAAAATCAGGAGCCGTTTTTCTCACTGATTGCTTCCCATGTATAATGGCATCTACCGCTTGTACCATGACATCTTTGTGTGTTTTGCCTCTTTACGTTTTCCTTTTATCGGTGCGCATACTTTAATTTTCTAAAGAAAAGAAATAAGAGGTGTCTATTAGCAATATGAGTAAAAGCAACACTATCTTTTTACGTGCCGGGGTAAGTTGGCCATATGGACAATTGCCCCGGCTTGCGTGCGTCAACCTGCTCCAGTTAAGATCACAATAAAAATGACTTTCTCACATTTTATTAAGCTTTATTCTCCCTTTTAATCTTTGCACAAAATGTAGTCGAAAGATCCTTTCTTTGAAAAAAATACAAAAAATAACTAACAATCTTCCTCTTATTTCACAATCATGAAAAAATTAAAGAAATGTTTTTTTTTTACTTTCAACACTCGTAAACGAAAAAAGCGACGTACTTCTCCTCTCGATGCTAGTACTCGACTGGAGTGAAACGCGGCCGCTCGGTAACTATATTTGCACATTCCTTATGATCAGTGGCATCACCGGTCAATAACAGTGGGAATTAAATCCGGTGGACCAACTTACCCTTATGGCCAACTAGCCCCAGTCTCCCCTACTTGATTTGCATGTTTATATTTATGCTTATACTTGTATATTACATCATTCATTTATAAAATTTATTATTACTAATATTATTGAGCATATTATAGCGATTTTTTTTTGGATTACATAAATATTTAGATATTTAGAAATAATAATACGGAATGGAATGTAATGAAAGCACTAAGAGTTTTCATATGATTTTTAATAAAAGAAAGTAAATCATTGTATCGAATAATATTTTAGATAGACGCATTGAAAAAAAAAGAAAATTCTAACCTCCGAAGAAGCTGTTTATTTTGCTCTGTCTTCGGATCCTGAAAATTCCGAACATGAAGGTGATATAGAAGAGGATTTCCAAAATGCAGGTAATTTATTGTAAAAATAATACTTTTTTAAACAAAACTATAAATTGAAAAAGGTAAATAGATGCATAATTTTTTTAGATTCTATAAACACTGGAGACATTAGTGATGCAGTGAATAATCCCGAAACGTTGAACCTGATTCAGAGGATAATTTCCAAAATGCAGGTAATTTATTATCTAAGTAATGATAATAAATCAGGTCAAATAAGGTTTTTAAAATATAATACTAATCAGAAAACATTTTTTTCAGATCGGATGCTGACGACGATACAGTAGATGATCTTGATTTTTACACCAAACGGTACAAACGGTGAACCAAATAGTGATTCACAGATGAAGAAACTCTTAAAGATTCTATTCAAAATGAAAATCCTAATATCGAGTGCTTATGGTCAGAAAACCAACAGCCTAAAAGTGATACCAAACTTTGACAGTGCTGGTAAGCCTACACATCAAGGTGACTATCGCACCGAATTGAATATTTAAATAGGTATTTTGATTCTACAACTAGGTAAGAAAAAAATTATGGATGAAACAAATTTATACGCAGAGCAAAAAAAATTTAAAAACTGGAATCCGCTCACTCAAGAAGAACTACCCACATTTTTTGGGAATATCAATTATGATGGGGATTAATAGATCGCCCATTTTAGAATTCTACTGGTCTTCTGACCCTTTCTTTAATAACCAAGAAGTTATCATCAATAATGACTATAAAGAGATTCAAAAAAATCATTTCAAATTTGCATGCTAATGGTAATCATAAAGCTGTTCCTAGAAATGAGCCAAGATTTGACAAATTGTACAAAGCACGTCCTTTGATAACCCATTAAAAAAAAAACTCAGGAAGAGTATTCAAATTCTTCAGTACAATTTATTCACGAAATTATGGTAAATTTCAAGGAAAAGGCTACCATGAAGCAATATATGTCATGAAAGCTTGTAAAAAGAGTATATAAGATTTGGGCTAGTTCAGGCGCATCCAGTGGGTATCTGTACCGATTTGAGGTTTATGCAGGGAAGAATGGTGCCACTTCGGAAGGATTGGGACATAGAGTTCTAACAAATCTTACCAATCACTTGAACCTTACTTCTCCTGTTTTGATGGTTTTTGATAGTTTTTTTCCTTCGAATCCATTGATGGAAACACTTTTTTAAAAAACTTGTACGCCATTGGTACCATCAGAACTGCTAGAAAATTCCTTCCTGGACCCATAAAGAAATATAAAATTACCAAAAATTATTCGCGGATGTTGGAATGTAGAGAAACTGTTGTAGTGCAATGGTGGGATATTAAGGTTGTTACTCTCCTTTCAACAGCCCATAGTATGAATGGAATGACAGAAGTAAGTAGAACTCAGAAAGATGGTGTTCAAAAGAAAGTTCCCTGCCCAAAAGCAATTGCAGATTATACGAGAATATGGGGGGAGTGACTGTATTTAACCACTTGAAGTCTTCGCATAGCTCAAGTAGATCAAAGAAGTGATGGCATCATAACGTTGCTAGAAATTCGTTAGCTTAAGAATAGCTCGTGGGTAAATAGGAGGATTTTGCAGTAAAAAGCGAAAGCTACAATAAAAGTGGGTTGTAACGGAAAAGGAAATTGGCATTCCACAGGAAATCGGAGCAACTAATGTTCGAACTCACATCCCAGACAAAGGAGAAACATACAGAAGTTGCAAACATTGTAGCATCAAAACTAACCAGAAACGGACAAAGGTGTTATGTTCAACATATAATATTCCATTGTGTGCAGATCCTTCTTTATGTTGTTTAATTAGAATAATTAAAAACAATACATTTGATAGTTTACATTATACTAAGCTCTTCTACCACTTGTTTCATGCGTAATTAATATATTTTTAATTTTGAAATAACTAATAATAAACAGTTTTACAAAATGCATGTTTATTTGTAAAATTATTTGTATTTCATATTGTTTCTATTGAAATCAGTAAAGTGCCATTGCTTATATTGGGCGGTTGTAAATAAGGTACCACCTCTGTTATAAACAATAGCCACAACAACAAAATTAAATTAATACTTTTTTTGGTCATAAATGAGCTTACTCTTTCTAATAATAGCCCAAAATGTAAATTTTGAAAGCAAACCGCTTGTGCCCGTTTAATGGTTTACTTGCACATTAGCACCTTGTGTTTAGTTTTTTGATAGGCGACAACATTGCTATCGTGAGTTTATTTAGTAACCACTTTACCGTTATTTTATGAAATATGAAGAAATTAAGCAAACGTGAGAGAATTGAAATCCTGTGCATGCTTGGTTTAGGAGCACTCCATCAGAAGTCGTTGAGTTGTTTATTTCAACTCACGGCTAATAATATTAGTGCGGTGCGATCTTCTGCGCTTAAAGTTTTGAGAAGAGAGATGTTCCATCCCTACAAGACATACTTACTTCACGAGCTATCTCAAGTTGATTTTGATTGGAGAAATGAACTTTGCGAACAATAGAAACAATTATGTTATGGTAACGCCAATCTTGCAAAATGAATATTTTTTTCGACGTAACAACATTTGATTTAAACGGCCATGTGAATAGACAAAATTTTCGTTATTGGGCAACTGAAAATCCTTATTCTTTCACGGAGTATCACACCTAAAACCCTCAAAAAACGTTTGGTAGAGCATAGTTGACGGAAGGGTTATAAGTCTTTACTTCTTCGAGGATACTCTCACTGGTTCGAGATAATTAGACTTTCTTCAAAATGACCAGATCCCCGCTTTAATAACGTTGTATCCGGATTTAGAGGAGCCCAATATGCACAACTGTGACCTTTTTTTGCAACAAGATGGAGCGCCGCCACACTACGTTTTGTCTGTTCACGCTTATTTGGATCGTTGGATAGGTGGAAAAGGGGCAATTTGAATGGCCAGCCAGATCGCCAGATTTAAATCCTCTAGATTACTTCTTGTGGAGCTACTTAAAGAGTAAAGTTTACGCGACCCAACATGCCAATTTAGAAGGCTTAAAAGTACGAATTCTCCAAGAAGTTAGAAACAATACCGCAGATGTCATCAAAAACGTTCAAAAATCATTTGCTAATCGCCTTGGCTGTTGTTAGATTGTTAACGGTGCTCAATTCCAACATTTAATTTAAACTACAGCAATCATTTACAACTAAAAAATTTCTGCGTTTCAAAATATATTTTATTAAAAAAACCATATGAATATTTTTTATTAGAGATGATGCATGGTATCCATTTAGGTACGATTTTTCTTCAAAATAACCACATCATTAAAACTACCCTGTATGACATAACCAAACCTTATATTGAAAGAATGGCCGAAGTGAGCTAAACACAAATTTTAAATAACATACAGTGTGTCCCTTTTAAAATGATCTATGTTTGCCTAAAATAGTCTTAAAATATCCGCCTCAATTATTTCTACTACACTTAAAAATTTTGTTTTCCTATTCCATCCAATAAGGGAGGTATCGCCCGCGACCGTAAGTTTGTGAGACCGTGCATTAACATCATCCACATGTACCTTGTCGTACGTAAAAAAATGTACCCATTCTAATCCTGTAGTAAAAAATGGAGGTTGACATTTAAAAAAATTATCAATGACGACCCATTTTTGTCTTGACACACCCTGTATTTTACGTAAAAAGATTCTAAATTGAAAATAAAAATCGACAGGTCCGAGAGTTTTCTGTCTATACCGCCATTCAAATTTTAATTGAATTTATCATCCACTTTGCGAACACACTGTGTTTATATTTTATACACATCTACAAATTTCGATAACAAGTACAGTTATCGTCCTCAGAAGTGTTTATAACTTTAAAAATTGCTTAAGATCTCAGAACAAATTTATGAAATATGAAAAAGGTGAAAAGTTAAACACAGGTCTGGTATTAATATAACAATTGAAGATGACAAATCAGAACAATCTCTAACGTTCGAAGGAAAACAGTGAAAAATTCCATAATCACACAACAAATTTTACAAAATTTAATCAAATTATGATGTAAGTGTATAATTGAGAAAAAGTTTAATTTGGAATTGTTAAATAAATAAATAAATAAATAAAAACTTGGCATACCAATTAAAAATCCAACAAATAAATAGTATTTTGATAATAATTGTAATTCTTATGTTACAGTGAAAACACAATGTAGTACGTTTAGTATGCTTTTTAATTTTAATTTTAATATCAACTACGTACCTTAAATTATTAAAATACTGTGATAACTTCACATATAACTGGTAAAGCATTTATTTCAAGATCTAGGAAAGAACACTGTGGAAAAGCTGGACATACCAAGAGCTAAAATTAAAATTAAGACATATCATGTCACACGTAGGTGAAACTGATGAAGAATTTAGTTTGTAAATATTCATATACCGGGATATCGTATTATAGAATTTCAATAAATGTAGTTTTACGTTAAGTTGTATTTTAAATTTGTTTTATTTATTATGTTGAAAGGAAATAGTTTCGTTTTGAAAAATTGGTTATCACCGAGAACATTATGAAATGTATTATACGTATTATCGCCGTTGAAATTTATTCTTATAGTACTTATGTCGTAAATTGGCGCACGTTGAGTAATTCTTGGTATCTTATAGTTGATCAGTTCACTTTGGATACAACTGTTAATGGGAAGCGTATAGAGGGTATACTTGAGCAATGAGGCTTATTATGTAGAAACAGGATGTCGTATTTATAGTTCAAGCGATCGGAGGGTTTTTTGTGTCACCGTGGGCCTGAAATGTTTTTTCTCAAGACCGATAAGATTTTCGGGGGGCAGAGGAACTCTGATTTCGATTTAGTTTAGTCAATTGGGAACAAGATACTGAAAGAGGTAGTCGCGCAAGAAGTTTACCCGTTAGCCACCGGGTTATTTGAAGCTATAGCGAAGGAATCAGCCCGTTCAGCTTGTGTGGGTTATAGAAACACTTCTATCCCGGGGAGTTTTATTTTGTGTTGACGTTCGTCGATTTCTCTAACATTATGGTTTTTTAATTTTGAACAAAGATAAACTGTTCAGTTTCAGTGCTTATTTATTTTTTTGGAGTAAAATCGTGCTTAAGCGGATTTTGCCATTCTGATATTTTGGCAAAGTCGTTTTACATCAAAATAGTTCATCACAGTGCATCCACAGCTTTCATAGATAGACAAAGGTTGCTGTAAATTTGTTGCTACAATCAATTTTATGTATTTAAAAGACAAGGGACGTATAATAAATTAATGTTTGTGTAGATAAACTCAGGTAAATGACCTGATCTTGGCTTAAATATTTTTACTATTAAAATTGCGAATATAAGTTAATAGGATCGTACCGTAATAGTGCCGTTCAGGCGATTGATATAATTTTACGGAAGCATATTCAACCGTCTTTCGCAATATTATGTATTGTGTTATTATTTTTTTTTATATTTTTATTATATACTAATATTTACATCTAGAAAATTTGTCCAATTTATTTGTTCTACTTTATCATTGCACCGATAAGGTGGTAATTAAAATTGTAGTACAAGGTTGGTTGTTCTTGGGAACTTTGAATTTTGCAAGGTTCGTCCCGACGTTTTCACTTAATATTTTAAATTTTACGTAAGAGGGCTCGAGCTTTACTGCCTTTCAGAATTGAATTCATTTGTTTGTGACTTTATAATATTCGTACAGATATCCTGATTACTTATTTTTCTTTATTATGGTAATATACCGGGTGTCCAAACCGTGACGCGACGGAAGATTGTGGCTTCACTCTTGATTTCTCATTAAAATCATTTATGCAAAAGTTATATGGTTCCAATACGTGCAGAACTTAAAAATATTTTAGCACCTACAGAATGATTCCTAAAAGTAGCGGGGTATCAACTTCTTTACTTTTAATGGAACACCCTGTCTATCATTACATTTTTGGCTAACCTAATGAATAATCTTTTCAATGATGTGTACATTTGTATATATAAAATGCAACGTTGCCAATTTATTTAACAGTATTATTCTAAATTGCAATTGAGTATTTTATTCCTGAGTTGTAAGGTTAGTTCACGGATAAAATTAATTGGTAAGCTTTAATTATCTAAGCATTGAGACTATATTAGATCACGGATATGAATTTAAGTTAGGTATAGCCTTGTAGATTCATCTAACATGTCGATGATCCATTATGTCATCAGAATTTTTGCAGATTTTAGATGTCTTGAAAAGTACAACATCGTCACGCAATAATCTATGTGACTGTCGATGTATTTGCGCTTACGTGTATGTCCCATGAATGTTGTCAGTACTCAGACAACTACTTACAAATCTGGTGATTATTATTTTTACAAATGCTTGTCGCAATTTGTCAAATTATTGCTTTGAATTTATGAACAAAATTGCGCTTCATTACGTGCATGTCTTCTTCAATTTTTGTAAGTCAAATAATCCGGTTGCATTGATTCATACTTTCAAGTGTTTACATAACAGATAGGCTGCATTCATCATTTCTTAACAAATTTTTGTACTTTGTTCCATTGATCATAACTTATGTAATATAGAACTTTTGAATCGTCTGTATCTTTATACAAAATTGCGTCATTCAGGTCCACCTTTTACGATCTGTAAATGTCTTCATTCAACTTCTTTTCTCTAGAGCTATCCGCAGTATTGCATGTCACAATTATGGGTATCATTGATTCTCATACGTTTCTATATCGGTAGATTTTAATTATGCAAGCTGCTGTCAGTTCACCGGATCTAAGCTTCTAACGGTAATTATTGTGACGTTGTGTTCCACTTGCCATAACTAATTGTCATGTCCAGGTTCATCGATTTTCGAAACTTCGAATCGGCAATGTTCGTTTATTAAGAGCACTACGTCTTCAGGTCAATGCTTATACGTCTGCAGTAGGTATATTTCCATTCAACTTACTTTTCTTTAGAGTATCTAGTGAGGTGTGCAACCTGTCACAGCATTACTGGCGTATGCAGTCAATCGTACGTTTGATATATCGGTAGCATGCCGTATGTCAACTAAATTTTTGCATCGCAGGTGCGTGTCAAAGTTACTAATACTAATGCATTCTGATATAAATTTTACTTAGTTGTGAGCGTATAATTCTTGCTAACATCAATTGTCTTGCAGGATTACCTTACAATGTTTCCGATGAATACGTTACAATAAAATAAGTTTTGTTCCATGGAACTTAAGGCATCGTAGTTCCGAAACTTCTTTAGCATAAGATGCATTGATCTTTTTGATTTTGAGTGTTCTAAATTCATACTAGGTATGCTACTGTATTAAGGAGCATTTGATCAAAACAACTTGGTAGAATGGTTCCTTGGTAACCGATGCACCCTGATATATTCAGAACGTCATCTTCTATGAGTTTCAATAATATCGTGTTTCTGCGAATAATAATCACCTTCAATTGTGCATGGTGATAAATTTTAATGTCAACAGCGAATACTTTACTTTACGCAATTCAATTGAAGCTATTTTCGAATTACGAATATTTGATTTTTGTCGTTAAGTTTCACGTCTGGATAATAGATCCTCATTACCATTACTTTGTAATTTTGGTGAATGTGTGCATAACAATGCTGTTAGCTATGATAGAATCGTCTATCAGAGCGATGTACTTTATGAACATGTCTTGACAGTCATTGAAAGCTACTGGTTATTTCCAGAATAACACGAATATTTCTTCGAGAGCTGTCGTTTCCAAAAGTATCTAACTTTTCGTACACTTCAAAATTTGGGAGTATAGATCAACCATTTGCTACATTTAACAATTTGAATAAATTTGTACTGAATTCATTAGAATTCAATGAATCATCAGTTCAATGCTATCAGTGTACATTAACGTAAAATTGATCTTTTTCAAATCGGAGTCTGGTAGATAATGTCCATAATGCGTGTAAGTAGTTGTGTATAGTGTGTCAAGAACTCATCTTCATAGCTGTAGAGTCTCTAACATATACTTGAGGTATGTGGTGTGTATCTCATATTAAGTATGCATTAATTGGTAACGCATTGTCTGGAGTGCAGTGTAATATTTTAAATTAGCAACATTTACAAATTGTCAAGCATTTAATCGAAACTTTAATTCTGCATAGCAATTGCCTTCGATCTATGTAATAAAAGTCGTGATTCTGGTTGTTAATACGCTCTGATAGCGTTGAGACGTATCAGTACAGCATTAGCTTTAAGATGGTTCTGTAACGAAATACACGTTAGCGTGAAGAATGTTTCAAACAAGTCTCGTTTATCAGTACTGGCTACCTAGCTACAATATTGGTCGGTCTTAATGATCATATAGCATGTACAAGTTTAGAACGTTGTCGTAAAACGGTCAAGAATTCATCTACTAGAAACTGAATGATGTTAGTTTCTATAATCCCACTTATATGTATTTATAGTGTTCGAAGGCTCGTTTGCATAAATTATCTCACATCTTTTCTTAAAGTGATCTTGATGTTTAGACGATAGCCTCAACAAGACCTGTTCAGTACATTTTAAAAAACTCATCGTAGATAAAATTTTCAGCCATTCGATATTATCAGTTCGCATTTGACGAATATGTAATATGCTTGAATAAATCGTACAGTAATTTTCGAATGTATCGTGACATAAACGTAAACATATGAAGTGGTTTTCAAACGGTTCTGGCTGATACAGATTGTACGCTCATATACTGTAATGTGTAAGATTAAATTGTATAGTGTGAATATACACATCTCAAGTGAATCACTGATGCACAAATGTGCTTGTGATTCATTGTTTCTTTAACATGGCCAAAATGTTCTCAGTTGTTTAGGTATGTATGATATTATGTTATACATAATTTGTTCATAGATATGTCAACGATACGCGTTGTCTGTGAAGTTAAATGTAAATATTTATGCAATCATCTAACAAAATATAAGTCAAGCGTGTTTTATTGATATATATATTACTAGCTGTATAATAGTATAACTTGATCATCAATATGATATATAATATCTCAATAATTTATGGATATTGTTATCCAATACAGCTCTCGAATCATTGTATTATTTAGAAACCATTAGGATTATGACAGTTACAATCGAAAAGAAACTGAGTAACAGTACCTTTTCTCAGCTTTCTGTTAATCAGTACTCTAATGTCATAATCCTAGACTGTTCAAAACTCGTACAGTTCAGAAAACCTCAATTATTATTCAGATCACACATATAAAATGAAAGTCAATTTAGTTCTGGGTTTAAAAAACAGGATCACAAAATATCCCATCCATCATTAAGACAAAAAACTTAGATTACTGTTTATATTACTCAAAGACAATTCGTATCCTGAATCTATGTTAAAGAAACTGCTTACTACTCTTAACATTGAAGACCAACACAATCACAATAATAGTCTGTCTTTTACGTAACAATGAACCATTGGATGACGAAGAGGTGAAACTGAACTAAAAAGTACAGTTCAATATCTTAATTAGTACTCTTACTCCTAAAATTAATAAAATTCTCAAACTAGATAAGAACATCATCATAGCCCTAAAAACATTAAAAGAGTTAACAATCTATTCAGTCAGCTTAAGGATAAGACCGCCATTTTAGATAAAACAAATGTTATTATAAGATCTTGTAGTAATTGTAACCAATCATATATCGCATGACTTCAAGGAATCTTAGATATAGACTTACATCACACGCAGTGACATAAGAGTCAGAAAAGATGCTTGTGCTTTGTCACAACACAGTACATTCCACTGGACACAGCCCTGATTTCGACAAAGTAAGTCTTGATCTGAATCAAATTTATTCAAAGAAAGTTTTTAGAAATGGCCCATATACGCTGTACAGACTATGTACTGAATAAGAGAATGACTCAAAATTTAAACATAATTTATTCTAACATACTTTATCTAGATAAACACAGAAATCATAGGATGAACCATTAACGGATTAACCCTTAGTGGCAGAAGGATTTATTTTTGTGTGATTTTACCATTTTGTTTAGTGTAAAGAGTTATCACGAATAGTGTACATTATTAATCTCCAGAATGTCTACATAAAAGTAAAAGTCCTATGTAATAATAGCATTCAAATAATCTTAAATAGTCCTATTCATAACACTTTTACACTTATCACACAATCACATTCAACATATTAATCTACTTATACATTGATTTCATAACCATTTTCTTTGTTTTCCTATAACTATGACAATAATTTTAATTTTTTTTGTCAAAGTCCAAAATTGATTTTGACATCTAATTCAAATTTAAATTGAAATATCTTCTTTCAATGCTGCTTCAATGTTTTAACTGTATCCACGATCGTAAGTTATTATCTTATCTTAATTTATATGTATTACTCAACGCATAACTTCTTGTAGATTGGTTGACAAAGGTAATAAATTTACTGAAAGCTTTTTGAACAAAGGATCTTTTCTTTATTTTAAACTAGAATTGCTGCTACCACTAAATCTTTCTTATTATATATATATATATATATATATATATATATATATATATATATATATATATATATATATATATATATATATATATATATGTGTATGTATGTCATATTATACTACTTATATTTCAATGCAATTATGCAATGCATTTTTCTCATACACAGACCTCTAATAATCGACCACTCTGTACATTGTCAAACACAGTTTTTAATTCGCGCTTATAGAAAACCTCTATTCGTGGATTATTTTGTTATGTTGTTTGTGTTTAATTTTCATGATTCTATGTTGTTTGGACACTATTCCGGTAATCATAATGGAAATGTTTATTTATGATTATTTATTGTTGTAAAAAAGTGCTTGTACTGCTATTGTGGATAAACATCAAATTTTATATGTTTTTTATGGGCGCAATATTGAAACTCTATGGAATATTATTTTAAATAGAAAAGTGTTTGTTGTTTGAGCAAACAAACGTTATTGCATGATTTTATGATGTTAGACACCCCATTAGTGGAAGGGGTTCACTATCGCCGACATTTTGTTTTTTGTGACGTCATAGTCCACCACGATATGCAATTTGGGATGCTGGAGTTGCATGTCGTCCTTTTCGGAGGGCTTTTTCGACCACTTGGCTGAATTTTAGCCACTAATTAAGGTCTTTTTGGCAATATTAGGAGCCTTTTTGGCAGGCCCACCCTATAGTTAGAGGTGTAGGGTGCCCACCTGCCCTTAGGTTAGGGGTTTGGATAATAGATTAAGACCATTTTGGCTGTGTTAAGGAGGGGCTAAGACTAGATAAGGTCATTATGGTTTCATTGGTTGTACGTGTGGTGGGCCCTCTGGCTTCCAATTGGTCCTGAACCCCACTACTCAGCCGTTGTGCTCTGATTGGAGGAATAAGCCTCTGCATTCTGATTGGTTATAGCGGGAAATTTCAATTTGAATTCTAATAAGTGTGACCAATAAGACAGGTATAGGGCTTCGCAACTTGCTCTCGGGCCTTCGCCCCCAGGCCCCCTTGGCGGAAATATTTGAAATTGTATTTAAGTCTGCAGATTATGGCGGCAAATTCTAATTTGTATTCGAATAAGGGTCCTAATGCTAACTTGTAAGATAGGTATAGCTCTATGGAACTTTCTCTCGGGCCTTCACCCCCTTGTCGTGGCTCCCTTGCCCCAAAATTTGATTTTGTTTGTGGCGCCATCTACTTGTGTAAAATCATAGTCCTCTGCCATTTTGTTCTTAAATATGACGTCATAATCAAACACCAATTGCAGTAAATTTGAATTTGTGTTCTAATAAAGGGCCCTAATGTTAACTTGTAAGACAAGTATAGCACGTTGGAACCTGCTTTCTGGTCTTCGACCTCTTGTCGTGGCAGCCTAGCGCTGTAAATTTGAATTATTTGTGACTTCATCTAGCAGGGTATAAACTAATGAATGTTTTCTGTAGTAGAGGTGGATCCACCTAGCGGTATACTATTCAAAAAATACGTACTGAACCCTGTAATGGTTATGGGCGGAAATTTGAAGTAAGTGGCTCTAACACTGGCTTGCAAGACAGGTATGAGATGCATGCATCTGGGATTCGTCCCACTGTTACGCACAACATATCTGGGTTTGTCTTCGCCCCTTGGTTGGAAATTTGAAATTGTATTCTAATAAGGGGCCCTAATGCTAATTTTAAATTCTTCATGACCTTCAGGTAGCGATTTTCCCTATGTATACCTAGCTCCCATGAGCGACCACTTTGTAAATAAATCTAACCGACACTAAGTGCTGGTAATCTCCCTAAATGTGAGGGCACCGGCGTGGGAAAACAGTCGATGATCAGCAAATCAATCTCAATCATTCAAATCATAACTTACAGCTTGCAAAAATCAGATTACAATTCAAAAATACTGGTTTGGCTTAACTTACAGCTGATAGTCTTCGGAATTACTGACAATACACTAGCATCATATTAGCTTGTAACACGATTTCCGTGTTTTGCATACAGTGATAAAAATACGTTTTATAGCTAAACTAGTTAATAATGCCTATACAATAACAAATATATAATCAAACTCGAAATCCGGCCACTATACTATTTTACATACAAGGAATGTCTTATCGGGAATAAGTCTGACAAAAGGGCACTAGGTTTATAAACAAGGTAGAGCGTTTCTTAAAATGGACAATTACCTCGGGACAAATAAACAAGCTGACTTTCATTTCCAATTTTGATAATACATACATGATTTGAATAAATGCATCTGGCAAAAGGGCCCTAGTTGTATATTAAGAAACATTATAGAGAAGTGTTATGTAAAATTAAATTTCCTTTAAAAAATATGTCTACACATTTTCTTGTAAAATTATTCATATATTGAAAAAATTTTAACGAAAATATATCTACATATATATACTTATAATATTATTCATATATGAAAAATTATATAAATATATATATATATATATATATATATATATATATATATATATATATATATATATATATATATATATATATATATATATATATATATATATATATATATATATATGTTTCTATTCAAATTTCCAAGTATTAATGTTTAAATAAGACATTTTTTCTTTGAAACTTGTGTAAATAAACGTACAAATTAATTCAACGTTTCGGGAACGTCCTTTGTTCCCTTTGTCAAGAATTTATTTTGAAAATTACAGAAATTGAAATAAGGTAACTATTTTTAACAAGTATAGAATATGAAACAAGGTAACTAATTTAAATTTAGTAATAGAAAAGTTGCAGCATAAGTGTTTCAAATTTTTGGAAGATTTGGAGTTGGTTGAAATGTCAAATCAACTTATTTAATGATATTCTTCCGAATTTGTGGCATTCTAGAAGTGTCATCTCGTTTACTGAGGGCGTTTGGTCTTGTTTCAATTTCAACTGCTTTTCTAATAATTCTTTCTTGTAATATATATTAGAGGTGCAATTAAACGGATATTGTAGGTGTTAATTTGGTGTTCGGTATCTAAATGATGTGCAGCTAAAGACGATGATGGATTGTGCTGTTTAATTGCTAGTTTGTGTTCATCGGATCTCGCATTTAATCTTATATTAGTTTGTCCGATATAAGTTCTTCGACAGTTGTTGCACAGTATCTCATACATTCCTTGGTTTTCATTGGGAATTTTGTCTTTGGGGTTTCTTAAAAGTTGGGACAAAGTTGAATGTGGTTTGAATACCGGTCTGAAGTCGGTTTTGGGAAATTTATTTGCTATTCTGTCTGTAATCTCTTTTAATATAAGGTAAAATAACAGGAATCTTGCGTTCATTGTTTGACAAGTTATTATTTCTTGGTCTTCTTACATCGTTGGTAATTTTCAATATTTCTTGATCTTCGTATCCAATTTGAAGTAGTATTTTATTAATAGTCTTCATCTCTTCCGTTTTAGAATTTTGGTCAGATAAGTGTAAGAGCGGTATACCAAGGATTTCATAACGCTACGTAATTGACCAGGATGGTGATGCGAGAGAGAGTTTAAGTATCTCTTCGTATGAGTTGGTTTTCGATAAACCTTGTGTGTAAATTTACCATTAGGAAGTATTGTTATCAGGGTGTCCAAAAAAAGGGAGTGAATTATTTTCTTCAACTTCCATAGTAAATTTAATGTTGTAGTGAATGTTGTCTAATATATCCTAGAAAACGGTTCAAGTTTCCTTTTCCATGGGGCCAAACTACAAATGCGCCGTCAACACAACGAAACCAACATTTAGGTTTTAGATCTGCAGAATTTAAATCAGTGGTTTCAAAATGTTCCATATATACATTCGCAAAAGCTGGAGAGGGTGGCGAGCCCATAGGTGCTCCTTGAATTTGCTTGTATAATTGTCCTTTGTATTTAAAATAGGTTGAGTGTATGCAGTGGTTTATCAATCTGAGTATATCCTGGTTTATTGAGTGTTTTTCTTCTAGAATTTTCATCGTGTCTTCAATAGGTATTTTGGTCAAAAGTGACGTTATGTCGAAGCTAACTAGAATGTCATTTGGAGCCAAGGGTACAATTTTGAGTTTGTGTAGAAAATCATAAGAATTTTGATGTAGGATACAGCATTTTCACAAATCGGTTGAATAATTTTTGCTAGATAACGAGGAAGGTCATGAGTCGTAGAATTGAATGCACTGACGATAGGGCGTAATGGCCAGTTTTCCTTATGTATTTTTGGGAGTCCGTATATTTTGGGGATTCTTGAACTCTTCTCTCTTGGAATTAGTTTTGTTTCTTTGTTTAATTTTGTATAATTAATGATAGATTTTGTTGTTTTCTATACAGGTGCTAGGATTGTACTGATTTTTCTTATATTCTGAAGAAGTTAACAGTTCAGACATCTTGTGGTGATAGTATTTATCGTTGACAATAACAGTAGCGTTTCCTTTGTCAGCGGGTAGTATTAATATTTGGTCGTCAGTTTTCATTTGGTTTAACATTTGGAGCTCTTGTTTGGTGATATTCTGTTTGGGAAGTTTGCAGTTCTTAGGAATGTGTGCTACGTTGAGCCTAATTTTGTCAGCGACCGTAGATTCTGTATCCTTTAAGCCGTATTATACGTTGGTAATGATGTTTTCTACGGGAATCCGTTTAGGAGTGATGGCAAAATTAAACCCTTTACCTAAAACATTCAGAATATTATTATTAAATCCTTTGTCACTGAAATTATGTACTGTCCTTGACGGTTCTACATTATTTGCCTGCGACGTATGAGACAGACGTCCAAATTTTTGTATTTGTCGGTTAGTTTTATCATCAAGGACGATTCTACAGTATTTTCAATGAGGCGATCCACCGTATCGAATATGAAAGGGTCAATTTTGATAGCATGTAAAGTTTGGAAGGTGACATAAAGGGTACGGTTGATATAGTCAAGTTTAGCCCTTTCATTGGCAATCGCTACAAAGATCAATAAATATTGAAAATTACCAACGAAGTAAGAAGACCAAGAAATAACTTGTCAAACAATGAACGCAAGATTCCTGTTATTCTACCTTGTATAAAAGGAATTACAAAGTTGATTCGACATTTCAACCAACTCTAAATCTTCCAGAAACTTCAAACACTTATGCTGCAACTATTCCTTCTACATCATATACGAGACCAACTACCCGAAGTCAAATACACTCGTCCAGATGAAATTATATTAGTTACCTTGTTTCATATTCTGTAATTGTCAAAATAAATTCTTGCCAAAGGGAACAAGTTTCAAAGAAAAAATGTCTTATTTAAATATATATACATACACACATATATCGGCTTTACCAAGATATGTTCAAACTAGTTTTATTATAAACTATAAGGTTGGCAACTAAGCAATTTCGATTTGCCCTCTGAAATAAAACTCATTTTTTTTATACAAAAAATAATCTTTAATCCACTACATATTTTCCATTTCGTTCAATGACATTTCGCGATCTTTCTTGCAGCTTCATGATTCGGCGCTCATCGAACTTCTGGTCTTTATCAGCGAAAAAATTGAACCAAGTGCTATTTAAGATCATAGTCAGTTGTAAAAATTTTATCATTCAAAAAATTCTGCATGGCTATATGAGGGATGTGACATCACTTCCTAACCAAGCTCTAATAATTTCCCACGACTAGCCAAAGATGAGTGAGGTCTTGCATTGTCGTGTTGGAACACTACTCGTCTCCGATTTACGAATACAATCCCTCTATTTTAAAATTTTATTACAACTAACAGCAACAAAATAATCACGTATCACTTGCTTCTAAAGTAACGTCAATGTGACTGATGTCAAATGTTAAAAAGCAAAGTACATCACTAACACAAGTCTTAAAATGAAACATAAATAAGAGGCAGGCATAGCATTGCCTACACCGCAAGGAATGGCGTGAAAGTTATGTTATGTTATGTTATGTTAACGACAGGACGTCGCTTGAAAGGACGGCTTTTGCAAAAATTTGTATGGAGCATAAATTCCTAGTAATTAATTTTGTTATAATGAGAATAATAATATTCGCAAGCTTTGAAGAAGATAAGAAACGAGATAGAAATGCATGCGTAACAATCATTAATCATTTTTAATCATATGTAACAAACGTCGCAAACACGTCCGAAACGCTTTAAAATAATATTTTTTTATGTAAGAGTAAATTATTTTTATCAAAAAGCAATATTAGTAGTGTCCCAGATTACATGTTTAAAAACAAATTGTCATATAAATAGTATAATAAAAGAAATTAAACAAAAAATCACATAGCAGCACCCTGGGAGAACCGGATTAGAGGAACTAGACCAGAACTTATTATCATGTTTTTAAGAAGTCAGTTTTACTGTTCAAATGTAATAATGCAAAAACAAGTATACAACAATTTGAAGTATTTTTAGGTAGAATAAATTGTTATCAAGAAACAAAATACATACCAATATAAATAAAACGGGTTTTATTGCTAGTTGTCATATGAAAGTGTTTGTTATTGTTATCATGTTACTGTTTTCTGCACATGGAGCGTGGTATAAATATATATTTTATACTTTCATTTAAGTAAGACGACAGTTTATTTTTCCACAAGATAATAATAGATACTTCGTTGTATACATTATTTTTTATTTATAGCACTCTGTTACCACTTAAACGGTAAAAGCTCGAAATTGAATTGAGACGGGATATATCCGTGTTCAGGTCCCCTGAGTTCAAAAAAGTGGTTTGAAAAATGTCAAAAATATACGTGTTATGCGTGTGTTCACGCGTGAGAGTGTGTGCGTGTGTGTGTTAGTGTGTGCGTGTGTGCGTGTGTGAGTGTGTGCGTGTGTGCGTGTGTGCGTGTGTGCGTGTGTGCGTGTGTGCGTGTGTGCGTGTGTGCGTGTGTGGTGTGCGTGTGTGTGTGCGTGTGTGCGTGTGTACATGTGTCGTGTGTGCGTGTGTGCGTGTGTGCGTGTGATGTGTGCGTGTGTGTGTGGTGTGTGCTGTGTGTCGTGTGTGCGTGTGTGCGTGTGTGTGTGGTGGTGTGTGTGCGTGTGTGCGTGTGTGCGTGTGTGCGTGTGTGCGTGTGTGGGTGTGTGCGTGTGTGCTTGTGTATGTGTGTGCGTGTGTGCGTGTGGGCGTATGTGCATGTGTGCGTGTGTGCGTGTGTGCGTGCGTGCGTAGATATGAGGGAGAGGAAAATCATTCTTTTTCACGCTATTTAATTTTATAGCAGCATAATAATGCCTAAATTCCCCTTTATACCTCCCAACATTGAGAAAATAAAACACAAAATACAAAAGATATGATTACGCATGGGATCCGTACATTAAAAAACACTCTGCAAGTGTAAATTATAGGTAAAGCTTGCAGATTATGTGGTAAGTTTTTGACCGTTTTTGTTGATTTCAAATTTAAAAGTTAATCCAATTTTTATTTTTGGTGCTGTATTTAATTTTAAGTTTAATTATAACATTATATTTCATATTATATTATATGTTTCTCTTTGACAGCAAATTTAAAATGTTATCTAACTTTCAACTTTGTTTCTGTTTAATCTTAATTTAAGTCGGGAAGGCTAACAGTATCATCAGCGTTATTTATTATTAGTATTATCCTTCAATTAAATAAAATCACAATTCACGATAATAATTAAACAGTTTAGATTAGTTCAAATGACAATAATATGCACGTTTAAACCTAAATTATAAACCTAAATAAACAATTTATTCCAATCTTAGTGCTGGCAACACCTACGAAACTAGCCATAAACAGATTGGTGTACTATGTAACTTATGCACCATCTTTTTTTAATTAGGTTAATGAGTATCCTATTTTATTCTCAGTGTTCAGTTACTATATTCTACAATGGTACAAAAAGAAGAATTTACTTCTTGTATGATATAATGTAAACCAATTAATGTTTCTTTTTCAGTTCTAATATTCTGCAACTTCATAGGTGTAAGGCATGTATGCCATATGTCAAAATACTACGTGCTTATCTTGTTCACCTTAATGTGCTGTGTGTAGTATTGTGGTGTGTCCTGAGTGTGTCGTGTGCTTGCTAGTGTCGTGTGCTGTGTGCGTTGCGTAATACAATTTATTCCAATCTTAGTGCTTCAACACCTACGAAACTAGCCATAAACATGATTGGTCAACTATTGTAACTGCGAACCATCTTTTTAATTAGGTTAATGAGTATCCATTTATTCTCAGTGTTCAGTTACTATATTCTACAATGGTACAAGAAGAATTTACTTCTTGTCATCGATATAATGTAAACCAATTAATGTTTCTTTTCAGTTCTAATATTCTGCACACTTCATAGTGTAAGCAGTATGCCATATCGCCCATGCAATACCACACCTTTACCATGACTCTTTATATTGGTGGTCCAGTTCAGAGTATCGTATTGCCACTAACTCCTGTTACTCTACGTACTTGTACCGATCAACCAAGATCATTTTAACAGGTAAACTAAATGACCAGTTCTAAACAGACACTGTACCCGCATGACATGCCTGCACACTCACATCGATTAATCGATCTGTGGATTCTGTGGGATACAAAAATTCGTCACGGCCAAAATAAGTTTAAGAAGGGCAAGATCTGCCAGAATAAAATTCTGCCCGGGAGGGCAGGACTCAGGCGACCTCTGTCATCGAGAGTATCAACATTCGGATACATTACCGAAACATGCCACGTATGTTGCAGTAATGTATCAGGTCGAATCTTAAAGCTGTTCACATACACATTGATCAAGTGCAAATGAGCATTCTGTTTCTATCAAAAACATAAGTCTTCCTGGAAAGCACTGATTCGCCTAACCTGCAATCTCCCAGATACAACCTCCACTCTAACTTTCGCCTTAAAGTGGCGTTCAACATTCTCCCCAATTTGTGCAACTTTACTGTATTGACCTTTTGAGTCTCGAATGATATATTTCAAGCTCTTTTGAGTTACCTTAGTCTAAAATAGACTTATCACAGTTCTTACCATTGAATTTAATGACCACATCTCACAATTGACTTCATCTTAGTCTACCACTAACCATGTCATAAAACATTTAGTCCTGTTGTACAATATTTCCGACACACAGACTCCTAAACTAAATATAGCTTATCTCTCACTCATAATCTCTTCCTAACCCATCTGTCTATAAACATAGGGTCCTTTACTACCATGCTATCGCAAATAGCTTCTACTATACCCAGGTTAGGAAATCTAAATCCAATCTGGCTGTAATCAAGCTGTACTGATCATTATCGCAAAATGCTAAAATGCACCAATTGAAACCAAATCAATCTGTCAGAATACGCCACTATATTGGAAGGAATGGCTAAAAGCACATTAAAATCAATGCATGTCCTTTGAAGATACGTAAATTTTGCAAAGTAATTAGTCTAACATTCCTTATCAGTAAAATGGTCTACTAACCCATCACGTAAAACTTTACTACATCTCCTTTTCCTCCCATGACGTCCCGCGACGATGCTGTAGTAGCTGATCCTGCTGACAAGCCAACCTCTTTGTTTATTACTTTGCATCGAATTCATGTCTCAATGATTCTGGTTAAATTGTGCCGTCGCCCAAATCTACCCCATACACTATGAAACCAATACACCTTCGATACAAGCTCCAAGAATAAATTATCAATAAGCTTGACTCAAACAAAGCGCCCTAACAGTATTACAGCTATCGTCCGTAAAAGATACTACCGCGAGCTAGTACCTATATTGTCAAAACTCTTTTTGATCTCCATGTCTGAAGAGTTTCCCTCATCGTGAAAGTTGGCAAATGATTAATAATAACTCCCACATTTTTCCTGGTGTACATAAATGACCTCATTTCCTCAACAACTAACCCGACAGCTCTCTACATTGTAGTTCTTCTCAGTTTTCCCACAAAAATAAGTCTAGTCATTACGTTAACGTGAAAATGGCAGCCACAATCAACAGTGATTTAGAACGTATCATTGAATGGGGAAGGAATAATCTACTCACGTTCAACGCCGACAAAACCCAGTGTTGCAAATTGTCCGCCAAGAAAGACCGATCATCTAATGCTGTAAATATGAATGACTTAGATCTCACACTTTCAAAGCCTATTTCTATGTTAGAGATGTCCGTATCAACGAGCCTTTCATGGGTTAACCACCTTTTGCCAGCCAGCAAAACAGCTGCCCGTAAACCGGGCTTTTTATACAGATCTAAACAATACTTCACATCGTAACAACTCCTTTTACTGTATAGCGCTCAAATTCGACCTCATATGAAACACAATACCCACATCTGGGTTAGTGCCCCCCAATACGCCCTTGATATGGCAAGTGTGCCTCCTAAATGCACTCCTTAATACCTTTGCTGGCCATCTTCGCTAAAAACGCTCGGTTTGCCTACTCACATCATAATTATGCACTCAAAATTCCATCATCTCACTAAACGGGATCAATCTACACTTTTCCACACGGTGACCAAATTGTGCAATGCACTATTTAGTTCCTGTTTTCCTCCAAAACTTTAACTGAAGTCAATTTTAGGTAGCCATTCAGAAACATTTCTCAACAGCCTAACAATATCCCTAAACCCTTCGAAAATATACAATATATAAGCACCACATCTAGAAACTTAAAGTATAGGCTAACTTGTTCAAAAGGTCCTTCTTAGAAGGAACTCATATACATTGTGAACATAACTCTACAATAAAAGTACTGATATTCAAAACCCTAATGTAGTTTATTCAAACATATTAGTATTACATATAGATAACCAACTTCAGTTAAATAAACAAAATTAAAGCAGTTCACTCCAACAACTCTATTTCTCTCCACATTTAACTTTCTTTTGTTTTTCTTCTTTTCCTTACAATAATTTTGAGACATAATACAAACAAAATAGGCTAAACATTGAGCTACTCGTTGTTAAACTTAGGTGGGCGCATTGTACACCAAATCCCAGAATGACTAAAGTATAACATCACATATTTTTTGGCACTTGATAAGTGTCAAAGCTATTGTTACATATCTCTAATTGCCCTAAAAAAATTTTGTCTTTACACAAAATCAAAGAAATTGCCCTAAAACTTTTGACTGCATCCCCACCAATTTTAGCGTTTAACTAGTTAGCTACGACTATATATATATATAATATATATATATATATATATATATATATATATATATATATATATATACATAATACATATATATATATATATATATATATATATATATATATATATATATATATATATATATATATATATATATATATATATATATATATATAATGTGTGCATGTAGCTGCTAGACGTGTGTGTCACGTGCTCCGCAATAATTTAATTTTTACAAGTAAAAGTGCAAGTCCAATTTATTATAATGCCGGAATTACGTTCGAGTGAAAAGGAAGAAGCAATGATAATTCGTATTGTCAAAAAAATTGTTAGTTCTCCAGATATAATAAACAATTTAGTTGCTGGGATTATACGCGAATTAGAAACCAAATATGAGGAAAAGTTCAAGGTGTTACAAACAGAGGTTAGTGAAATTAAAACAAAATCTCATGAAACAACTAATACTCTTCATGCAAAAATAACTCAGCTTGAAAATGAATTATTCAATTTATCGAAGAAAATCGTTGTCAGTGAAATGTCACAGGAAAATATCCAATGCAGTTGGTGTTGATGGTCTTTCCATTCAGATGATAAAGTGGAGCTGTCCTTTCATCCTACCTCTCTTAACCCACCTAATTAATTCGATTATTATTGATAAACAGTTTCCTGAATCATGGAAAACTGCTATAGTAATTCCCCTTCCTAAAGTAAATAACCCAGAACAATATAAGGACCTTAGACCTATCAGTCTGTTACCAGCCGTTTCAAAAATCTTCAAAAAAATAGCAAATTATCAAATTCAACAGTTATTTCAAAATAAGATACTACCAAAATTTCAATCAGGGGTTTGGCCAAAACATAGTTGTACGACAGCCGTACTTAGTGTAACTGATGATCTCCTAAGAGCCATCGATCAAGGTAAATTGGCTATAGTTGTATTTCTGGATTATAGTAAAGCTTTCGACACTATGAATCATGCAGTTCTTTTATCTATTTTAAATTATATAGGCTTTTCAAATGATGCCATTGAACTAATCTATCTGGAAGGTCTCAGAAGGTACTTATAAATAACATGTACTCTAGTCCTAGGCTGTCTTTATGTGGTGTACCACAAGGGTCTATTATAGGGCCCATATTATTTGCTATTTACACTACTCAAATCTATGACCTAATAAAATCAGTATCATGTGTATGCAGATGTACGCAGCTGTTTAATTTTTGATAAAAAGGATTTCATAACGTCAGTCAATAAAATCAATGAAGATCTCGAAAATATTTTCAAAATTCCAAAGCACATTTTCTTTTCTTAAACCCTACTAAGTGTGCATGCATGCTTTTTGGGAAGATCAAATAAATATTTTAATCGATGGAGTAAGACTTCCTGTTGTAGATTCTCATAAAAATCTTGGAATATATTTTGAAAACTCTTTTAGATTAAAAAGCATGTAAATTATCTAATTCAACAAGCATATGTAAGTATGAAATTAATTTACCCACACAGACATGCCTTAAACTTAAGTATGAAAAAAACACAATGTGATACTCTTATTTTGTCGAAATTTACGTATGGATGCCAGGTATATGGCCTTGCATTTATCTTTTAGATGAAACTCGTATACAGAGGATCCAGAACAGTTGTTTAAAGCTCGTCTATGGTATACGCAAATACGAACATATATCCCACAAATTAAAAGAAGTAGGATGGTTGAATATGTCAAATCGAAGAAAATTCAATCTCTCACATTATATCATACAATATTAACTTATAAGGAACCATCTTATTTGTATGAAAAAACTTCTTTTCGAACTAACATTCATGTAAGGAGCAGAGGGCGTATTAGCCCACCAGTTCATAGAACTGTACTGTTTGAACGGTCCTTTTCCGTCGACATTTATTAGAAGTATAACTCTGTTCCTAACACACTTACATATTTAAAATGATCTACTTTTAAACAACAAATCATTAAGATCTTCAATTAATATCATTTCCTTACGTAATTCAACTACTTTATTATTAAGAAACATCATGTGTAAATTATTCTCTTACTTCACTCTTACTGTTACCTTATAATAAATTAATAATACTCTATTCACTACCAACGTGCAGTGACTTATTCTCGTTTAAGTTCAAGGTTTAAGTGGAAGAGCAAGAAGCAAGATATGTTTTTCTTGTATTCTTCAACTTCACCTTGTGGTTGTTCAGACATGTGTATAAGCACTCTGCCTGCTATTATTACTATTACAGTAGAAAGATTAGTACTTTGTTTGTTCTACACATTCTTTGACTGAACAATGAAGACCTTTATTATTATTATAAATATCATATTATAATATTATATATATATATATATATATATATATATATTAATCTGTTATTTGACTGATTTATAATAATAATTATGTAAATTGTGAATTATTAAAGCTACCAACGTACATACAGTAAAAGATTACCTCGAGTGGGACTCGAACCCACGACCACTACTTATCTAGGGTAGGGCTCTTAACTATCTGAGCTATCGGGAGCTAGTTCCACTCGGTTCAATCCTAAACTGTACGTACCTTACTAGTTGTGATGTTATATAGTTCATATTTAGTTATGTAACCAGAAAGTTTTGTGGCAAGGTGTCTGCAGCTTGAATTTTCCAAGTTTCATACAAACCCACAAGACTGGAATATAGAATCACTTAAAATTAAAGAGAAACTATAAACTCAACGCATCTAAGTGCTAATAATGACAAAGTCATAACAGTATGTATATTGTAAATTATTAAAACTACCAACGTACATACAGTAAAAGATTACATCGGGTGGGACTCGAACCCACGACCACTACTTATCTATGGTAGCGCTCTTAACCATCTGAGCTATCGAGGGAGCTACTTCCACTCGATTCAATCCTAAGCTCTACGTACTTTACTAGTTTTGATGTTATATAATTCATACAGACCGACAAGACTGGAAAGTTGCTATAAGCAGGTAATTAATATAAATTAACGAGAAACTATGAACTAAACGCATCCAATGCTACATTCCAGAAAATATTAAGCACTCTAGAGTGGGACTGAACCCGAATAACCATCAGAAGATAGTAAGGGCAAACGTTACAGTTCAGGATTGAATCGATTGCATATAGCTCCCATACAGTTAAGAGCCCTAAAACTTTGGTACAGTGAGTCGATGCCTTGAGAATAACAGGAATAGAACGACACAGCTTTTGCTATGGAGAACATCTTGAACTTATTGCGTTTACAACTTGTAATTAAGCTGAGGTGTTAAGATGGGCATATAGACTTAAAATTCTTGGGGAGGACAAGTCGTTCAAAGTTGAGCACTCTACCATCCTCGAAGACATCTCTAAGACTGACATCCTCAGTACGACGTCTGAGAGAAAATTTCCACACGTAAGGAATGGGAAGAAACTCTGCCAACAATTAAAAACTTGTACGTGGATTCTTTAATTGACAGAGACGGTTTAAGAACCAGTGATATTGGGTAAACGTCTGCTATACGGAATCAACGGAACCAGAATGCTTCTGAGACCTGCGGCATATCGTATTTCAAGCTGGTATCTATGTTACTATGGCTGCAGTCGATGAACTATTGAAAGAGAAACTTTATAAAAGGAAAATCGTTATAGTGACCGACAGCAAAGCTGCCATTTCATCACTGAACTCATTTCTATTTAACTCGAGGCTAGTCTTAGAAGATATGCAATTACTAAACACACCGAATAAAGCCAACACGATGACACGTGTGGCCACCTGGTCATTGGAGGCAACCAGTTCGCGGACAAACTAGCAGAGTAGCACTCTTCATAGGGTCAGACCGGACTGTGGCATTTCTTATACCACAGCTAAAGCCGAGGTAGAAACAGGACTCGCTCGAAGTCACTGCGGGTAGTGGAAGGAAAATGTAGGACAGATCCACTCAAAGATCTTCCTGGGGACACCGAACAGTAAACTTACCGCGTCTATACTTAAATCTAGGCAGAGCGAATATAACGCTTGCGACGGAAATTGCCACCGGAGACTGTTGCATGAACAATCTTATTCATGTAATGGGACAGTCAGCCCGTTATGTAGAGGTTACGGTGAAGCTGACTAACCACCATGTCGTCTGCCATGTGAAGCTTTCACGATGGAACGCAAAGTTCACCTTGAAAAGGAAAAATTAGACAAGAAGAAGTAAAAAAAATACACACCTTGAAGATCCTAGACTTCATGAAAGAAGCAGGCCTTCTAGAGAGGTAAGCTAATTTTAGGAGGCCTAATAGACCTACTGTCACGGTGCAGGGATTCCAAAGGACTACCACAGTGTGAATAATAATGTGTATACGTAAAGTACTATTCGAGAGAAGACGTCATCAGCCTAACGGAACGCTGCGTAAAAACCCTGACTTTATCTGTGGAGGCCAGAGGTACAGACAAATCGAAGGTGCACACGGGTTCATCGCTATCTGCAGTTTTACTAATCTATTTATGAACGATCCGAAAAACGAGCAATACAAGCGGAAAGTGACAAACCCAAGTTCTGGTTAAGATACGTGGATGACACATTCATAATATGGGTATACGGATGACAAGAAATGGATCGATTTCTGGAACATCTAGATCAAGTTTACGAAAAGATAAAGTTTACGGCGGAAATGGCAGACAATGAAATACTGGCGCTTTCATACGCATTAATCTACAAGAAGAGATAACAACTAGGACACACAGTATATAGAAAAACCAACAGATCACCTCGCTCAACTACAGGCCATAGTCAAAACATTAATTACGAGATTCAAACGACTGGCAGACCATCCAAAGAAGCAGGAAAGAGTCAAAATACTAAAGTAAGCTTTATTACAAAGGGGATTCACCAAAAAACATATCGAAAAGCAGAATAATCAAGAAAAAAATTAAGGGGGACAAACAAAATACTCTCACCGTACATAAAGGGAACAACAGTCCAGATTAGCAGAGTTCTAAAAAACACATAAAAATCGGAGCAATATTGTCTAACCCAAAATCCAAAATTAATCTAAAAGATCAAAGGGTATACGAGATTCCGCGTGGAGTCTGACTGAATGCGCATAGGTCAAACAAGCAGACGAATCAGTGTTAGACTGGAAGAGCATCAATGAGTAGTAGGGAAAAACACCACATCATCTTTAGCACAACATGATCAATCGACATCACATAACATCAATCTTGATAAAACCACGACTTAAGTAAAGGTTCCATACATAGTGTACTGAAAGGGAAAAACTGTGCACATATAAACCTATTTTCTGCAGGAAATGCCAGAAGATGAGTATGGCCGACATAATTCTCGTTACTATTCAGCTCAAAATCCCCATTGGATGATCCAACAGCATACCCAACGACCACAAAGAATTAATGTTTCGGCAGGGATTTGCCGTGATTGCATTATTGATCTTGGCAACCGGTATTTACAATAATTGCAAGAGCAAATTATTCCGGCTTGTCAAGAACAATTTTCAAATGTTGATCTGTGGTTTCAACAAGATGGGGCACCACCCCACTACTCTCTAAATGTGCGGAGATATTTAGATGAAGTCTTTCCGAATCGTTGGGTAGGTAGATGGAGGACTTACGAATGACCTCCACGATCTCCGGACCTTATAGCGTGCGATTTTTTCTTATGGGGTTGTTTAAAATCTAAGGTGTACAGAAACAGACCCGATAGTCTGGAAGAACTACAACAAAGAATAGTCGACGAAGCACAGTCGTTACCGCCTAATTCATTAAGAAATTCTATTCGTGGCTTTTATGACAGACTGGAGCATTGCGCCGCAGTTAATGGTGAACATTTTGAGCATTTGTTGCGTTAAAAACGAAATGATTTGTTAGAAATTTGTTTTGTTGGTAATAAAATTAATGTTTTCGAACTTCCAATAATTTTGTTTTCAAAATTTTTTAGGTAAGATATTAAATTTTTTATATTGTCATTTTGACAATTGAAAGAGGAATGAAAGCGTGAAACAAAATTATGGGGTTACGATTTAAAACGTCATATCTCAAGATTGACAAGCAAAATATTTTTTCTGACATATGCACAATATGTTCTTGAAAGTTTTGCGATAAAATGTACGGTTACGGCTGCAAAACCATTATTCCTTACAGTTAGGGCGTTAAGTAGAAGGAATTAAGCTACCCCTACAAAAAAAGTATTACTAATACCAATAATAATTATATTATGCGAGAAATGGTGCTATATCAATATACTTCTTTATAAAAGAGCATTAGAACCCTCACTAATCCTATAATTATAAAACTCAAACATCAGGGTAAGATTTTCAAAATTGTGCATACAATCTGAAACTTGCATAACAACTTGTAGGTTTCTATTTCAGTTTTTTTTTTATTTTGTGCTTTTCGTATAGATATCCGATTCTGAGCAAATCCGGAGCTTAACATTTAAATTTTGTCTTAGTCTTACATTTGTAGGATACCCATGATATATGCGAAGTTTGTATAGAGATAAATCTTAGCCCTCCAGACCCCTAACAGCAAGCACCCTTAACAATTCTGGACGCTACCGCATGATCGACAACCTACCGTCCAGTGATTCTATATGTTTGAGGTTCAAGTTCGAACCCTAAAGTCATGACACAACAAATAGTGGATGGATTAATCAAGTAATATTGATATAACTCATTAGTATAAGCACATCAGGGTTACATAGAAAAAAGTGCCATGCATAGTGCCACGCGATAGAGGACACTAAAATAAGAAAAAAAGTTCCTATGGACTTAGGTCCCCAACGCCTTCGTTTAAAAGATATAGGGTGTTGAAGTTTAATTATTTTTTTGGTTTTTTCTTAATATCTTCTTACAATTATGTAATAAGCGGACGAAATTTTGTATACAGGGGCCTTTTATCACAAATTCAAATATGACCTTAGTTCTTTTATTACTGAAGAGTAGTGATCATATTACAAGCCCCCCACGACAAATCCACTTATGTTCAAACCTCCATTCAAAAAATTTCCTTACCACTCGAAAAGTCAATGTCCAATGAAACATCTTCTAATAATGTGTTCAGGTTATTTCTTTTCAACAGTGTGACGAGTTCTGGGAACTCCCACTATTAACTTTTTTTTTAAACAGACATCTTCACCACCCATCTTCACCCAAACGCCTATGCACGTCAATAAATGTTCTAACATTAGAAACCTGTCCTAAAGGATATCATTCACGATAGATACGTTGAGCTTTGGAGAAATTTGACCGAGCTTCTCCATAGCACATAATCATGTCCCTGTATTCAAAAGTATGGTGAACCATTTTAGGAACACAAAATAATATGTACTATTGGAGTGATGAAAATAACAGGCGACAGAAATTTACGAAAAAACAAACGAAATATAATATGACACTTGTCAAAATATTATTGTCTTGTTAGAGGTATTTTGTGTTCTTGATTAAGTTTTTCATTGATTCTCTCATTAATTTTTCAAAATTACTTTAAAAAATGGTTCACTGTACTTTTGAAGAATACAGGGACATAATTATGTGTTACGGCGAAGCTAAATCGAATTCTTCCGAAGCTCAACGTATCTATCAAGAAAGATATCCAGTAAGGCATATTCCTCATAATAGGACATTTATTGATGTGCATAGGTGTTTGGGTGAAGATGGCTGTTTTAAAAAACCAAAAGTTAATAGTGGAATTTCCAGAACTCGTTGCACTGCGCGAAACGAAGAAACTGTTTTACAAATGGTAGAAAATAATCCGGGAACAATCACCAGGAAAACAATTCAGCGGTACGAAATGTTAACCGTGAATCAGTTAGACAAATTTTCAATGAACAACTTCTTCGCCCGTATCATTTCTAAAAGGTTCATTCACTATTAGAACATAACTATCTTCCTCGTGTACAATTTTGCGAATGGTTACAAAATCAAAGACACGATATTTTTTCTTAATTTTCCTATTAATATGTGGGCAGGTATAATTGACAATTACTTAATCGGCCCATTTCAATTGCCCAATCGGTTTACAGGTGAACTGTATCGAAATTTCTTGGAGAATGAACTAAATGCGGTATTAAAGGATGTTCCATTGGCTATTATTGGTAGAATTCGTTATATGCATGATGGAGCGCCAGCTCACTTTTCTCGATTGGCAAGGGAATTTTTGGATAGGAGATTTGGAAATGCGTGGATTGGTCGAGGGGGACCTGTAGCCTGGCCAGCTCGTAGTCCCGACCTTAATCCCCTCGATTTTTCATTTTGGGGATTCATGAAAAATGATGTTTATTCTGTAGAAATACATAATGAAGAGCAACTATGGATAAGAATTATGGCATCCGAAGATAGATTCCGTAATAACAAAGGAATATTTCAAAGATGCCGTCAATCCTTAGGAAGAAGAATTAAAAAATGTATTCAAGTACAAGGACAACAACTTGAACATCTTCTAAAAATTTAATGTTTTTTTTAATCACTGCCCTTAATTTTTGCTATTAAAATTTAATTGTTGAAGTGTTATGTAATTGTTTTTGCAAATAAGTCACTTTGGCGCTTTTGGATAATTTGCATGAATCGGATGCATTTTTCTCGTAAAACGTTACTCCTAGCGACTTCAATAAGGTATACTTTTATGAATCAGAAGAGACGGAAAAACAAATTTTTCTGGCCGAAAATGACATACAGTGTAAGGCAAAAATGTTAGACGCGATTCAAACAAGATGGAAACCTGTACGTGGCGCCCTCTATCAGTAATAAAAGAACTATGGTCATATTTGAATTCTGCGTGATAAAAAGCCCCTGCATGCAAAATTTCTTTTACTTATTACATCATTGTAAAAAGATATTAAAAAAAAACAAAAAAAATAATTATACTTCAACACCCTATATCTTTTAAACGAAGGCGTTGCGGACCTAAGTTCATAAGAACTTCTTTTCTTATTTTAGTGTCCTCTATCGCGTGGCACTATGCATGGCACTTTTATATATATATATATATATATATATATATATATATATATATATATATATATATATATATATATATATATATATATATATATATATATATATATATATATATATATATATATATATATATATATAAATTATAAAATTGCAACACCTCGAATTTGGCCTAGAGTTTGGCATGAGAGGCCGAACTTTCGCTAAGGAAATTTCTCGTCGTGTAAACCGATATGTTACAACGGTATTGAGATGTTGGTCCAAATGTCCCAAGCAAGGGGTGCAATAACGTCGCCCTGGATCTGGACGTCCCCGTAGGACCACAGATCGTGAAGAACGTCGCTTAAAACGTTTGGCCACAAGAGACAGATTTTCAACAATTCGATCGATTGCAAGTAAGTGGATGAGAGATGTAGGACCCAGAATGCCAATGTCATCTGTTAATCGCCAGATAAGGTCTTATGGGCTGCGTTCATATCGTCCATTTTTATGTCTTCCTCTTACACCACTTCACCGTCTACGCAGGCTAGAATGGAGCAAAGAAATAGCGAATTGGTCGCAAGAATGGCATCGAATTGAGTTTAGTAACGAGTCCCGATTTTTCTTGTGGGCCCACAATGGTCGTAGGAGGGTCAGACAGATGCGCGGAGAACGTAAAAATCCAAATTTTTTGGAACGCAACACAGCCCTCACACAAGGAGTGATGATGTGGGGTGCAATTTGTTACGGTATCAGATCATCCTTGGTCTTCATTGTTGGGAACTTAAACGCCGCTGGTTATATTGCCAATGTGTTAGAACCCATTGCGCTTCCATATCTTCAAGGGCTGGAAAATCCCATTTTCCAACAGGATAATGTGCGCCTCACAGGGCAAGGGCTACAACACGTTTTTTAGTAGTTAGTAGCTAACATTGCCGTCCTTCCATGGCCTACTCGTTCGTTTGATTTGTCGCCCATTGAACAAGTATGGGGTGAGGTCGGTACGCGACTGGGTAATTTACCACACCCTCCAGATAACTTACACGATCTCTGGCTAAGGATTCAACAAGCTTGGGTTGATATACCACAGTCAGCTATAGATGACTTGATTGATAGCATTCCACGCCGTCTAAATGAGTGTATATCGTGGCGGAGCAACTCGTTATTGAAAAAGACATTTTTAGTTTTTGTTCTTTTGTTTTCAAATTTTAATCTTTGTTCTAATGAAAGACATCCTTGATGAAAATTTCAATAAAATCGTTCAATAAGTTCTAGGTGTTACAATTTTTATGGAAATCAGTATATATATTTATGTATATATATATATATATATATATATATATATATATATATATATATATATATATATATATACCACTGTAGCCAATATGTGAGCTACAGAACTTCCACTGATAAAAAATCCATAGTAGATTGATTTTACATAATTGGTAAGCGAATGATTGAATGTAGTTACAGACTATCCCTTTAGATCTGTGCGGACAGACAGGCGACAGTTAGATGCACACCAGTAGTGGGTGGATGACGGAATTAACATTTGCAGTAATCGTAGCCATAGGGTAACCTATCGATTCCAGTAACAACTATTATTGGAATGGACCACGTAACGATAGGCAAATGGTTATAATATGACTATCATCAGTGTTTCATCAAAAGCAAAGGAAAATTCCAGAAAAGTCCTAAATAAATGAGAGGTATAGGTTAGCAATAGTGCAGACTTAACCTTGAAAACCCTGTATATATATATATATATATATATATATATATATATATATATATATATATATATATATATATATATATATATATATATTATATATATGATATATATAATTTAAATGGCGACTTATTTTATATTTGAAGGATATATGCACCAATAATTTGTAATGCTGACGACTTATAAATTTATGAGGGGAAGAAAATAATATATTTAGTTTGAGGTAATTTAAATTTTTAAATGTTGATAATATAATTGAAGTAATATTTAAACTTTTTATTTTTGTGCACCGGACTAGCTCAGATCTCAAATGGGGATAGAGTTCAAGGAATTTAGTTTGAAGTTGAAATTTGAATCTGGAAATGTGTATATGAAATACCCTTTATATAACTAAATTGAAAGTATAAAATTTATCCTGAATATAATTTGCTGTCAACGCATGCGTTGTAATGAACTTAAGTGAAATTAAAAGCTGTCAAAGATGTCAAATAAATAATTTAGGAAATTAATGTTTAGATCCAAAATGAAAATTTAGAAAAAGAAAATAAATTAATACCTTTACAGGTGTTTACACAAGTAAATATTTAAAATTCTTAACCAAAAACATATATGTAACAAATATCAAATTGCAGGAAATTTATCAATGAATGTCCACAATAATTAAATATTAAAATTTGTGACTCACATATACTGTCCTCACTGTAGATTGATGTCTTCGGGTAACTCCAACTGGATGTAGGCAATGTCCACTCGATTACAGTTGTTACCATCACCCAATACTGCTAACTCGATTCTTGGTTGTCGAAGACACCAACTTCCAAGACTTAAAGATGTTTTCTCCAAAATCGGCAAACTCCAACCACTTATTTTATTTCGGTAACTTTTTATTTAAATAATTTTAAAACTTGAAGAATGATATCGTTTTAAAGAAATGTTTAATTATCCAAAATTTTTGTTGATGAACACTTTTATTTTTAGCTACCGATTAAAATTTTGTTTAAAAGAAATTGTCCGAAGAAATAAAACAACATTAACCAAATAAAAGTGGGTTTTAATTTGGTATAACGGAATTAATTTAAGTTGGATAACACAAAAGCAAATCTTTACAAAATCGTGACACAAATTAACACGTACAAAAATATTTTTCGAAAACGACAGGTATCGGAGACCGAACTATTTATTTCAAACCGTCGATATAAAAACAAATGCTCTCGAACGTATTCTTCGTAAAGTATAACTTCTTGACGAAAATTTAAATTAGGTTATGAACTTACTTTTTAACACAAATTTCACAACACTGTTTTAACCTTTTACACTTTTGAACAAATTCTAGAGAGAGATTGATTTTCAGAGCACTTCCTTTTATATATTTCTGGTTGTTACCAAAAATTCATTTTTTTTCCAGCCATATTGCATAAGTAACTAGGGCTATGATTGGTGGATCTAAATTACAAATTGAACTCAAATGGAAATTTGGCCGTAACTTTCTTATACATACTCGAAATTAAAAATTAAAAACAGAAATGAAAACTACGTAAAATTTTGAACAAAAAGACACCTAACAAGCTATAGTTCCTATAGTTAATATACGAAGTAACCTAATCTAACTTAAATAAGCTTATAACTATTTACACTTACAAGCTATACTAAATCTAATTGCAAAAATGGAATTTTGAGAAAATTTTACACAAGAATACATACTTTTTGTGTTAGAAATATTTAATTTAAAGAAATTTTAAGCTTTTGTAATTTTATCTAAAATTCACCTCAGATTTAACACAATTTTGCGGTGAAAAGCGCTGTATCCTTATAAAAACTGTGCCATATTAAGAAAAAAACATCTATTATTTGCTTTAAGAGCAAAATCTAAGTCTAGTAATGTGGAAAAAGTATAAAATTATGTAAAAAACCTAAAAATTATGACCTAACCAAACTTAAATCTAAAATTGAAAATAATTTATATTTAAAAATGTTTTTAACACTTAAAATGTTATGTTAAAGGTTTGTACTTCTTGTCTTTATTATTCTCACTATCTATTTGCAATGCATAATGTCATATAGTGTTGCATTGAAAAAGTCTCATCGTCTAACACTCTTATGAAATATTTCACTATATAAATGTACGGCACTATAAATGTCTGTATGTCATAATGTTCTATGTGTTGTTCTTATTGTGAAACTTGTAACATAATTTTTGTCACTAATTCGCTTCCAAAAATATGTGCGAAAAATGTCTAAACTGTCCATATTATAACCCTTTTATTAAATTTTGTATTTCTGCATTCAAAACTAATCATACATTATCCCTAACATAATCCTAATTATATAGTTCATGTTTAAACACCTGTAAAGTGTTCACTTACCAAATTACCCTTGAAAAATTGACTTTTATTGCAATAATTGAAATACTAAAATGACTTTACGAAAATGGTTATATTTAACATTCTTGACAATTTTGTTAGCACAAATTGCTTTTTATGATAAAACCAAACTAAGTAAATGATATTCAGACTAATTTATATCAAACAAATTTATTTTAATCACATCGTGAACCAGATTTATATAAAATAGTGTCTTGCACATGTATCGAGCTAGAAATCACCCTTTTATTACCCAAATGTCATTTAAGCTGTCCGATACTTCTATTACCTCTTTCTGAACATCTCAATATATATATATATATATATATATATATATATATATATATATATATATATATATATATATATATATATATATATATATATATATATATATAATGAGTTTTTTATTTTAAGCATTGGTATCTCGGAAACTATAAGAGATAGAGATTTGATTAAATGGGGAAAGAGTTGCAGTTTATGAACCTAAATTAACGACACTTTTTTATGCTTTATCTACTGGCGTTGCCAATTATCTTCTATCCCATGTTATTTCAAAGTTATGATGTAAACTTTTGTTTTTATAAATGAAGCGTATTATAGGCCGTGTCTTTTACAGATTTGTAAACATCAGACATGCTGTATTTACTTTTATAAATAACAAAATTATAACGATTTTATTATCGATTTACAGTTGGCCGTGGAAAAAAATTATTTTTGGCGGTTTTACATCCTTGTCATAATAAATACATTTTTTTTTAAATATCTAGTAAACCGTGAACTTTTTCCAACAACTGAAAGTGTCGTTAATTTAGGTTCATAAAACTGCAACTCTTTCCCCATTTAATCAAATCTCTATCTCTTATAGTTTCCGAGATGCCAATGCTTAAAATAAAAAAACTCACCTCTATATATATATATATATATATATATATATATATATATATATATATATATATATATATATATATATATATATGTATACTGGGTGTTTAAAAAAAATTCATGGTTAAATGGAATATTAAAGAATAACGTTAGTTTGGTTAATAAACATGTGTCCGAAAATGCCTCCTTAAGAAGATACGCCTTGTAAAGGTGGCCCCAAAAAAAAAGGTTTAGGATACCTAAATGAAATTAAGATCACAAGTACCTTTGAATCGGTTATAAAAGATAGTGTTAATAAATAATTAATATTTTGTGCAGGAGTGTCGTTAAAGGGGGAGTGCCACATGTTTTGCCCCGAAACCTTTTTTATGGGGATATATTTTATATTTTGGGCAAAAATAATATTTCTTAAGCAATTTGACACCAAAAGATACTCTCGTTATTTGAGGTTTTAGCAAGTAATGCTGACCGAATTAATAAATTAATTTGAAAAGTAACAATTAATCATTTTCATGCGCGAGAACGAACTACCTGAGCGAATAATAATTGTTTCAATTACAACTATAATGTAAAAATACTGTAAATTATTTAGAACTTAAAAAAGGCTTTAATTGTATGACATTAACACAGAACAGATAAAGGAAGCAATTTAAAAAAAAACAACGAATAACACAAAACGAACAGAAAAAAAATTGAATAAATAGGTACGCATTTTCACATTAAATATGCAAAATGCCCACCAAAGGTATTTGTTGTCTGAATTTCATTTAGGTATCTTAAACTGTTTCATAGGTAATAAAAAGAAAGAATTTTTGGGGCCACTTTTACAGGGTCGAGTCTTCTTAAGAAGGCATTTTCGGACATATGTTTATAAACCAAACCAACGTTATTTGTTAACATTCTGTTTAGCCTAGAAATTAGGGGAACGTTTTTTGAAACGCCCTGTATATTTAGGGTGGGCCAATAGTGCATGGACGGGATATGGTGGGTTTATTAATGCATATCTTTGAAGTTTATAGCTGGGGTATGGTGAGTATCCCTCAAGGCTACAAACTCAAAATACTTTCACTTAAATCGCACAGCCTATACAGGGTGATTTATAATAGTCGCATTTTTAAATGGAAATACCTGTATATTATGGCATACTTGGATTCTTCGGTCAAATAAAGTGTGACTTTATGTATCCCACATGACATCTAGAATGAACCGTTTAGCCGCAAAACGTAATTTTTTTAAAATGTTGATGTATGAAAAAAATTGAATATCGAAGTGACCATAAAACCTAGAGGATTGTGACTTTGTGGTATTACTAACTATGGAATGTACTAATGTAGACAGGACGTGTAACTTCGAATATTTTTTGTATTTGGAGGAATGTGCAATAAAAGATAACTTGATTTTTTTAAATACAACCTCCTGTATATTATTGCATATTTGGATATTTTGGTCAAACTGATTGAGACTTTATGTATCCTAGATGATATCTAGAACGAACCGTTTAGCCGCAAATCGTAATTTTTGAAGATGATGTCTGAAGAAAATGAAATATCAAATTGACCAGGGTTGACGAGGGTTGTGACTTTGTGGTATTACTAACTATGAAATGTACTAGTGCAATCCGGGCTTGCAATTTCAAATATTTGTTGTGTTTAGAGAAATCGCTATGTTAACTTAGGAAAACGCAATCAACGGTAACTTGATTTTTTCAAATGGAGCTAAATACTTTTCTTTATGCCATCGAATACGAAACTTTAATGGCTTTCTCAAGATTTGCTCTGGTAGTTTTGTTATTTCCAGTGTTAGCAGGCATTAGAAGATAAACAGTCCAAATTAAAAACGTTTATTATGGAGTGATCTAACATTTACCAAACATGTACAAATTAGGAGACAAAGTAAAAAAAAAAAGAAAACGACATTATAATGGCAACCGACTTGTTCTATGCACAATTGAATCCTATGAAGAAATGAATGCTTAATCCTATTTAACATTTCTGGGGAGATATTTTCAAAAACGTTTCTACTTCTAATTTTCATATCATCCACCGTCGTTGGTTGTTCGGTGTATACTTTTTCTTTTACGTACCCCAATAAAAGAATTCAATTGGGGTTATGTTTGGAGACCTTGCTGGCCAACGCGTTGGTCTGACCCTTCCTACCTACTTTTCATTGAATGTATTATTAAGCCAATCACTCACAACACGGGCATGGTGTGGAGGTGCTTCATCTTGTTGAAAAAATATGTTACTAACTTGAGCAAGTAGTGTATATTCAAGAAGGTCAAATAAATTATTGTTGAGGAAATTTAAGTACGTGTTCGAATTTTGAAGACCGTCGAAAAAAAATGGACCAACGGTATATGTACCCAATATGCCTGCCCAGACATTAACTGACAATTTATGTTGACTATGAACTCCGAAATGAGTAGTAATGGAAATTGTGCCGGTTAACAAATCCATTGCGGTGAAATGTACACTCGTCCGTAAACAGGACACTATCCAAGAGATTTCCATTTTCATTCAGCTTTTGACCTATCCAATTACAAAAATTAATTCTATTTTAGAATTCCTGTTCTTGGTGCTCTTGGTGTTGTTGAATGTGATTAGGATAAAAGTTGCTATTTCTAATTATTCTTCTAATAGATGTTCTACTTATTTTAAAATCTTTTTCGAGTTGTCGTATACTTACATTCGGATTATCTATTACTTCGTTCAACACAGTTTTCAGTTTTTCCTGCTTCTGTCGATAACAAATACTCCCTGTCTCAATAAATCTTTCTAAAGTTTTCAAAAGATTCTTCCCTTGGATGACGATCCCGATCAGGATATCTTGCTTTGTACAAACGACTCGGGACCAACGGATTTTTAGGGCAAGAATAAAAACCACATCAACTATTTCATTTTTCGAAAACTTACTTATTGCACTCAATTATTCAATTAGATGTTAATTACTAAACAAAAATGATAATTAGAATTAACAGCACGGGCCTTTACTCAACGATAATAAATAACTAATGTCAAAGTAAAGTTAAAGTGACAGAATAGGTTTATCTTTCATAGGCTGCTAGTTGCTCATAGAAACTGAAAATTGAAAAATACAGCAAATTAATCGGAGATTGTGAAATTAAACGAGGTTTACCGAAGATAGATACCGACAAATTTATGTCACTAGAATGGTAAAGAAATTCCGAATTTGATGTCAAAATGAAGAAATGGCGTTCCACTTAAAAAATCAACTTACCATTGATAGAAATTTTCTAAATTGACAAAGTAATTTCTGTAAACTCAAAAATAATTCGGATATGATGGTCCGGTCTACGCTAGTACATTTCATGTCCACTAACATCGCAGAGTCATGGCCTTCTAAGTTTTGTGATCACAGCGATATTTAATTTTTTTCATACATCTACTTTTTTGTAAAAATTGCGGCTAAACGATTCGTTTTAGGTACTATGTATGATACACATAGTATCACAGTATAAATTCGCACTAGAATTGGCCAAGGAATCCAAACATATAATAATATACAGGGGGTTCCATTTAAAAATTCAACTTTGATGTAAATGGCGCTGTATAAATTTTGCGATTCAAGTGAAAATATTTTAGGTTTTGAGGCTTAATGATATCCCACCACATCCTGTCAACAAACTTTAGAAATAATCCTTAACAAATCCACAATCTTCCACCTACGCACTATTGGCCCACCCTGAATATATATATATATATATATATATATATATATATATATATATATATATATATATATATATATATATATATATATATATATATATATATATATATATATATATATATATATATATAAAATAGATCAACTCTCACTTAATCTACTTTTTCTAATAATGTATTTTATACCAGTAGAACTAAATACTTCTGTTTGCATGTATTCCTTAGACATTTACTTGAGAATGTATCTATATACGTAAACGGTAATTATTTGGCTAAATCATAGTTGTGTAAATATACAAGTAAAATTATACACAGTGTGGCACCTGGTCAGCGCCAATTAAGTACTTACGTCACAATAAATCTCTTGTAAAATCCTTAGTATATGCATATTTTCAAGTGAATAATATGTAAACCTGCTCAGCTGTTAATTGACGTTCATTGGCAAGAATGAGGCTGCAGAGTGGTAGAGTTCACAATTTGGTTCATTTTACGGACTATTTTCAACAGTGATATCGACTATTCGAGCAACCACGTTTGTAACTATGATTGACTAACCGCAGTTCCTCATTCTATGAAGATTGTCGTCTACTCTACTACTTGAAGGCGGTGTTCAAAGCTTGACCCCAAACTATGCTTCTCTTCTACGTTGCTCGAAGTATGTGCTGTTCGTGAGCATCGCTATTAGGGGGTATGCTTTCAATTGGGGTTTCGTGCATCTTTGCACCGCTGTATCCGCCATGGTGATCATTATCCGATTTCTCGTGATTACATGGACGCAATCTGCCTTCTGTATCAGCTTCTGAGCTTGTATAATGGCACATCCTTCTGTCAAAAGCAGGATACAATTCGTACTTGTCTGAAGTATCTCTTAGATAAGACGGCCAAATCTTTGGAATTTTTGATACATATTAATTATAGCTCTCCCATCTAATCATTTGAGGGCGGAACCGTTGATATGATTCGATGCAGCCTTCTTGGAGGCGGTTAATTTTTGTGAGCGAAGAAGTCTCCATGACAATGCAACGTAATTACTTTTGAATAGACTGTAGTGGAGTTGAAAAAGATAACTATGGGACCGCAGGACGAAATAAGAACTAAGGTATTTTGTTTTATTTGATGGGATCGTTCAAAGTTTTGATCCTAAGTGTGATAGTATAGGTTGCATGTTCCATTACTGTCTTACATTGCCTCTATGTACTAAACGTGACCCGTCAGTCGCAACACGTTTTTAGTGCTTGTTATATTATACATCATAGCGCTTAGGATTTAAGGGCATTTTGTAGTACACCTCAGTGCACTAGTGACATAAGTCTTATTTTGTTCTAGCAACATGTAAGTTCACAATCAGTGTAACCTTATGGTTTGTGCGGTGAAGTATACTGAAACTTTGAATTTATATTGTTTATTTGTTTATAACTGTAACGACCATATTGTTGTGTTATTACGGATTACAGTTCTATGGGACTCATTAATCCCGTCATACAGTAAATAAATATATCCAATCTAACTACATAATGTAAGTTTTTTTATTTTTATTTTAAGGACTGGAATTGTAATCTCAGCGTTAAATGGAACATGGACTCTAGTTTCTGGGGAAACCGAAGATTTTTAATCGCCAAAGATTATTACAAGCAGATAAAAGGGTAGTAACCTGTTGGAGTTCCGAGTGGACAATCGTTTTCAGACTGGTGATGATGATAGTTTAGTTGAAGAAGTTGATGTAGCCAGTTTACAAATGAACTACAAGCTGGCGAGGAGTTAGATGTAATAGCAATTGCGGAGCCACACGATGGTAAGAGAGAGGAGTTGCCTAAAGCTGCGAACGTCATGAGCAAGAAAAAGGTAAAACAGCAATAGGCTTTCAGCACAAAGGATTCAGTCACTACGCAAAACGTATTGGGAAAAATTACAAAATATATTTTAACTACGTTGCACTAAACGCGCGAGAAAGCATTATGACGCGGAACAATAAAAAGTAGACGACCAGAAAATTTTCCAAATTAGGAAACAAGATACAGAATGATATAGGTTATAGAGTGTTCAACTTGAATATTCCATACTACAAATGGTTCGACAATAAAACAGTGCATTTGTTGAACAATTTTTACGAAACCGAAATGTGCACAGTAGGAAGGTGAAAGTAAAATAAGACATACACTGATGTCAAATAGCCACAATTTATTTTCAAGTGTGAGCACCGCATGGAGAGCGTTGATCAAGCAGACAAATTAGGCCAACTGTACGGTATTAACTAATTGTGCAAAAAAAAATTTAATTTTTTCGATGTGGCTTTTGTCAATTAGAATATCGTTTTACACTTTAGACGAAGTGTTAGTCAGGATTAATGTATTTTCCTCTATTGAAACTTATTTGAAATATATCGATGTATAGTTTATTGTAATGCAAGAGACTGTCGTGCGCCCAATGACGTTTTGACTAGGCAACGGAGGTGTTCGTTGGCAAACTTTTGTGATTCAAAGAGGACAATGTAAGCGGTGTTCCATCTTTGCAATTAAATTTCTGTCCCACAAAAAAATACATGTAAAGTGCACTTATGTGTTAATGAAATAGTTATTTGTATACCAAGGACGCAAAATGCTAATCTGACGGCTTGCACTTACGACCGAGGTCGACAATATTGAGGCCGCCAAAGACGTCTTGTCACGTGTCTAACCTGCCACGTCACATAAAAAAAATGAATGAAAAGTGCTCGGCTCAGAACTCAGTCTAACGGTCAAGTGTTCGCAGAGCACTTTTTTGGCGTGGGTGGCTTTGAAGTGTTGATCAATAATAGATATATGGCTAGGTTAGTTAGAAAGAAAACTGTAGTCAGAGTGATCATGAGAACAGACAAGAAAAGGGCTCCACAAGTATTTAAAGAAATATTTAAATTATTATTTCGTGAGAGAGACCCTATAAAATCTGAATCAGGAGAAGAAACAGGACTAGAAAATAAACAGCAATTCCATCAGTAACCGCAATTTATTTTAAAATTTCAATCAATGGACTAGATATACTTGAGTAGTTTTCCCCAACAAGGACTAGACAATTTATAGTATGTATTATTATATTTACTAAACTAACAGTTACAATTAAAAATTATTATTAATTTTATTAAATACATAAATAAAAAGTTTACCTCGAGTAGGATTTGAACCTACAACCTGTACTTTACTAGAGTACCGCGCTAACCAACTGCGCCATCAAGGTTCAAGCCCCAATCGATGTAAATTTTGTCTTTATGTATGTAGAACTGATGTAAATTCTAAATATAATGAGATTACAATCAAATTACTTAAAATTAGCTGGAGCAGTGATTGTGCCATATCTCTTTGAAAACGAAGCCAGCAATGAAATTACTGTGAATGCGATCTTTATCGAAACATGATCAGAGAGTTTCTGTGGTCTGCATTGGCCGATATGGATCTGGACAACATGTGGTTCCAGCAGGACAGAGCAACCTGTCACACTGCACAAGAAACAATTCAGTTGTTGCAAGAAAGATTTCCGAAACGTAGTATCTCACGCAATGGCAACCAGAATTGGCCACCGAGATGGTTTGATCTCATGCAATGCGACTTTTGGTTGTGATTCTTTGTGAAGTCTCGCGCATATTCCGATCATCACACAACAATGAGCTTAAAGATGGAATTCGATGCGTCATTGGAGAAATTTAGCAGCAAAAGTTCGAAATTGATTCCGGATATTTCATCTAAAGAGCAAGAATGTGCCGACAAAGTCGTGGTTGCCATTTAATGGATACTTTGTTACGTACTTAATCAGAACCTATGTAACATAAGTTGAAATAAAAAATTACACAATTCTTCAAAAAATATGTATTTTATTAAGGAATCAAATGTTGCAATCCCCATAATAATCAAAACTTCATTTGCACCGTAGAGTGAATTTTTTATAAGTACACCCACAATTAATATTATGGCGCATATAAACTGAACACTCTTATCCACACTAAAAAATTGTATTTAAATCTATAAGGCAGAATTAAAATAAGAAAGACCGTATCCCGCCATAAAGTTTGACATAACATCAATATGACAAGAAGTACAACTGGTACACCACACTAATCCATTTTATGCTACTGCGCAGCAGTAACTAACAGCTTAACTAAACTTTACCTTCACGCCATTCCCTTGCGGGGCAAGCAAAACAATCCCTGCCTCTTATTTATTTTTCATTCACAATCTTTCTCCATGATTTCCCATCTCAGCGTGACCAACCCAACGTAATGTACTACTTTTATATCTACCCATCATAGTCTTTTCCTCGCCACACTCCGTCATTATACACTATTTCTTTATCTTATCCCTTCCCCTTTTACCACATGCGCTTCTCAGGAATCTCGTAGCCACCGCATTTATTTCTTTTTTCATGCTTTATTTGACATACCGATGTCTTACTTCCACACAGTACTGACGGGACGAACACGCCATTATAGATTGCTCGTTTCGCAGCTAGGCTCATGATTTGGTTTCTCATTATCGTCCACGTACTTCCAATCACTTTCCTTTCAGCACTGACCCTTCGTTCACTCCCGCCATCCAATGTAGCATCTGTAGTAAACATTCTACCCAGATATACCAGCTCGTTGAATTGCCCCACAATTTCATCTTGCAGAGTAAATACTCTACTCTCCTTTCCAACTTCCCGATTGATCACCACAATGTTAGCTTTGTTCACGTTTACTTTTAGGTCCATGCTCTCACAGACTGTATCAAACTTCCTCAGAGCGGTTTGTAGCTCATCCGCACTGTCACTTAATAAGACTGTGTCATCTGCATACACCAGAACTCGTACATTTACGTCACCAATGCATACACCATTTGTATCGGTACATGCTTTCCTAACACAACTATCCATACATATTGAACAACCACGGTAAGATCACACAGCCTTAACGCACTATTTGCTCAATGTTAAGGTATTCAATCACACCTCCTCTTACACTAGCACATTCCCGGCTACCGTTGTATACTGCCATTATTGCGTTTATTCTCCCTATTTATTCACTCTGTCGTATGCTTTCTCCAGATCTATAAACGCACAGTACAGCTCCCTATTTACACCTAAACACTTTTAGTTCACCTGCTGAAGAGCAACCATCTGATCGACACGTCCTCTCCCTGACATGAAGCCACCCTGCACATCCCAAATCTTAGTTTATTTAGTTTCTCGTACTCAATAACTGATTATTCTTCCAAATACTTTACTAAGTACACTGAGAAAGCCTATTCTTCTATAGTTCTTCTATTCACCCCTGTTCCCCTTATCCTTATGTAAAGATACAGTGGTATAATGATCGCGCTCTTCCAATCACTCGACACTTTTTCACCCTTAAAGCATACATTGAAAAACTCATACAATTTTCGTCTCAGCTTTGCACCTCCATAATTTAGCATTTCACCGGTAATTCCATCTATGCCTGCTCCTTTACAGTTTTTCAATCTTCTTACCGTTTTCTCTATCTCATTTATCCCAATATCCTTCTCAGTTCCATTCACACTCCTTCTATATTCTCTTTATTTAACCCCTCAGTCTTACTTTCCTTACTACTGTACAACTTTCCGAAATATTCTTCCCAGCATTTCCTCACTTCACAATCGTCCTAAACTATTTTGTTGCTCGTATTCATCACTCCTGCTGCGTTCTGTTTTGGGCCACGTTTTGTATTTGGCCCCACTTCCAGAAGAGTTTTATGTTCCTCTATAAATCATTCTGCATTTTCTCTCCTTTCAAAGTCATCACTTCCTCTTTACTGCCTCTTTCGATTCTTTGTTTCTTAATATGTGCACCTCATACTATCACTTTTTCTTATTCTCATTTTTTGCAGCAACCATAGCCATGTGCGCATCTTTTTTCTTGCATACTGACTTTTTTACCGATTCATTCCACCAAACACATTTTTTCTGTCTACATACAGTCTTTTTTCTAGACATCTATCTGCTCGGCACAATTGACAACATAGTTTTCAAGCTTATCCATGCAGTTTCAACGTCAGTGTCTTTTATTTGTTCGTTCCACACCGTTTCATTCACATTCAATTCTTTGCTCACAGAATCTGCGTACATCCTCGCACCATTACCTACTAGTTTGTCTACCTAATTTTGGATATTCGCACTAGGCTTGTTTTACTTCTACAGATCCACTTTTGCCCTAAAGACACTCTCGATTCAACCAAACAGTGGTCAGATCCACACTCCGATCCGCGCATTACTCTTGTGTGCCTCACCAGGTTTCTAAGTCGTTCATCATATGCTATCAAGTCAATCATACTTTTAGATTCGCCTCTTTCCCAGGTATACATATGCACATTTTATGTTTAAACCACGTGTTAGATACAAACAGTCTTCTCTCCACACAAATGTTCACCATCCGTTCTCCATTCTCGCGTTTAGTATGTTCTCTCTGTACATCCAACTATCCATTCATATCTCGCAATATTAGTACTCTTTCATTTGGCTTACATACATTCAACACGTTTTCTACATCATTCCAGAAGTTCTCACATTCTTGGTTTCTTTCTCCATTCACCAGTACATAGCATGCAATAAGAAAAGTTCTTCTAAACTTCATTTTCGTTCTAACCTACATTACCCGGGGAGATACCAATTCGTACTCTTTAACACACCTTTTCGCTCTTTCACTTACGATCACCCCAACTCCTTTTGCGCCATACATTTCAGTTTCAACTCTTGATCACTTTGCTAGGCTGCCATCCTCTATCTCCACAGAATTCTTTCCTTTGCGTTTTTTCTCCGGTACACACAGAATATGAAGCTGCCTTTCGTACATTACATTGCCAATTTCAACTTCCTTACCATGCATAACTCTAACATTCCACGTGCCGACTCGCCATTCATTCCTTGCACAGTCGTCAGCAACGGGGCCTGTCTGTTTCGACCTTGACCGCCTTGTAGCCAGGTCGATCCGAGACATTTGTATTGTTCCTTGAGTAATACCATAGCAGACAGACCGGTTACCAGCCAAGTCGTGCCCTGGACGATGTATCATTTCCTACTAACTGTATCGTCCTACTACCGGGCAGTTATTTGTCTACTGCCACGACACGTAAGAAAGTAAGAAGAAATATAGATAAAATCGAGAAAGATATGAATAATATAGGGTTTATACTTACTATATACTTACTATATGAATATCAAAATGTAGAAATATAGATAAAATCGAGAAAGATATGAATAATATAGAGTTTATACTTACTATATGAATATCAAAATGTACTAATATAGATAAAATCGAGAAAGATATGAATAATATAGAGTTTATACTTACTACATGAATATCAAAATGTACATATACATTTTTTTTACTTACATACCCTTCAATCACGTTATGTTTCAATTAGATTGTTCCCTACGCGATTCTTGGTTCTCGTGCTACTTACTGTCCTTGCTGTTATTTATTTGCAATCAAACGATTTAATTATTTTTAATTTAGATTTCCTATTTAGAGTTAGTTATTTGTTTAATTAATTTAATATTTTTTTGTTAAATCTGTTTTATTATTATCGTGAATTGTGATAACTTAACGTTTCTACTTTTTAAATTTCATTTTTATTTAATTGAAGGGTAATATGGATAAAGACCCTGTTAGCCCTCCCGACTTTAATTGCCTACTTTTAGGATTAATTAATTATAATTAAGATTAAATATTGTAGCATAGCGAAAAGTTAGACTAGATTTTGAATTTGCAGTCAAGGAAAAATATAGTATAAGATAATATATAATATAATGTTATAATTAAACTTAAAATCACGTATAGCACCAAAAATAAAAGTTGTATTAAGTTTTAAATTCGCAATTAAAGAAAATATTCAAAAACTTACCAGGTAATCTGCCAGCTGTACCTAGAATTTCCACTTCAAAAGGTTTTTTTAATTTACGGCTCTGCCATGTATTGTCCTATCTTTTGTATTTTATATTTGTGTAAATATTCCGACAGAAAAAAGACGTTCTTTATCTATGCTCCTACGGGGGATTAACCTTTACTTGTGAAATGTTCCGACTTCCCGTATCTTTCGGAAATCACAAAATGGACGTTAAAAGATAATACCGCACTGGGTGTTTTGTGAGAAATACCGTTCATAAATAACCTAAATTAAATTGTTACAATCCCACAATATTATGGCTAACTGTCTTATCCAATTATATCAGTGACCCAGCAGTAATGTGTTTATGAAGAGAAGAAAATATGCCGACAATTATTTTAAGAAGAAAGCTGAAGAACACAGCATCATCAACAAGGGTAAATAATGCATTAAAATTTTATTGATATTATTAATCTTAACGCACTTTTTATTTTGTAGCGATTGTGTCGATCACTGCTGAAAGCCATTTCCAAAGTATTTATTAAAATTAAACTCAGCAATAACATCTATTAGCACATGCGATAACGGAATATGCCGACCTGGTGTTGACAAGTATATCCAGACACCATCATTGTAATTTCCAGCAATATCAATCAGTCCGGAACTAGAAGTACCTATCTTCCGCACAACATCAAGTTACTTCCAGACAAACGAGACATTAACATCAGCAAGACAGACTTACAAAAGAACCGTAGCAAAACGGTAAGCTATAATCAAATAGTACAATCGCAGAGATATCAATCTATGAGAAATTCTAAGGCAGATTGGAGGAGTTAAATCGGAGGAGCTAACTCGGAGGAACTAAAAATAGGGTAATGTAATTAATTCTAATTTGACAACGTTGCTTTACCTCTTTGGATTTAGGGCGGGCTCTACGTGGTTTGTTAACAAAATATGGTTAATTTTAAGTCTTGAGAATAGCGATTTAGTGAATTATAGTATCTCGGCACTGAAAGAAACTTAAAAATTGAAAAGGAAGTGAAGAAATCAAGATAGCTCACCTCTTTAGTGAAAGCAACATCTTTATATATCCGCCATCCAATAGCGATTAATACATCTGAACCAAATAATTGCCTTATAAGGTACAGAAATATTTTATATTACAAAATTCTTTTGTAGAAATGATGATAACATCGATAGAACCAGAAAAAGAGAATTTTTCTAAAAATGCTTGCACTTATCACAAAATGGCTGTTCCCGAGAAACCACACCTCAACACGATTTTACCAAAAAATTGTCTTATCAAACACATTGTGTTAAAACTTTATCAGTAGAATAAAAGGTTCTTTTTGATCATAACTGTTATTACAGGTACTGCCCTCTAGTGGTAATTCAGCGGAAGTACCAGATACCTGGAAATAGTCGGTTTTGAAACCAACAAGAAAACCGTAAAAATCCTTTGGATGCCACTTTAAATTTTAAAAAATAGATGTTGTATAGCAAATACAGAAACTTAGAAAATTTGTACTATTGAAGCAAGTAAAGATTAAAACATTAGATATCAATCTTTAATTTTCAATCCAAAGATAATTTTTAATACAGTAACCATGGAGAATTATGAAGTCGAAATGATTGAATCAAATAAAGGAAATGTGCCCATGATGGACCCCTGCCAATGATGGACCACTAACTGTATTTTCAAATTTATCGCGCATAACAGACTACCGCCATCTTTGTTAGGGTGATCAAAGTTTATAGTCAATTGTTTACAAACGCTCATGCGAATACAAGTGTTTTTTGTGAAAATAAACCATAAAGTTAGAACTGGTAAGTTTTGATATAACAAAGTAGCTTGACATGATGTTAGGTAGCTTTTTTTATGCTCAGTCAGGATCTGCTTTTGTTACTTCTGTTTGAATGAACCGTTGCGTACTAATTGCCGGGCACAAATTCATGTTATGGCATATATATATATATATATATATATATATATATATATATATATATATATATATATATATATATATATATATTTACCGTATGTCCGTTTCGAGACGCACCATGTGAATTTCCCATGTTAAATTTTCAATTGCATATTCTATCTCTATTAGAAGATTTAGAGGAAAAAATCACGTCATGAAGGAACTAAAATTTATTTTCATGTTTTCAATTTTACATCTAAATTAAAAGAAGAAAACTAAGTTAAATGATCTAAATCATATTTACAAATAAATTTCCATTATTAGCTAAACAAGAACCGAATTCAATAGTTCGCGGATGAATGTTGTAAGGCATTTACTAGTTATCGCATTTAAACAAAAAATCACACTTGCCATGAAAAAACTGAAACAAACCTGCGTATTTTGTTTTATTAAAAATAACAACCATAAATGTTTGTTTAATAAATCATCTTTAATATTCAATACTTCCATGTTTAATGTGTTTTTGTGATACAATGAGCATTTATACTACAAAAGAAAATACTCAGATTACAAAATGGAGTTTCCTTGGTCATTCTAATAGAGAAATTAGTGAATTATTTTCAATCAATTTTGCAAATAGATCTTTACCACATCATACAACAATCTCCAGAATTATAAATAATTTCGAAAAATCTGGTTGTGTAAATTCCGATCATGTTAACCCTACGTTAGTCGCGCGGGTGACAGGGGTCAACCATGCCAATACTTCCGGCCATTCCATTTAATTGGTGCGATTCTGTGACACCCCCTCCCATGTACCTTCCTATTTATATAGGATTAGTAGTTTATGCTTGTCAGTTGTGTTTGATTTAACGTGGTAGTGTTATTGTTGTCGCATATTTTCCACTGGTTGACATTTGTCACCCGCGCGACTAACTACGTTACTATTGGCAAGCAGGTATATATTATTAACTTTATTATTTTTTCAATATTTTTTCACATGGATTGTTATAGTTTCCGAAAAAATTGTAAAATGTCTGAACTGAAAAAACGAAAAATCGTGTACAGCAAAGATCCAAACAAATGGATGGAATGGTATGACCTTCTTAGCGGCGATGAAAGCGGTAATGAGTCACCCGATGACAACAGCGACCATGACGAAGAAGACTGTATCGAAGAAAATACAGCAGACGCAAATTCTGAACAGGGCGTCATCGTTTCAGAATCTGAAGATGACACTGCAAATAATGACCATGTAGATGGACTTTGTTTTGTCGCTAAAGATGGTATAACAAGATGGCGGAAACATCTTCGACAACCATCCAATATTAGAACCAGAGCTTGTAATATTATTACTCACTTACCTGGACCGAAAAACAAAGCCCGAGAAACAAAAAATGAAATCGACATTTTTGACTTATTTTTTGATGACGCCATTCTGAGGATTATAACCACTTGTACAAACACATTCATAGATACAGTGAAAGACAATTTTTCTCGTGAAAGAGATGCGAGACATAGGGATATTGTTGAGCTGAAAGCTTTCCTTGGGCTTCTCCTCCTGATAGGCTCTTTGCGTTGTTCTAGGAAGAATCTTAGTGACTTGTGGGATAATTCGACTGGGAATGGTCTAGAATCGTGTTATTTATCGATGAGCGAAAGACGTTTTAGATTTTTGCTGCGATATATTCGATTCGATGATATCAATGACAGATTACAGAGGCTAGACATTGACAAATTAGCCCCTATTAGGGAAGTAATGACTATATTCACTAACAATTGTCAAAAATACTATACACCTGGAGAATATCTAACCGTCGATGAGCAATTGCTAGCTTTTAGAGGCAGGTGCCAATTTCGCCAATATATACCCAGCAAACCTGCAAGGTATGGCTTCAAAGTTTTCGCGTTGGTTGATAGCCGTACAGCCTATACTCTCAATCTGGAACCATATGTTGGAAGACAGCCTGACGGACCGTACCGTGTAAGTAATTCAGCAGAAGACATTGTTTTACGCTTGACAGAGCCGGTACAGAATACAAACAGGAATATCACCGGTGATAATTGGTTCACCAGTTTATCATTAGTAAAAAGTTGAAGCAGAAAATCTAACATATGTTGGAACAATTCGCAAAACCGAAGACAAGTACCAAAAGAGTTGTTACCAAGAAAAGATAGAACGCCACGAACGTCTATATTCGGATTTCAAAATGACTGTACAATAGTGTCTTACTGTACCAAGCCATCAGCAGTTGTGCTATTATTATCTAGTATGCACTTTGATGGCGCAATAGATATTTCGACTGAAGAAAATCAGAAACTGGAGATCGTGACCTTCTGTAACATGTCGAAAGTAGGCGTTGATCTTGTAGATCAGCTTTGCGAAAAGAACAACGTTGCACGCAATACAAGAAGATGGCCGATGGTGCTCTTCTACGATATTTTGAATATAGCCGCCATAAATTCCCTATGTATTTATAATTGTCATAATGCAGCATTAGAAAAGAAGGTGAGAAGAGTAGATTTCATAAAAAAAATCAGCTGGGAACTCATAAAACCACAAATTTTACGTCGATCTACCATTGAGGTCCTTCCAAGAGAAATCCGTAGGCGTGCAAAGTTATTAGTGAAAGCTCCAGAACCTGAACTTCCGGAAGCGCCAAGGACATCATCACGTGGGCGATGTTATGAATGTGGACGTGCACGAGACCGAACAACCCGAAAATGGTGTGTAAAGTGCCACAAGTGGGCCTGTGTTGACCATTTAAAAGATATTTGTAGCCAGTGCCTAGAAAACTAAGTATTTTCTGTATTTTTAATGTTTGTATTTTTCTTAATGGAAATAATTTTATTTTTGTACTTTTTGAATAAAACTCTGTTTAATTAATTGTACTGCGTCCATTGTTGTTTGCATTTTTTTTTTAATATTTTTTTTACCAAACTATGGCCATTTAAAAATGGGTGACACTTGTCCCCCACGCGCCCAACCACGGCACATTATACAGCGCGCCTAACCCAGGGTTAAGAGTCACAAAAGACAATGCAATTATATTTCAGAGACGAATGTTTTGGCCAAGATAGAAATGGAGCCAAGAGCAAGTATTAGGCAAATATTTGCAGAAATCACTATCGGTAAATCCTATGTACACCATATATTAAAAGGTCACAAGTATAAACCTTATAAAGGCCAGGAACACCAGATATTATTAGCGGTAGATCCATATTCGAGAAGTGTATTTTGTGAAATATTAATGGAAAAGTGCCACCAAAATGAACATTTTCCGTGCTTCACATGTTTTACCGATGAATGTACATTACACGTAGTAGCAAATCAAAACAAACAAATTCATCGACATTGGTCGATAACTAATAAGAATATTATTATTCGGCCTGGAACGCAGTACCCTCAGAAAGTAAATGTTTGGGCAGCCATTTTGGAAAATAAAATTGTAGGACCTCTATTTATTGATGAAAACCTAAATTCAGGGTTGTATTTACATTTATTGCACAATGAAATTGCAGAGAAAGTAGTTGCAATTGCAGATGAAGATAAAATTTGGTTTCAACATGAGGGCTGCCCAGCCCATAATGGTGCCGAAGTAAAACATGTTACGTGCACAAATGGATCTTGATAGAAATTGTGGCTAAAGTGCTGTAACATATATTAAGGAATTAGCCGGAACCTCAGTCGGTCGGTTCAGCACTTGGATGCATGGGCGTTTTGGCAGGAGAAAAGGGATACATATAATTTAAAAAGGGCACCACTTGATTTAATTTTTTATCGCCCCTCTATCAAGAAAAGGGCTACGGCCACATAGGACAAAAGGGACAGATAAAAGAAAATGGTGAACTAAGTCCACACTGACAAAGGACTGGCTAGGAAGTTGATCGTAGATCACCGGGTTAACGAAATAACTTACGATTGTTTAACACCACTTATTTAATATACCCTAACGTAAAATAGTATAAATGTTATAATAATAATTAAATTTTCGTAAATATCTAACACAAAAACATTTTATAGAGCGCCAACTCGCAGACCTAAATACAATTCTAGCAGGAAATATTCCCAATACATTAATCAATATACATCAGAGACAATATATCTATGAAATAAACCAGCAGTAATCAACTTACCTTTCCACCAAAACTAAAACAAAATTATGAAGTTTACTTAAAATTTACATACTCAGACACAATACGGTTCGGCATCTAGTATTGACCCTAAAACAAAAGAATACCCAAACATATAACTATAATTATCCGAAATTGAATTCTTGTATACCGATATTCCACGAAGAGCTCTCCGTTGGACTAGTTTATCAGTTTCCAATCAACCAGACGCAAATAAACCCCAAATATAAAGCGAAAATTAGCACTAGATGTCTACCCTGTTGTTTACTTATGTAAGCACAAAATATTCTTTAGTAAAATTACTATGAGCATCACAGACAAAATAATAAGCGTGAAGCGTTTAGGAAATTTAGAAAGGCCAAGTTTATTACCTATTTGGCAATTGCAGTACAAGAATTTAATAAAGCGCAACACAGAATGACACATTTATTGGTAAGCATAGGGCTACCAACAAAAGATTCAAATTAGTAAATCCTACTTCAAACAGTTTTATACTAAACAAATATTAAAATTATAATCAGAAAAAATAATAACAAATGTTATACAATCCCAATGATAATAAATAAACATCCAATTTAATTTACACAGTAATTGAAACCCCAGCAGTGAGCATAATTTTTTTGACATACATTGTATATTTAAACTGAACTAGTAGCATTCAGTCAACGAAACAGCTGATTGCATGTACAGTAAACACAGGTAGTTCTAACGGTTGAACCACTACGGTTATTTATCAGAATAAAGCTAGTACATAAGAAAAGTTAGAAATTTTGGAATAACCCAAATTATCTTTTACAGGTACAAATGTATAGTATTACTCTCGATTACTAAGAAAATGTTTAACAGTAAAGTATAAGCATTACTTTCAGGACCACACTTGAATCCATGTGATTTTTTTTGTGGTCTTTCATAAAAAATAAAATCAATAATTTTGATATTATCAATTCCTTAGACGATTTAAAGCAAAAAATAATTGATATTTGAAATAATATTCATCCGCGAACTATTGCAAATGTAAATAGAAGTTTCTACGATAGATTAGGTTTTTGTTTAGCTAATAATGGAAATATATTCGAAAATTTTATTTAGATAATTTCTTTGTTTAATTTAGATGTAAAACTGAAAATATAAAAATAAATTTTAGTTTTTTCAAGCAAATTGGGATTTTTTTACAAAATTTGTAAAACATCTTGAGACCGAAATACTGAACAATTTTTGTTAATCAAATTTTTCTCTAAAACTTATTATAGCGATAGGATATTTAATTGAAGATGTAATATGAGAAATTCATATGGTGCGTCTCGAAACGGGATATACGATATATATATATTCCTCTCCCTCTCCCTCTCCCTCCCCCTCTATTGTTTAGATCTACCATGTATCACACAATAGAGTAAAATGGGAAATACGTGTAGTTTGGTCATACGTAGTTCTTTCATAGTAATTACGTATACTAATTACTCGAAAATGTACATTTTATTAGTATTATACCAAAAAGTAGAGATTCGCAAAATATCCTTTAAAAACTAAAATTAAATCGTTTTGTTTTTATAATCGTGTAAATTGAAGAAGGCCTGAAACGATGCTGAAATGTATGCACTGTAAAGTCTAGCAACTAATCATTGTTAGTTATATAGAAAAAACGTCAAGAATAATCTAAAAATATTACATTTTCCTTTGTTCTGGGAGTTAAGCTCTCCTTATCATATTAAAGACATTATTATTATAGTCAATAGTGTCACAGAAAATGTTATACAAGTTGTGAAATATAATGTAATATATTTGATTAAAGAAAAAATAACACAGTGGCGCCCTATAATCGAATGCAGGAGAATGGTGTTTTAAGCTATAAACTTACCAATATAAGGGACGAGGGGATAATACAAACATGTCCTCTACGCCACTGTTGCTGTTTAACTGCAGTAATTCAAGAACAAATATGTAATGGTTTAGGTAGGATATGGTGGTAAATTAGTAAACAAAATACGTATATAAATAAGATGGACTTTTTAAGTGCGTTATCATATGAAGATGTTGGTTATTGCTATCATTTTTGTATTTGCTGCTTATGGAGCGTCTGGTAAGTAATTTTTTAATTTTTAATTTATTTAAAAATAAATACTTGATTGGATACACTTTGTTTCTTATTTAATGCATTTTTTTTTTGTTTAGGGCAAGAATGCGAGGTTGATTGTGAATATACGGTTGTGGATAGCATAATATCTAACCTTACACTTATCGACTTTACATGCTTGTCTGTAGATTATTTAAACTTTGTAAGGCGGTGTATATGCGATGGTGATGGTAAATGTCTACCTAGAGATATTGTTTTATGTTTCACAGGAATGACAAGTTCATTGGATAATAATTGTTCCACGCGTAATTGTACTGATACCGATCTAAAAACTTTCAAAGAGATCTTTTATTCTATAAATTTCTTTTGCCGTAAGATCGATGAACTTTTGAAGAGGTTCCGCGAATGTTTGTGTAAAGAACCATTTGATGAAAAGTGCCCTGGAAAAGATTTTAATCGTTGCCTTTATGAAGCTTTATCTGTTTTCGGGTAAAATTTGTATATAATGATTATTTATGATCTTATTATGTAGTTACTATCAAATTATACACAATGTAATCTGTTGAAATGAAGTTTAAACTAACATTTATATAATTTCTTCACACCTTTGTTCACAAACTTATATTCTAAATGTTTACACATGAAGTGAGGACATAAAGTCCGTCGTCTCCCTTTATTTTTTGAACCACTGAGAGGATTTTAATGAAACTTGGGGATCTCCTATAAGAACAAGTTAGTTATTAGTTACATATTAGCGACAGTTTTAAAAGGCAAAAAAAAGGCTAGTTGCAATTTTTGTATTTTACACGTGGTACTTCATTAGAAAGGTTTACTTATTCTTAATTCAATTAAAATCGTAGCAATAGATTAAAACCTTTCGACTAAGATAGTTTAACAACACTATACACGTTGATGACCATGACAACAGCAACAATTATAACTGTCCCACACATGGATATAGCTAGCACAAAAATCAAAACGAAAAATCAGGATTCCCATTTTATGACATTAAAATTATTTGCAAGTCAAAACGACTCACGTGAATATGTTGAAGTTTGAGGATTGAATTAACAATAAGTAGACTTTTATAACGACTTGTCACATGACTCCACATTCCACAAGAAGGATACCTAGCCGTTTGACATCCAGACTGTCATTCATATGTAAAAAATAATTCTTCTGGTAGTGGAGCCACAAGCTTCGTTAAAATCCTTTCGGTGGTCCAATAAATAAAAGGCACGGGGGAGGGGGAGCGATGATTATTATGTCCTCACTGCATGTATTTAAATATTGATACTTCGGAGGATGTCTACTACAGTATGCTAATAAGCCACCAAGTTACACTTCTGTTTCTTTTTATCAGAACTCTGTTCCTTTTTATCATAATTAATAATTTTTAATACTTGAACATGTGCATTTATTTTTAAATTATTCTCCATAGTGCAAATGGGTGTGTAGTAATTGAGAGTAATTGAGTAGATACTCAAATCCCTCCCCACAATGTTTAGTTACTAATACTTAAGAAATAGTCGAAACTACTTTTGACACAATTGTCATCTTCTTGCCTTAAATCATTAAAAAAATTGACATCATGTACAGAAAACTAGTAATCACATACAATATTCAAAAAGTTGAACTAAATAAATAAAAAACAAAACTAATGTTTTAGTGATATTAAATCGCAAATGCGAAAAGTTGCGTAAAATCAAAAATACGTGTTGAGGTACGTATGAAATGAAATGCTTAAACCACCTTTTACCTAAGGTTCCATTCAAGGTAAGTTCAAATGAACGAAAATTAACAAAGTATGCTTTAGTCTACCTAAGGTTCTATCGATTAGTCATCCCCAAATGATATGAGGCCTTGAAGAGGAAGTAGTAACGAATAATGAAATTTTGAAACATGTAACTGAAATCACACGCACACACACGCACACACACACACACACACACACACATACTACAGTACTATATTTCACATGTTATCACATATTAAATACAATATATATATATAATATAATATTATATATATATATATATATATATACATACATATATGCGTGTTTGTGCTTACATAGATTTTCTTTTTAATGTAAACGACGGGGTTGTTGATTTTTATGGCTGAGAATTAAGACTGATTTTTTTATCATAAAATAGAAATCACACGTAATGTTATGTGTTATGTAATCGCTAATTGAATTTTCCTTTAGTAAATGCAACGAAAGGGTAAATTAATTATAAGATTAATATAACTTGATTTAAAGAACGTTATTTTTATAGATTGAACTAAATAAAAATTGGAATTAGTATACGGTACCATGGTAAGAACGATTATTTCATTAATAACAATGATAGTTTGAAAGTTTATTTTACACAACAACCTTGTTATTTCATGTAGTGAGATCCCTTGTTTTCATTTTTCAAGTATTTTATTTTGACATTTCATACCAGTAATGTAAGAAGGATACTTACACGTAAATGTAGTGGAGGATACATACGGCTCCCGGGTGAAAGAGCTTAAAGCAACCTTTGGGAGATAACCGTAGTAATAAAGGTATATTAATAGTTAGGATATCGTGTGTACCTAGCTTGATATATGTTACCGTTTCGTTCATTAATTTTAAACGAAGACCTTTAACATGTTGTGACGTTTCACTTATACTACAGTTAGCTAATTGTGTCACATGGTTATCACCATTTTAGAAATACAAGCCTGTATTAAAACTATAATATTACCATATCGATTTATTAAGGTTAGAGTAGTGTTTTAAACCTCTCAATAACACTAGAATATAGAGACGTACTGTTCTATGTATTTATAACTAACACTTCTATTTTATTTATGTTGTTATTCTTGTTGTAATACGCGGAAAGGCTTTCCTTTGGCAGTTCTTTTCCTTATCCGCATTAAAGGCAGCAGAACTACATTGCACTTGCTTATACATTTGGATACTGTGCTTTATTCTGTTACCTTTATTTTATTCTTCCGTATATACCCGCAACACACATATCCCGTAGCAACATGTTTACACAACGTGGGTGATCTTACCTCCTTTCTCACGAAAATTACACGATCATTTGGCTTATGCAAGTTCGCGTATTAACTTTGTTTTTGCATTCGAGTTGCGCAGTTGCTGGATTGACCTGGGTGCATTACAATATATATATATATATATATATATATATATATATATATATATATATATATATATATATATATATATATATATATATATATATATATAAAGTTGTGAAAATAATGATAAGTAAAGGGCTTAGCAGGTGTGATTAGCAAAAGCATGAGGGTGAATTGAAATGGATCCTAAACCGATAAAGGTCCCATATGTGGATCGAAGAGAAATTGAGTAACATCCTACGCAAATTGAGGTTAGGTCCTTGACAATTATATCCCAAACATTGTTCTAAAGAATAACAGTATAGAGGTTTGAAGCTACATTCTAACATTTAAAGAAAAAATAGAAAAATAGAAGTTAGTACATTGAAAAATTGAGATAAAATTTAGACAAAAATTAACAGTTGCTTATATTTAGCTGCTCATTACGAGAAAAGTTAGCCACAGGTGTTGCAAATTCTACAGAGTGAAATGCAAAATTAAATTAACTCAGGAAAACATAATCTTTGTTAAAGTTGACGACTTCTTTAAGGTAAGAACGAGGGTTTTTCTCGTATTATTTGTGAATTTCCAAGTGTTATTTTTAATACATGTTTCTAAAGGCGCCCAGTTTGTGTTATGTAATTACATTGACAAGAACCGCAATTTAATTTACAAACCCTGATTGAGAAAACCTATCGCTTTTGCCATTAGTTGACAATGAAAATTTGAAGTTGCTTTTATTGTTAAAGGTAGCAGGAGTAATAAACTGTATAAAGATATGTGCAACCTAAAAATGGGCAGGACATATGTAAGGAACAGACCTAAAAACGAGTTTGTCTTTAGTGATAGTGTCTAGTGTGGTGTAGTCTTTAATTTGAGAAGAATAAGATATTTTATGAAGTAATTACATACACATCCAACAGATGGGAAGTCCAAAAACAAAATTTGAGCAAAAAAAATCTTGTCGGTGTGTCTCTCTGTGTCTGTGTGTACTCCATAACTTTCCAAGGACTTAACTTATCAACTTGAAATTTGGCACACATATACATGTCAACCACCCAAAGCGACTGTTTGGCATCAGTGGGGTATGGAGAAAGGGGTAAAATTGAGGGGTAAGTACCCCTTTTGTAAATTTTTATTTTTTGGGTTTTTTTCCTTTTAATATGTGATTAGTAGCATAATTATGAGTATTTTTTGTACCTATACTTCCTCTGTATAACAAACGGTTTACAAGATATTAGCAAAAAACCGTTACTTTAAAAAACAGTTTTCCTAAATATCTCCGAAACTACTTAACATATTTAAAAAGTGAAAATACATTAGATAGGAAATAAAATTTCTCACAAAAGGTGTTTCCACAATTTTTTCGAAAATTTTGTCATTTTGGAAATATTTCCAAAAAACTCGATTTTGTAACCCGTCCACACGATTAGTATTAGATATAAAATCAAATTTCTGAACAAAAAGCATTCTTGTAATTTTCCTGTAAAGTTAATCGGTTTCGAGTTATTTACAAAAAAAAAAATAATTTTTTGAAGTGGAAGTATTGATACAATTTGCAGCGGTTTTTTAAATTAATTTCCTGATATAACCATTATTTTTTGCAATTTGGAAAGTGGTATTAGCTTGTGTATTAAAACTTTTTTCCATTCAGGGTAAGTTACATGGTGTATTGAAGGAGAAGCTGAACGCAGCCAACTTATTAAAGGATGGAAGAAGTTGTAAAGTATTACGTGGTCAGTGGTAGTTAGTTTCCTGTAGACACTGATCTATAGGCTACTATCTTTTTTGGTTAAGGCTAAATCCAGAAAATTGATGGCATCGTCAACTTCTTTTCCTTTATATAATGATGAAGGGAATTAAGACAATTGTGACATAGAATTAAGTCTTTTTCATCTCTATTGAAAAATACCAGAACCGCTTTTTAATGAAAAGATTTTGGAAAACCTGTTTTTCAAGTTCGAATAAGAAAATTTCAGAAAGGAGTGGAGAAAGGTTTTGACCCATAGATTGAAATTGATTGTCGTGGCAAATTTTAAGGCAGTCTACGGTGAAAGAGCATTCTTTACCTGATAGCTGCGACGCTTTAAGATAATTAATAATAAGGTCTAATCACTCTCAGCACGCTAGGGAACAGGTTAACAATATCAAACGATACTAGTATACAGGGTTAGGAAAAAGTATAGGAACGCTTAAATATCTAAAAAATCGCGAAAGTTACGATTACAAAATTCGGCATTTGGGGGTTTCGGGGAGCGCGGAATTGGAAAATAATATCGGCACTGTTGCCAGATTTCCCAGTTTTGCGATACACGTAATCGTTTTGTTATCTTAAATAGAATGCCCTATTTATTTTTATTGCAGTCAATCGGACGTCTCAAACTTAGTAAGATCTCAAATTTTCAAAGCTTTAGATCTACTAGTTGCTGAGATATGACAACACCGTATTTTCAGTAAAAAGTACCGGAGCGCTTGAATATCTGCAAAACCACTAAAGTTACGATTACAAAATACGGCATTTTGGGGGTTTCTAGGCATGCGGAATTATAAAATGATATCGGCACTGTTGCCAGATTTCCCAGTTTTGCGCTACATGTAGAAATTTTGTTTTCTTAAATGGAATGCTCTATTTATTTTTATTGCAATCAATTGGACGTCTCAAACTTATTAAGATCTCAATACTTAGTCTTTCTGTTCTCTTAAATGGAAGATCCCAAATTCTCAAAATTCTGTTTATACTATTAGATACTAGTAAGAAATATTATGGGATAGTTACTTATTTTAGAATGAGCATGCATTAAATTTATCGGAGATTCCCGAAAATATGAATACCCTAGGAATAAGTAAGCACTGCTTCAATTGTTTTCAACACTCTAGCCGTCGCCATGTTACAACAATGATAAATTAAACACATCATTGTCAGTTAAGCCGCTGAATATTGCATCGATTACAAAATTATAATTTGATTATGTCTTTTGTTCTATCAGAAACCCAACGTATTGATATTTTGATTTTTCGTGGATATGGAAATAAAATAAGGACATATCAAGAAGTCTGCAACTTGTTTAATGATCATTATCCTAATAAACCCATTAAAAAGTCTACCGTTCACTGAACTTGTCGAGGTTACGAGGAAACAGGGTTCATAAAATGTATACCTAAAGCCGGACGCCCAAGAACTACTACAAGTGATGAAAATAAATTAAACGTTTTATTACAAATAGAGGAAAATCCAAAAGTAAGCACCAACCAGTTAGCTATAAATACCCAAATCTGTCAAAAATCTTTAAGGACGATTTTGAAGGAAAATAAATTAAAGCCGTACAAGATCCATTACACTCAAGAGCTTTTAGAGGATGATCCTGACCGCCGCAATGAATTCGCCGAAATCATGATGGAAAATATCAACCAAGATCCTTATTTTGCGCACAAAATTGTATTCAGTGACGAAGCTACTTTTTGCTTGAACGGCCAAGTTAATGGGCACAATTGCGAATTTGGTCTAGAGATAACCCCCATTGGATGGAAGAACTTCATACCCAATATCCTGAGAAAGTTAACGTCTGGCTGGGAATATTGAGAAACAATATTATAGGACCTTTTTTCATAGAAAGTACATTAACAGGGCTAAATTATTTGGAGCTCCTTAGAGAAAGTATAGTTCCTGCCATTCAACAAAATAGAAATATAGGTGAAATCTGGTACCAACATAATGGTGCTCCGCCCCATTATTCAAGAGAAGCCATGCAATTTCTAAACAACCAATTCCCAGGAAGGCCGATTGGAAGACGTGGAGCATTAGAATGGCCACCTCGATCCCCTGATATGACTCCACTGGACTTCTTCTTGTGGGGTCATTTGAAGAAACTTGTCTACAGAAACCGTTCAGAAAATTTGAATGAACTCTGCGAAAGAATCCGCATCGAAATTGTACTTATAACACCGGATATGTTGAGCAACACATTGCGAGAATTTTACGATCGACTTGGATACTGTCTGGCAAATCATGGAGCCCACTTTGAGCATTTAATTAAAAGTTGGTGTCGTTAACTATTAATTCTTGTGTTAATTAATTAATTAAGTTATTGTTGTTTTATTTCATTGGCTTTTAATCTCCTTCTTATCTTAGGATTATTGTTATTAGTTAAAGTGCAAGGGAAAGTGGCCAATCACAAATAAAAAAATAACCTTCATAACTCAAGTCATTTATTTCAATAAAATAAATGGGGTATTCCATTTAAGATAACAAAAAGCTATGTATAGCGCAACACTGGGAAATCTGGAAACTGTGCCGATATCATTTTCCAATTCCGCATGCCTAGGAACCCCGAAATTCCGAATTTTGTAATCATAGCTTTAGCGGTTTTGCAGATATTTAAGCGTTTCGGTACTTGTTACTGAAAACGCGGTGTTGTCTTATCTCGGCAACTAGTAGAAATAAAATTTTGAAAATTTAAGATCTTAATAAGTTTGGGACGCCCATTTGATTGAAATAAAAATAAATAGGGCATTCTATTTAAGAAAACAAAATGACTACGTATAGCGCAAATTTAGGAAATCTGGCAACAGTGCCGACATCATTTTCCAATCCTGCACGCCCCGAAACCCCCAAATGCTGAATTTTGTAATCGTAACTTTAGCGATTTTGTAGACATTTAAGCGTGTCGGTACTTTTTCCTAACCCTGTATAAGAATCTAAGCCTTTTAGATAATGCGCTAAATCAATTGAGTAGCTGTTGGAATGATGAAAATTAAATTTGGTATGAGATCTCAATATATTATTAAGCCAGTTAGAAGCCCCCCTGCAAGCAACAATAGGTCTCATCGGAATCTTAGGTTTATGGAATTTAGGGAGAGGACACAAAGGAGGAAAACAGGTTCATGATAAGTAGCTTTTAGAAATGAGTATTAAAGGATTCTAAGAGAATATGTTGGTTATATGATATACATTTCTTAATTTTGAGAGAAAAACTTCTGAAGTCAATTTTATGAAATTAAAAGTGCTCAACTTTGTTGATATAGTTTGTCCTATTTAATATTACTACTGCATTACTTTTGCCAACTTTAGTGTACATTAGATTATTTTGTTCAATTTTCTTTTTAACTTTTTTAACTAATTTGTAATTGAACTTTACTTTAAGAGGTGTAAGGTTTTTTTTAATTTACTTGAGCAGAGGGATCTGATCTGATTTTTAACTTTATCCGGTATGGCTCTATTATGTATTGAACATTATAATTATAATTGAAATTATTAATCAAATTATCGCTCAAAGATTATATTTGAGCCCGTAGTCAAGCAACTGCATCTCTGCACTAAAATCTGTATCACTTAAATTAATTGTTCTTTTACGGAAAGCAAAACTATTATGAAAATTATGTAGCCTTTTGTTATTATTGTAATTCTTAATTTTAGAGAGGGTGTGTATTATGAAGTTTAAGAAAAGGTTGGTTGCCACGCCCTTAAGCTTGCTTTCTAACATATGCCAAAATGTGGTCAATTCCTTTCAATAAAGTTAAAAATCAGATCATTCAAGTAAATTAAAAAACCTTGTACCTCTTAAAGGAAAGTTCAAATATAAATTAGTTAAAACAAGTTGAAAGGAAAATTGAACAAAATAATCTCACGTGCACTCAAGCTGACAAAGGTAATGCAGTAATAACATTGAATAGGACAAGCTACATTAACAAAGTGGAGGACTTGCTTAACTTTGAAGATTTAAAACTTGTTAAAATTGACTTCAATAGTTTTTCTCTCTAAATTAAGAAATTTGCATCATCCAAACCAGCATATTCTCCTAGAATCCCTTAATGCACATTTTTCGAGGCTACTTATCATGAACTCTAGTTTTTCTCTTTTGTATGCTGTCCCTAAAATCCCTAAAACTGACAAGCCGATGAGACCTATTGTTGTTTAAAAAAATATCTTACTGGCTTAATAATATACTGAGATCGCATATCAAATTTAATTTTCCTTATTCCATAAGCAACTCCAATGATTTGGGACATGCCCTAAAAATCTTAGATTTTAAAGATTCTTGTATCCCAGTATGGTTTCATATTATTAACATTATTAGTAATTACCTTAACAACTCGTAGATATCAGACAAAGAATGCTCTTTCATCGCAGACTGTCTGCTAGGATGCAAAACCGGGCCTCCCGGGCCCGGAGAGAGTTTAGCTACTCATAATTTGCTTAAAATAATATCAATCCGAGCTGGTAGTGTAGTGGTGACACTACTTGCTTAGCATTCGGGAGGTAATGGGTTCGATTCCCGTTACCGTTTACCTTGTATGAGGTTTTTTCAGGGGGTTTTCCTCATACACATGTAGCGGCATGGTCACTGCGTATATGCGGCTACTTAGGCGAATAATGGGGTAGTATGTTCCCCCTCAGAACCCTAACTCCCTTCTTTCCGTTCCTATCCTGACCACACTTATCCTTAATTCCACCATGCATATATACGTAATGTATGTATGTATGCTGTGAATCCATGATTGTGGCTGAAGGAGCTCGGGAAGCTCGAGCTGCCCGCCCTACCCCTCGGGGAGGGAATGAAATACGTTGCCTTTTCCTTTTTTTTCCTTGAGCATTCAGATATGCTCTAAACACGTCTTCATTCAACACATACTTAAAAAATCATTCAAGTGTATTTAGAAATCAAAAATAAATCTTTTCATTAGTACCCCCTATTTACAAAAAACCGGGCCTCCGAAGCCCGTGTAAAACCAGTTTCAAGGCTGATAGTTATTATAATTTGTGAAGCACCGCTGCAGGGAATTGTACGTATCTGTGCAAGTTAAAACCTGTATTACTGCTGGATGTATAAAGGTAGGCGTAGCTGATACAGTTGCAATAAAAGTTGCATTAAGTGAACTTGTTAAACACATATGATAATGGCGTCAAAAAAGAATGTCAAAAGCGTGAGATTTAGTGACTGTGTCTATGAAGAAACAGTATCGCAGTGGGCAGCTGAAAGTAATAATCTGCCTTCTGAAGAATGTGATGCGTTGGTAGCAGAAAATGATGGCACAGAAGACAAAAATTTCAGATTGGTTTCTCACGAGTATTCTGGATCCAATTCTGATGACGTTGACGATAATTCAGAGGATGACGTTGACGATATTGGTAACTCTTCAACGAGTGTGTAAGCAGCGAACCGGGAAAATTTTATTATTGTAATAAACGTTTGTCAAATCGCCATTATTACCGCGATAGAAAAAATAATTAGTCGATTTCTAATATCCTAATAATACGTCGTAATTTGGTAAGGTTTCCAAATATCCTGTTTCTATATTTTATGTAAGGAATGTGGGATTGTTTGTAATTAATGTTTGGTGGAGGGTTGAAAAACCTGTGTTTTGAGGTTTGACTATAGTACGTAAAATGAATGACTTGAATTTCGTCTTAACGTTTTGTTTCGCGTGCGCACTCGTAGTTTGTATCTATTTCGTTCTAACATACAATATTTGGAAATAGAGAGAACCACTGCCTGTGGTGAACTAAGACGGATACTATACGTTCAAAACATCTGTATTTGTGTGAGGTGTGTTAGAAGGAGATAGTAATATTTATTTTAGGCGTCTCTTTAAAGAATAAACTGTGTGTTGTAATCATCTGAAAAAACTCTTTTTACAATTAGAGTAGGGGAAATTAACAAAAAGGATCTAATTTACAACTTAATTTATAACACTGTTCTTAATAATAACCCCATTGTGTAAAATGATATATTAATGACCATACATTCTTTAATGTACTCATTTAGAAAGTAGTTAACTATAAGGTAATTTTGTAGTTGAAAAATATCACGAAAATTATTTACCGTGTTGTATTCAATTTAATGACAATTGAATTCCAATTATGTTTATAAAAATAAAGTACATTATTATATTTTCAATTACGTTTTAATTTTTTTTTACAAATTGAAGGAATATGACATATTTCAATAGTTGTTAGTTACAAACAAGCGAAATAAACTTTGGAATGCCACTGTCAAAGGATTACAACAAACAATTTAGTCTTTGAAGAAACGCCTAAAGCACCTGACACAAATACAGATGTTTTAAACGGATAATGTCTGTCTTAATTCACCACCCACAGCGACGATAATGTAGCATTCCATTCTCTCTATTGCCAAATATTGTGTGTTAGAACGAAATAAACACAAAATACGAGTGCGCACTCGAAATAAAGCGCTAAGACGAAATTCGAAATCATTCATTTTACGTACTATAGCAGGTGTACGCTTAAAAAACTGCTTTACTGAAGGGGCGAAATCATTGGAATCTCTTATGCGCGCTCTTGATATAAAAATCTCATTGATCTAATGGTTAATTACGGCTGAACATAGCGCAAAGCCAAAGGGATCTTTGTTTGGTACGTTGAAACCCGAGACGTAAATGTAGGGCTTGTTACGGACGAATGCATACTTTTAAAATTTAATTAATCCTCTCATGCGCCGTGTCCTCAAATGAGGAGATTTCATTATTTCATTGTAAATGTTCTAAATACTTCTGTAAACTGTAATTTACCGTAGTAGATCATTTATAAAACTTTGAAAGATTACCTTATTGACCGCAAGATGGCATAACAAGTTATTTAATAATTTTTGGAGCTCCATCAATTGCATTCTAACCTATGTTTCTGATATTGTGTGCGTGTCTCTGAGAATATCAACTTCAGCATCGTGATTACCTTTGATTAGGCCATTTAAAACGTATGTAAAAATATTTTCAGTTGTCCCAATTAGTGTAGTTTTATGAACAAATAAATGTTTTCTCGATTTCATATTTATTTGTCATAACTCATAAATCTCGATTTTATTGTATATCCTCACTTGAGGACAATGTTCAATAATGGCAATAAAGTTTTTGAGGACATGTACATGTCAAATTTTCTTATTTAGCTATTTTCATGCACTTTCTTATTTCTATTACAGCTAATTATGGATAAACAAGAGAATGCATTGTTCAGTGAACCTGGTTGCAGCCATCAATTAGCACAGGGAAGTTCCATGCCAAAACCACTGTCCAAAAATGAGCTGGAAAGTCTCCTATATAGTTCCAGTGAAGATGAATTTGAAAAACATGAATCAGTAGAGTCTTTGCATGAAAAGGAGAAAGCTGTACACACGGGCATTAAAGAGAAGAATGAATATAGGATGCGAGTGGAAATAAGGAAATAAGGGATAAAAGGCGAATATTAACCGAAGAGGAACTTGAGTCTCTAATTTATAATGAGTTGTCAGAAGATGAATTTGAGTTTTCAGAAAGTGAAAAAGAGTATTTTCTAGAATCAGAAGGAACAAGTTCAAGTGACAGAAAGCTAAGTAAGCAAAAGACATATAATGTCGCAAATACGCAAAAGGCAAATAAGCAGAGCGACAAAACCAAAAATACTTCTATATGGACTTTGACAAAAGACAACAGTTATTCTGGTGATATTCCAAAAGTATCCAAGGAACGTAAGACCAACATAAAGTTTGATACACCTTTGGAATACTTTCATTATTTTTTTCCAGAAGATCTTTTACGAGAAATTGTATTTCAAACCAACCTTTATGCTCATAGAAATAATAAAGTAAACTTCAATCTTAGTCTAAATGAACTGAAAATTTATTTCGGAATTACCATAATGATGACCTATGTTAAATATCCACGAATACGTCATTATTGGTCATCAGAAGGAGGTTTACGAATGACATTTATTTCAGAAGCAATGAGCCAAAAGAGGTACGAAGAAATTAGGAGGTATCTGCGTTTTATGGATGATGATACTATTAGCGAAAACAATACAGACAAACTGATTAGAGTACGTCCTGTTTTGAACCAGCTTCACGATACCTTTCATTCCGCCGTCCAGCCTGAAGAGTATATGTCGGTGGATGAAATGGTTATACCATTCAAGGGGCGTTCAGGTCTAAAGCAATACTTACCCAAAAGCCCAAAAAGTGGGGTTGTAAGGTTTGGGTTCATGCAGGTGCATCAGGGTATGCATATTGTTTTGAAGTATTTCAAGGACAAGCTGGAGAACGGGAAGCTGTTTCAGAAGCAGGCGCTTCAGGTGATGTTGTCTTGAGAATGTGCCAAGATATAAAGCACCAAAACTATAAAATATATGCCGATAATTTATTCTCGAGCATACCTCTGGTCAAACAGCTTACAAAAGATAAGATTTGGTATTTAGGCACAGTAAGATTGAACAGACTTCAAGGAATACATAAGGTACTGACATTAGAGAAAACATTAAAGGTAAGAGGCCGAGGAAGTTATTCTTTTGCTACATCACAAGATAATTTCACAGTGGTAAAATGGTTTGGTAATAGCTTGGTTCATACAGTTTCAAATTATGCTGGAGTACATTTAATTGATTCTGTTAGACGATTTTCAAGGAAGGACAAGAAGTATGTTGACATTCCAAGACCTTTTGCCATAAAAATTTGTAATAAGCACATGGGAGGGGTACATTTAATGGACTCCTTGAGTGGGCTGTATACTAACTATAGAAGAAATAAGCGTTGGTATATGAGAATATTTTACCACTTTATAAATGTCACAGTGGTAAATGCTTGGGTATTGTGGAAATGGAATGGCTACCAGGAAAAGGAATTTTTAGATCTCTTGCATTTTAAAAGTAGAATAGCAACTGCACTCATAATTCAGAGGGAATGTCAAATGAAACGACAACAAGGACGTCCTAGAAGTGCAACTCCTGAAGTAAAAAAGGGGCCTAGAAAAATTGTACCGACAGAGAAAAAATTTGATAATGGACCACATTACCCCAAGAAGACGGAAGAGAAAAATTCAAGCCGATGCAAGAATTCCTACTGTAAAAGTAAAACTAGGCACATATGCATAAGGTGTGATATCGCGTTATGCCCAGAGTGTTTCAAAGAATTTGATACTCGAAAGTGTTATCACTTCTTGTTTATTTTGCGTATTTTGATTATAATTTGACTATTTATTATATTTTTAAGTTTCAGTGTTTTTTAGATTATTTTATTTAGTTTACTTATTTCATAATAGTAAAATCATTTATACTATGTTTTAATTATTTATTTATAATAATCTACATTCAATTTTCTGTCCCTACTTGAGCACGTCGGTAAAGTGAAATTCAAAGATTTTGTTCCCACATGAGGACACAAAAAAAAATGTCCATAAAATGTTCTAATTTGAATTTTTATTTTTTTTTTACAATTTTTGAAGGTAACTGAACATAATACAAACAAAAATAATTTTATATTTTATTTTCTGATGAATGTAAAAGGTTGCGCATGAGAGGGTTAATATGTAACTGCTCCAACGTAAATTAATGTTTCTTGTTATTTTTATCATATTTGAAAAACGGGGGTTGATTTCGGGAGTAAATGTGCTTAGTTTTGAAATCGGGGGAAAGGCAGTTACAGTCAGAACGTCAATCGAGGCAGATCGATTTTGCTTAATTAAATAACTTCATTGCAAACAGTTTGTCTTTGAAATATTTCGTGCGTGTACATTTTCTTTTGAATTAGCCAACACTAATGTGTCTTTTCTTTGGGTTGTTAGTTTTAATGTGTTATTCAAATATTAATCTATAAATAACAGTCACCCTTTTTGAAGCTAAACCGCGTATGTTGACGATTTGTGTCTGTGATCAATTAAAGGAATTCAAGTGTAAGTAGGCATTTTGTTTGCATAAATTAAGGCTCGCAGCAAATAATTTTTATAGTCTATGTAACGTATTGAAAATCATACATTGCCTTGCAAAGGCATCTTAATCGCACACGGGTTCATTAATCTGAAATCTGCAAAATAAAAGATAGTACAGGGCTCCCTCACTCTGATATTTGTGGGAATTAGCATTGTTGTTTGTTGTTTATATTTATATTTGTGTAGGGGTGGTTGTAAACGGCAATTTCCAAGTGGGTACACACTCCCGGAACCAGATAACCATTAAACACGTTGAATTTTATTTTTATTGTTTTTATTGTTGTATAGATGAATGTGTAACCTGAGAAAGGGACGCTGTATTTTACTAACGCACTCAAACTTATGTATCGGTCACTATGTTAGGATCTGTTTATAACTTATCCTTGTAAGGCTCCGTTTTAATGAGTATTTTTTGTGTCGGTTTGTTAAGTAGAATCATTTGCCTGCGAAGTAAATTCTCTTTATATGTAATTTTTTGTAACTGTACCTATGTATTTTATGCTTTTGTAGTCACTAAATAATTGTGTACGGGTAAATTCCTTGTCTATTTTCTTTTGTCCTTGCCTTTACCTTATTATCACCTGTTCAATTTTACTGTTGTATTTTATATGTACCGTAATTTGCTTTATTGTGTTATGTGCTTATTTACTTAAAGACCGGCATGATTGGCTTTAAAGGCCACATGTTTGGTATTGTGATTTTTATTTTGATTATTTGTGACACAATTGTGGGTGAAACTACACATGTTTCTTTTTTATTGTGTTTATGTATAAATAAACTGCTTTTTATTTATTTTTCTCTTAATGTTATAACTTTGTACGCACTTGAACCTGATTTAATGGTGTTTTGTTATATATTTAACCCTTTCTTTGTTTTTTTTTTGTTATTTGATTTATTAATGTACTTGTGCAATTACTTATTTATGAATAAACTGGATTTTTTTGGTAGTTCTTTCCCTCAATAGTACACTAACGGGCTGCATCACCATTGCGCAAAGCTCGTTAATTTTAATTTGTTTAGTTTCATTTTTTCCTGTCCCACATGATGCAACAGTTATCTCCTCCAACCTATCTGATTAAGATAGCACAACGTTCCTAACACTAGACGGCCACTTCGTTTCATCAGATTTGAGGTTTGCAAGTAATTAAATATCAGAATTGTAAATAAATTCTAATGTCTTAGTTTTTGCCATGAAAATCAAAGTAAGGCAGGCAATTAGTTTGAGTAATAGTAACATTATTCTCAGTCAAGTCAAGATAAATCACTTAGCGATTGTTTTGTTGTTGAATTTGCATTATTGCAAATAAGTTCAAATTACACCTTTAAAGATACCTAGGTGGACACTACAAGTGGTTACATTGCTCCAAGTGGTCTGTATTGGAGTTTGGAGCCTCCAATAAAAAATAACAGCTACACAACATTATTCGGCGTGCGTCACGACTAGCAAGAAAACATATTGCTGCAACACCATACGAAGCGTTTCAGTTACTTGTAATACCAGTTATTGTACAAGAAATTGTGAACTGTGCCAATTTAGAGGCGAGACGTGTTTACGGAGCAAGAGAAAAACCGTGGAAAGATGTAACTGTTGTTGAATTTCCTGCATTCTATGGTTTACTCATGTATGCGGGGGTTGACAGAGGCTGGGATGTTCCTGCGAGAAACCTAGTTTGTAGTGAATTTACCAATCCTACGTACCGAGCCACAATGTCCATATTTCGCTTTGAAGAAACACGAAGATTCGTCAGATTTGTCGATAAGAAAAACCAGAATGTGCATTTGGAAACCGATAAGTAAGCAACGGTGTCCTACGTTTGGGATTTATTCATTCAGCAATGCAAAACCTGCGTCATACCGGATACTAATGTAACTATTCATGAACAACTCGTTGGGTTTAGAGGTAGATGCAGATATGCCAAGTAAATCGGCAAAATATGGACTTCAAATATTTTGGATGTGTGAATCTGGTTACGTTCTGGATGATTTAGTTTATGTTAGTCGACAGCCCGGAGAACCTACACATAAAAACCTGGGGCGTGTTCGTGTGCGCGCGTGTTCGTGTGCGCGTGTTCGTGTGCGTGCGTGTTCGTGTGCGCGCGTGTTCGTGTGCGCGTGTTCGTGTGCGTGCGTGTTCGTGTGCGCGCGTGTTCGTGTGCGCGCGTGTTCGTGTGCGCGTGTTCGTGTGCGCGCGTGTTCGTGAGCGCGCGGGTTCGTGTGCGCGCGTGTTCGTGTGCGCGCGTGTTCGTGTGCGCGCGTGTTCGTGTGCGCGCGTGTTCGTGCGCGTGTGTTCGTGTGCGCGCGTGTTCGTGTACGCGCGTGTTCGTGTGCGCGCGTGTTCGTGCGCGCGTGTTCGCGTGCGCGCGTGTTCGTGTGCGCGCGTGTTCGCGTGCGCGCGTGTTCGTGTGCGCGCGTGTTCGTGTGCGCGCGTGTTCGTGTGCGCGCGTGTTCGTGTGCGCGCGTGTTCGTGTGCGCGCGTGTTCGTGTGCGCGCGTGTTCGTGTGCGCGCGTGTTCGTGTGCGCGCGTGTTCGTGTCGCGCGTGTTCGTGTGCGCGCGTGTTCGTGTCGCGCGTGTTCGTGGCGTGCGCGCGTGTTCGTGTGCGCGCGTGTTCGTGCGCGCGTGTTCGTGTGCGCGCGTGTTCGGCGTGTTCGCGCGCGTGTTCGTGTGCGCGCGTGTTCGTGTGCGCGCGTGTTCGTGTGCGCGCGTGTTCGTGTGCGCGCGTGTTCGTGTGCGCGCGTGTTCGTGTGCGCGCGTGTTCGTGTGCGCGCGTGTTCGTGTGTGCGCGTGTTCGTGTGTGCGCGTGTTTGTGTGCGCGCGTGATCGTGTGTGTGCGTGTTCGTGTGCGCGCATTCGTGTGCGCGTGTTCGTGTGCGTGCGCGTTCGTGTGTGCGCGTGTTTGTTTGTGCGCGTGTTCGTGTGTGCGCGTGTTCGTGTGTGCGCGTATTCATGTGTGCGCGTGTTGGTGTGCGCGTGTTCGTGTGCGCGTGTGTGCGCGTGTTCGCGCTGTGTTCGTGTGCGCGCGTGTTCGTGTACGCGCGTGTTCGTGTGCGCGCGTGTTCGTGACTGTGAGCGCCAGTGTCAGTGCTAGAATGAGCGTGAGTGTGAATGTGCGTGAGAGTGTGTGTATGTGTGTGCGTGTGTTTGTAGTGTGTGTGTGTGTGTGTGTGTGTGTGTGTGTGTGTGTGTGTGTGTGTGTGTGTGTGCGCGCGTGTGTTTGTTGATGTATATCGGTATCCACGATAATCAGTATGACAACTCATAGGTACTTGAAATTTCGTATTTAAGCTTGCTTTTATTGATTCTGGAGCTGGTTAGAATTTGGATTATATCCAGCCGCATAGAAATGAGGCTTATCCGAAGCATTTTTTTTGTTTTTATTAATTTTTTTTTAAACAACTGTTTTTCTCAATGATATAAGGACGCCTGTGTGTAAACGTTAAACACTTTGATTATGTTGTTCATGCAATTTTTTGATACGACGCGAATTTCATTCCTAAGAATTTAAGAATTTAAATGTTGGTTCAAGTCTGTTCAAAATCCGAATAGCAGAGTACTTTATGGGAATATGTATAAATATGTTTTTTAGAGAAAATCAATTTTAAATAACTTTTAAAGTTACCCTATAATTATCCAAATGAGTTTATTATCGATATTTTATTGAAATGGGTCGCCTTGAAATATTTTTTAAGATCATATGGACGCCTAATGACCGCTATCTGACATAACGTCTTTAACCTCCATCTGATATTGATTATTGTTTTAGCTAACGATGTTGCCTGTTTTCTTTAAGTAGCTACAAAAAAATTATTATCATTAAAATTATTTCGTTTCTTTTAATTCACACTTTGTAGATTGGAAGCTTGTGTGATGATCCACACCATATATTTTGTTATGTAGAGTAAATGTCAAGATATCTAAAAATATAGCTTCCTGTTTCATCGTATTACAAATCTTATTAGTAAAGTCAATAGAATTATAAAAAATAACATATAATTTGTGCTAAAATAACATGTTATAAATAATATTATACAAGAAGTTAAATAAAAAATAATACAGTAGCGCCTTCGGTATAGCCAGATAGGAGAAATGTGAATCTAACCAGATACGTAAGAAATGAAAATCGCACTTTGAAGTAATATATAGCATTAATTAACACTAACAACACATAAGTACGACGAAAAGAAGAGGAAATTAGATTTGCTCACATTTAAGATTAATTCATCCTGCTGAAGACCAGCATGTCGCTTTAAATCTACTTCCTACTCTGAGAGAAGTTGGGTTAACAAAAACGTGTCCCCTACGCCACTGATAACTAAATTACCAAAATTCTTACTGTTGAACTACAATTATATAAAACAAATATGTAACAGTTTCAAGTACCTTTAGGTAGGACAAAGTGATAATAATTAGCAAACATAACACATATATAAATAAGATGGAGTTTTTGGTGTGGTATCAGATGAAGATGTTTGCTATTGCTATCGTTTTGGTTTTTGCCTATGGAGCGTCGGGTAAGTTTTCTTTTAAATTATAGTTCATTTATCCACAAGCTAAAAATCAATGCTTCGTTGGATACATTTCGTTTTCTGATTAAAGCATACTTTCTTGTTTAGGACAAGATTGCGAGGTCGATTGTCAACCTACACTTCCAGCTGAAGTAAGAGATCAGCTTTTCACTATCGACTTTAGATGCGTCAATGAAGATTATTTGGATTTAGTAAGAGATTGTATATGCAATAGTACTGATACGTGCCTTCCAAAAGTTATTTCTACGTGTTTCACGCTTGAAACAGCTTCATTGTCTCATCGGCAGTGTCGTGTACCTCCATGCACTGATGAGGATTTAAAATGGTTTAGAGAAGTCTTTTATTCCTTAAGTTTATCTTGTCGTTACTTTGAGAAGTTTTTGAAACTGTTCGTGGAATGTTTGTGTAAAGAACGTTGGTATGTTAAATGTCCTGGAGAGGATTTTAATCGTTGCTTCTTTGAAGCTTTAGACTCTATTTAGTAAGATTTAAACACCATAATTATATTATGGCATCGTTATGTAGTTGCTTGCTAAATATTGCTATGAAATTATGCACAATTTTATACAGTAACCTATAAAAAGTGAATTTTTAAATAAAAGGAACACTTAATCGCACCTTTCCTTGTAACCTTATATTGTAAATACTTCAGAAGGTGTCTCCGACGGTAGTTCTATCTAGCGGCCAAGCGGTACTTGCGTTTCATTTTACCAGAACTAAAACTTTGTATTAGTTCAATACATAATTTTTTATTAAAAAAGACGTATTATGGTAATGCGTAGTTTTGTACTATTATTTTGTAAATTTCTGTATTTGAGAAGGTAATTACGTCCTCATAGATTAAATAATTTAACCTCGAACGTACGTAATTAGATTTACCGTATTTTACTCCACATTCATAATCTAATAGTGACGTTTGTATAGATACCGGTAATAATTTTATCCATTAAATACCACTCTTATTAGGTATTCTCTAATTAATTTGAATTTTAACTCTTCGTTTTACCCTTTATTTACTTATTGCTACATTGAAATTAATTGACATGTAATTATTAGTAGTAAGAAGACCCTAAATCTCTGATAAGAATTTTCCAAACGAATCCATTAATTCAACAGCACGTGCTTGAACACTTCTACGCACAATATTAATTAAAGAAACCAAATACAACTAGGATATAGTCAAACGCACTACTTATTGAAAAATTAAAGGCTTTTCAACTAGCTCGTCTTAGAATTAAAGTTTTTCTTTGTAAAATCTGCCGCAGACTTGGTGAGTAGATTAATTCATATCATGTTCTTTAAATACACCTCAATCCTATATCTCCAATTTATTTAGGTCTTTTCTGGAATTTTTCTTCGTTTTTTATGTAACACTGATGACATCCATATTATAACCATTCGCCTATCGTGGAGTGGTATATTCTAAGAGCAATTGTAACTGAAATAGCATGGTTACCTCCTGGTTACGCTTCTACGTAATCCACCCACTACTGGTGTAAATTTAACTGTCGCCTGCCTCTCCGCACAGATCTAAAGGGATAGTCTGGAACTACATTCATTTTACCTGCCGACAGTCGAAGCATTCATGCTGTACTTACCAATTATATAACATCAATCTACTGCCGATATGAACCAGTGGAAGTTCTGTAGCTCAGCTAGTTGTTTCCATTGAACTAACCGAGTGTTCGTTCCAGTATCACTATAGTACTGAAATTTGACTAAATGACCCAATTCTACACAGAAAATTTACTGATGTAGTCCATATTCATACATTATGTGTCTAACACGTATTTGATCATTGTAAGTAATTATTTACTCGTATGTCTTAACTGTCAGTTTACATTGGCTAATTGGCACATATATAAAGATCCACTCTCTCTTTACGCTCTTTTTAAACTTTTAGGAGAACGTTCAGGGCGCCTAATATTGCTGCTATAAAGAATTGTGCTAACAAATCTTCCAGCCTAGTGCAAACAATAAGTTTTCTAACCTCGCACCCAAGGTTTTTAATTGCTTTCGTTAGCTGCTGGGTTATCCTTGCAGAATGCACTGATTTAAAACCTACCGGTCACAATCGTTCTACAATATTATAAAGGGCTTTTCAAGGAATAACATCTCGATAAATTGCTTGCGGTGTCTTCACTACACGGTAGGAATGTATTTTATAACAGTAAAACTGAATACTTCTGCTTGCATGTATTCTTTAGACATTTACTTGAGAATGTATCTAAATACATAAACGGTATTTTGGCTTATCCGTGGTTGCGTAAATGTTTAAGTAAAACTATACATAGTATGGCACATAGTCAGTGCCAAGCAAGTACTTACGTCACAATAACTCTCTTGAAAACTCCTTAGTTCATGCATATCTTCAAGTAAATGGTATGTAAACCTGCTCGGCTGATAATTGAACTACCTCAGCAAGCGTCAGACTGCAGGGTGGTAGAGTACACAATTCAGTTCATTTTACGGACTATTATCAGCACTGATACCGATTATTAGAGCAACCGCGTTTGTAACTATGATTGACTAAGTGTTGCCAAGTCCTTAATTCTATGGATACTGTCGTCTACTCTACTACTTGAAGACGGTCCAAAGCTTGACCCCAAACTGTGGTTCCCTGATACGTTTCTCTAGGTATTTGCTGCTTGTGAGAATCGCTATTAGGGGATGTGCTTCCAGTTGGGGCTTCATGCATTTGTGCTGCGTAGTATCTGCAATGGTGATTATTAGCCGCTTCCTCGTGGTTGCATGGACGTAATATGACTTCTGTATCAGGTTCTTAGCGACATCTACACAGTCTGAAGTCCACTGAACGGTGCTTTTGATAGCTGTCCCATCTAAAATTTTACAGCCGTCTGTGGGCGGACCTCTGCTGTGATTCGATGAACCCTTCTTGGAGTCGGTTAATTTTTTTGAGCGAAGAAGCCTCCATGACAATGCAATGTAATGACCTTTGAATAGACTGCAGTTGAGTTGAAAAAGATAATTTTGGGACAGCAGGACGAAATAGGAACAGAGTATTTTGTTTTATTCAATGGGATCAGTCAACATTTTGTTCCTACGGGTGATAGTATAGGGTACATTTTTCATTCTTGCCAAAAATGCATTGTCTACATGTCCGAAACGTGACCTGTCAGTTACAACTCGTTTTTAATGTTTAATTGTTATATTATACCATGGCATACCATTAGGCATGTTCACAATAACAGTCATCTAACGATTTGGGTGGTGAAATATACTGAGACTTTGAATTTATATTATTTATAACTGTAACGACCGTATTGCTGTGTTATTACGCAGTATAGTGCTATGTGTTGCTGTAAAACTAAAAGCTAGCTAGAAAAGCGATAGGATCTGGAGCCAGTAAAACCTATTACCTTGCGAGCTTTTATTATATAATTTATCTGTTACTCATTTATAATGCAAATAGAACACAACTTTCCAATGGAAATAATGCTACTAATTTGTAAAACTGACAGTTAATTTGCAACAATGTCTCGTTACCTTTGAAATCATTACTCTGACAACGGCGCTTATTGTTTATTTTACTGTTTATTGTTTTGCTAATGCAGTGAGGACAAGGTACGGTTGTCTCGAAACTTTCGTCTCTAACCTGTAAATTTTTAACTAGCAGCTAGCTTGATAAGATTGACTTTCAATGGAAATAAGCTGACTTGATAAATTGACATTTGCAAATGATTAACAAATAAAAGTCTTTTCTCCAATCTAACTACATAGTGTAAGTATCTTTATTTTTATTTTACGCAGTGAAATTGTAATCTAAACGTTAAATGGAACATGGATTCTAGTTTGTGGGGAAACCGAAGATTTTTACAAGCTGATAGAAAGGTACTAACCAAGCTGGAGTGGTCAGTTGTTTTCAGACGGGTGATGACAGCTTAGTAGAAGAAGATGAAGTAGGCAGTTCACAAATGAACTACAAGCAGACGAGGAGTTAGATGTAAAAGTAAATGCGGAGTCACGCGATGGTAAGTATGAGGAGTCATCTAACGCCGCGAACGTCGTAGGATAAAACATGAATAAACTTTCAGTGCGAAGGTCACTAATCAACACATATTGGGGAAAAATTACAAAACATATTTTAACAGCTACACTAAATGCGCGAGAAAACGCTTTGATACGGAACAATAAGGAGTAGATAACCAGAAAATTTGCGAAATTATGAAACAAGATACATAATGGTATAGGTTATAGAGTGTTCAACATGGATATGCCATAGTACAAATGGTTTGACAGTAAAACAGTTCATTTGTTGAACAATTTTACGGAACCGAAATGTGCACGGTAGGAAGGTGAAAGTACGATAATGCAGGCACTGATGTCAAATAGCCACAATTTATTTTCGACTGTGACCACCGCATGAAGAGCGTTGGTCACGCAGACAAATTAGGCCAACCGTACGGTATTAACTAATTGTACAAAAAAATGTTTAGTGTCTTTTCGATGTGGTTTTTGTCAATTACATCATAGTCTTCAAAAAAAGAAACCAGAAGACAATAATGCCATTTTACACTTTAGACGAGGTATTAGTCGAGATTAATATATTCTTTGGAAACTTATTTGAAAAATGTTGATGTCCAGTTCATTGTAATAAAATAAATGGTCATGCACCCAATGCTGTTTTGACTAAGCAACGGAGGTATCCCTTGCAATCCAAACAGCACGATGTGATCGCTGTTCCATTCTTGCAGTGAAATTTCGGCCCCACAAGAATACATGTAAAGCGCACTTATATGATAATGAAATAGTTATTTGTATTCCAAGGACGCAACATGCTATTTTGACGACAGAAAGTAAAATTGGCCAGTAAGGTCGCTAGAGACCGGGACCGAAATATTGACGCCGTCCAAGGTATTTTGCGTCCTTGGCGTATACAAAACATTGTTTGGAACCGTAAAACAAATATAAATACACAATTAAGAAATAACAAACATTAATTATCAAACTGCATTTTGCAATTAAGTATAATTCGTTGAATTCGGTATAAAAGATTGAGGTTAGGTGTACACATTTATCTGTACACAAATCTGAAAAATCAATACAAAGTGTGATTCATCACACGGCTAGGAGTAGTTGGGCGCCCAGAAAGGTATTTTGCGCCCGAAGCTCATGGAAACGAAAAGGAATCTATTTTGCGTCCGCTGTCTATGATAAGTAACGCAAATTTGTTATCTGCGGGTGCCTCGTGGGATGCAAAATGACAATTTGCAAACGGCTGCAAGCAAGAATAATTCTTACTAGCTATCGTATTTCAAAATGAATTGCTTTGCTTATATACTATAATGTATTGGCTCTACATAAATATAATTAATATGTATTGAACTAGCACAACATCTCATACTTGGGGATAGGGTTCATTTAGCTTCTACGCTTATTTGTTGGCAAATGAAATAAACATAATTTACTTTTTGATGTGAATTTAATTCATTTAAAGGTAAAGGTGAAATCATGAAATGTTCTTTGTTATATAAATTCCAAATTATAATAAATGGATGGTATGTGAAACAAACCTTAGTTAAACCTGTACAATAACGCATGTGTAGCATCTTAACTGAATTAAATTGCAGCCTGTCAAAAATGTCAAATAGAAAAATCGTAAATATGTGAGTTTTATTATTTTGTTATTAAAATTGAAATGTTGATAAAAATAATAAAGGTTCATTCACTTTACAGATGTTTATACCGTTATTGCACAAACATATACACATATAAATAATAAACACAAATGCAGGAAATTACACGAATAATGGAAACAATTTATGGGTTATGATAAATTAAAATCTCACTCACATGTGTGTGCTGGTTCCATATTAATCTTGGGTAGACTTCTCCCCACATGTGGCTGATGTTACTGGTCTCTTGTTCAACATAGCGCTGCATATATTTCCATACTTGAACCAAGTACACTTTGTTGAAGGACGTCTTTTCTTTGTGGTAAGTGTGAAGTTACATATAATTACTTAAATAACTTCTACTAAGCACTGTGTTTTTAAATTATTAATAATAATTATTTAACTGTTGGTTGGTTTTTATATTAGGTTCTTATAATTTTAATTCAGTTTCACTTTTTGTTTTAGATCCCGTTATGGAATATCGTTTATTAATTATTATACGTCGTTTCAGAAAAATAAACATCGATTCAGAGAACTGAATAATTTTATTAACGACAAAAGTAAACCAAAACAAAAAACACCGAAATTTGAACACGTAAATTTGAATCGAAACAAAATTTATTATATTTGAAAATTATATCGGTAACCTAACTTTTATATTTGATCGTAGGTTAAAAACAATTGTTACTGATGTCTCGACTCTTCACTAACCGCGTTTCAAAATTTCCGATAATAACGTAACTTAAAACTTACATGTTAACACAAAACATTATCAACACTTTGACTTTTTGTTAGAAAAATTAAAAATTGGAAGAGAGTGAGAAATCAGGAGCAATTCCTTATATACTACTCTGTTAGCTACAAAAATTTTTCTGTACCATACAAACAAAGTAACCAAGCCTCTGATTGGTTTAAACAAATTTAAAAACTTAACTAAAATACAAATTATGCCATAACTTTCTTAAAATAATTAGGATATACATTTTGATAACAGAATTGGAATCTGTGCAAAATTCCGCACAAAACGATACCTCATTAGCCATATGTTGCTTCAAAATTGTACGATTTGACATATTCTAATTTAAATTCACTTATATCTAATAAACCCTAAATTCTACACCTCAACTAAATACATACTCGTAATCTACACGAAAAACTGTATTAGAATACATTTATTTAAACCCATATATCTTAATTCTAAAGGAAAATTCTTTTTTAAATTGGAAATTTATGTAGTTAACCCCATTTTCATAATTTTATGTTTATATAGCTTGTATAATGTAAATTTCTACATGAAAACGAGGGAAGCCTCCTATTAATTACTCTAATAATTTATTTTATGCTCAAATCATCCTTTAAAAACTATAAATTTGCAAAAACCTTGAAATTAAAACTTAACCTAACTTTATACAATTATACACATGATTTTCGTATACAACGTCCAAATTACCTAAAATGTTACTCTAGGATGTTGTTAAAACTGTCTTCAACATCAACACTGTTCACTTTTATTGTATTGTCTAAAAGTTTGTCAACTCAATAATCCATATTGTTAAACACACTTCTGCAGAATTTGTACACAGAAAGCATTTATATGTAAAATATCCAAATGCAAAATTGTTGTTTATATTGTCTTTAATGTTTACAACGCACTACCGCTTCTCCTGCACTTTATGTACACTATGTCTGTCAGTGAAAACTAAACCGTGTCCGTACCATAACCCTTTCTAAAAATTTAAATATTTCCTGCTTTGTAACTAACTCGATACATGTTCTAGATATAATTATAAACCTAATCCGTGTGATAAACACCTGTAAGGTTTCTAAAATGCCAAAATACTTTGAATGAACTGTGAATTTAAGGAAATATGTTCTACGAAATTAATCGTACTTACAAATATAATCCTTCTGACCTTCCTCACACGCTCCTTATATAGCCCAATGCTTTTGATGATTAAACAAACTCGCGCAAATTTCACCTAGCCTGTTTCATTAAATCAAAATCAATTTCTTTCACTCGTCTAATACATTACTTAATAAAATGAAGTGTAAATATACTCTAATTTATCTCAATTTGCCGACTATAAAGAATACAAGCTTATTCACTCTAGTCCGTGTCTTAAACTAATATCTAACCATCTCAAATATATATATATATATATATATATATATATAAACCAGCACCTAGATCAACCATCGACCTGAACACTATAAGAAAATTAAACTTCATCCACCAGTTCATAAAAATGATTTAATCGATAGGTTATGTTTAAATTTGAGGATATGTGGAAATTAGCAGGGAATAAATTTAAATCAATTGGTCGTGAAGAATGAGAAGCTGTGTGCAAGCATACAGAACAGATTGAACAAGAATATTTAGAAAAAGGTTTTAGTCATGAAGTCGAAGAGCTGATTTTTACTGTAATGTGATTTATGTTACATATTGGTATTAGAATTTGAAATGCTTCTATAAAATGTTTTGCGATCAAACAAAGAGGGTCCATTAAGTTGCGCACTGCTGTGAAACGTAGAAGTTATTTCAACGGTTGTGTTCTGTCCTCCTATTATAAGTATTTCAGGTTATAATATTATAATCACATTGAGAAGTCTCATTCAAGTTTTTATAGTACAAATTTACACCCACTATTACTTAACCTAAGAATTACCGAACAAATAAGTTCTGACATTTCTTAGTGGGCACAATAAACTAATAGTGTGAACTGAATAAATAAATACTTGTATTTGTGATAACACTTTCTGACACATATTTTAATGTACTGACGCTAATTGTTTGACTCCTGTTGTTGATTCTTAATAATATAAATATTTAAACCTGCGATCAAAGATGAGTTTTAAGAATTTAGCTATTCCATGATTGCTAAGATGAACAACCAAAAATCTTGTCAGAAGTTATTCTTATTTTCTGTTGGGTGTAATTAAAAGTTTATAAAACGTTGAACTTCATTTTTGCAAATCCTTGACAAAAACAGCTGATTTTGAACAGGTTAGGTAAATAATGCGACCTTCAGTGTCAATTTTCGATGTTTACACGCTAGAAAACAAATCTTGTTTTTTATATTAAAAGATAAGCGCGATAAAGAGTAGAATAGAATATACCTGGGATTCTTTTGTTTTCTCGAACTTTAGGATATTTACTAGTACCCAATCTCGTGAATGGGGCATAGTTTAAAATTTGGGAGTATAAATTTTGGAAGCATTAGTTTAGTTGCCAATTTTTACTTTGTTTGACGATATCCAGATATATCACAAATTGTAGACCAAATTCTGTGAACGGTGTATAGATTTTTTCGGTATTTTGTTTGTTGTCAATATATTGAAGCTTTTAAATCACAATAAAATCCCACACATTGATAATTGTATATTAGTAAAAGGAATTTTATATGAGAGTTGAATATTTTTTAGCGAATATCGATTGTACTATTTTAAAACATCGTTAATTATTTATAATTAGTTGAATTAAAATTGCGTCAAGGAAAATTATTACTTTGTAAATTAAAGTTGCTTCAAGAAACGTAGCGTGCAGAATTAAAGTATTGGCGAGAGAAAGTCGATTTTCATGTTGATAAAATTTATTTTAAAGGAGTGGTTTTTATAATACGTTGGTTTACAGTCGATTTTTCAAGTTTTAGGCGACTAAAACATATCGTGTTACAATGATATTTGCCTCGAGGTAGATTGATACTATGACGTAATGTTTCTTCTAGATTCGGACTCATCTCGTTTTTACCACGCTGACGATTTGAAGAAGTGGTTTTTTATTATTTAATTAATAGATTTTACGAAATTGATGATGGTTTTAACATCTGTATCAACATGATGATTGTTTATTTTACTTCTGTTTAATTTTATTATAAACATGAATAGTGTTTATGAATTGGGTATTATTTTTTTACAGTGTATAATATTGTCACTCCATTCCTTTATTACCGTGTTATTATTTACGTATGATCAAAATTCAAAAGGTTGGATATTTTGTTTACGTACAAGTTACCGAGTAGTTTATTTATTATGTGGGAATTTTTTAACTTAACAGTTCAATTAGAGCATTAACCGATCATTTGCAAACCAGTGCTTTGCGGGTGCATATAATTATTTTGAAGTGCTATAGGGACTAACTTACCGGCTGGAATTCACTGATTCACCTGGATTTACGTCTAAAGGTAGCAAGTTTTTTTGTTTGTGCGGAACTATTAGTGAATCTTTCCATTTAGGTACTACGACCCCATCATTGACGTTTATAAACATACTGGCGCCGAAATGATTTGTGACAAACGCTTATTGTGTTTTACATAATACGAGCTATCCTAAACGCAAAATTAGTAACACTCTTATGCCCTTCTCTACTGAGCTGCCGGCTCATCTCGTATCTGTTACTTCAGTTCTACTGCCATTTTCGCTCGTAACAATACTGGAAGTTTGTCATTGCCGAACTATCTCTAGAGAAAATTCTTCAACAGTTAAGATCTCGCTTCTTTTTAACATTTCCATTGTATACATGATATCAATATTTCAAATCTTTTATTAATTCTGAATTTAATTTTTGAATCGTATGAATGACAGTAATTGCTAAAGCCTGCATTTTGATGGTTGGACCTGTGTTACGTGCACAAAAGGATATTGGTAGAAATTTGTGACCAAGGTGCAGTAACAAGGAAAAGAGGAATTAGCCGGAAGCTCAGTCGGTCGGTTAAGCACTTGGATGCATGGGCGTTTTGGCAGGAGAAAGGAAATACATAAAATTTAAAAAAGGCACCACTTGATTGACTTCTTTATCGCCCCTCTATCAAGAAAAGGGCTACGGCCACCTAGGACAAAAGAGACAGCTAAAAGAAAATGGTGAACTAAGTCCACACTGAGGAGGAACTGGTTAGGAATTTGATCGTAGATCACAGGATTAATGAAAGAGCTTACAATCGTTTAACACCACTTTTAATATACCCCAACGGTAAATAGCATAAATGTTACAATAACAATCAAATGTTCATAAATATCTAACACACAAATATAATCAGAGATCATGTCTCCATGAAATCAACCACCAGCAATCAACTTACCTTTCCGACAGCACTGAAAACAAACTATAAAATTTACTTGAACTTTACCTACTCAGCCACAATGCGGTTCGGCATCTAGTGTTGACCCTAAAGAAAAATAATACCCAAAACATATATTTATAATTATCCGAAATTGATTTCTTTGTTTGTTTCCGAAATTCAGCGAAGAGCTCTCCGTTGGATTAACTTATCAGTTTCCAATCAACCGGACGCAAATAAACCCCAAATATAAAACAAAAATTTAGCACTAGATGTCTACCCTGTTGTTTACTTATGTAAGCACAAAATATTATTAAATTTAGTTAACATGAGCATTACAGAAAAATCAATAAGCATAAAGCATTTAGATAAATTTTGAAAGGCCAAGTTGATTACCCAGTTGGCAAGTAAGCATAAAGCTACAAAAAATTCGATTAGTAACTCCTACTTCAGACAGTTTTAGAATAAACAAATATTAAAATTGTAATCCGAAAGAAAAATTATAAATGTTATACAACCCCAAAGCTAGTAAATAAATATTCCCGTTTAATTACACAGTAATTGAAACCCCAGCAGTTAGCCTAAATTTTATGACCTATATGGTATATTTAAACTCGACTAGCAGCATTCAGTGAACAAAAACAGCTGATTGCATGTACAGTAAACACAGTTAATTCTAACCGTTTTACAATTATGGTTGTTTAGCAGAACAAAGCCAGTATACAAGAAAAGTAAATAGATGATATATAAATTCTATTGCCAAGTTAAATGTAAGTATAAGCGAAACTTTTGAATAACCCAATTTATCTTTTTCACAGGTACAAGTGTATAGTATTACTATCGATTATTCAGAAAAAAAAAATTGTTTAGCAATAAAGCATAAGCATTAATTTCAAGATTAAGAAAATTGCAGAAACACACTAATACAAGTAGTAGCACAGTAATCTAATGGTTATAAACTTTCAGTAAAGTACAGATAACGAAAGCCTCGTTATCCAGGAAACAATCAAAGTCACTCACCATAGGTAAAATTGTGTCTGCGTGTAACAATAATACTTATCGGAAACTAAACGTAGGTGTAATGTATATTTCCTCTGTTAATTCGGAAGATATTAGGAGAAGGAGTAATCGTAGATGGTTTCCATTCAGGCTTGAAGACCGCTAGCTAATATTTCATCCCTCGGACGAGTGATATCCAAATGTGTTGTCAGGAACGGTTTAATTATTCCTTATGGAAGCACGAAATATGTTAATCTTGAGTGAATGTGTAAAGAACCAAAAGAACCTATATAAGATAAATGTGTTAGAATTTAAGTCGATACCCCAATTTTAAAATATGATCTTTAGCTGTAGTAACAATTTCAAAACATGTACGCATGCATTTCAAAACTAATGTCTTGTAAATAAGTAACGAAAGTGAGTAGCTTACCTCTTGATCGAAGCCAAAGTGTAGCAGAAGCAACCAAAAAAAATTAAAGCCGAACTAAATTCGAAGTCCCCAACAGGACTTATTTATATGGAAAAAGAATAAAACCAGCAACAGGCTGACTTAAAAATTTTCTTGAACAATTCAATCCAATTTTTAGGAACACTTTTTCCAAATTTTACATGTGCTTCACATTACGCCTTTTACCCAAAATGGCGTTTTCCTTCTTATCTCAAGGTACCAGAAAACCAAAAGAACAATAGCCTGATTCTTTTCACCAATCCAAAATTTTAAAGTAATCACATGTTTGCAACAGTTTAAATTTAACACGATTTTTAGTGCAATGTTGCCATTTTCCAACAACATACAAAGTGAGTCGTAACTTAAAGACCATAAATTCATCAACCAAGTTTTACACGTATCACCTGGTTGTACCTTGCACTCCTGATATTTACTTTTATATACATATATACACGTCATTTATTTCTTATTGTAATATTTCATGAAACTTGTAATTAGGCCTTAGACCGGTTAGTTTCACATAAATAAATAAATAAACACCTACCATATTTTTCAAATATTTTTGGTATAACCTCAGTTATCATTAAAATTAACAAGAAATATGTAGAATTATTATACAAGGTAGCAGTACACAAAAGGTTATGGAGCGGTTAAAAATAGTAAAAGGTTTTAAGCGAATTCATAGGTTTACCGCCTTTAGACTACCTACGAAAACATAACAGATGTGGGAAATAATTTTTTGGCCATCTCTGGCACCTGATACACTTATGTATGCAGGACTAAAAAAATACTGTAAAATATATCTTTAGGTAAGATAGCATGGCGCGAAAACGACCTTGCGCCGAATCGTCTTCGCGTCGAAACGTCTCCGCGTCGAATCGTTTAAGTCAACCATCATAACAAACATACCTTTTAATGGAAATTGATGCTTCAACTGTCTTAAAAGAACGTAGAGTTTTTGGTTCATTATTATTATCACTATGTTCATGGAATACGCTACGTTGAAGGAGAGTGAGCCTGATACGCAGAGGTAGAAAAACAAAATTTGTTGAACATAGCGCGCGTTAAGTGAATACCTTAAGTGATCTGATATCTAAGCGTGTAACAATCAATGAGGATTTTCACGAATTATGTTAATCCTACCCTTAGCAATGTTTTATCGCTTGAGTTGACAATACTAATATTAGATTGAGGATACTGAGTGTTCTTGCACATACACACACACCCACACACGCGAGCGCGCGCAAGAACAAAAACGGAAGCACACACAAACACTCACGCATGCACACAACACATGCACCCACACACACAAACGTACACCAAATCACATACACGAACACACTCAAAAACACAAACGTACACACACAAACGCTCACGTTCGTGTGTCTGCGCGTGTGCGTGTGGGTGTGCGCGTGGTGTGCGTGTGTGTGTGGATGTATGTTGGTATCAACAATAACTTCAGAACGATCAAATGTGCGTTCCTAAAACTTTATACTTCGGCTTGATTTCATTTCTCCTGCAGATTTTGGGAGAATTCCAGTTGAGCCGAGGGGAGTTTATTAGTGGTGAATTAATTCTATAAGGATATGTGTAGAGGTGTTGTTTAAATAAAATTGTATTTTACCTAGTTTAGGATCGTGATTAATACCGTTACAAGCATTGGTTAAACAGTTTCGCTAATTTTAGAGAGAGTGCAGTGTATTAGATATTCGCATTTTATGTTTAAGAAAACAAGAACAGAAACTATAGTGTATGCATAATAATAAGCACAAGTGACTAACCATTTTTAATTATATAATCTTAACGTCAAGAAATCCAAAAGTATAACTTTTTTCCGTCGTAGGAGAAAATGATTATTATCGTATTAAGAATCTTATTAGTATAGTCAATAGTACCACAGACAATAACATACAATTTATATGTTTAAAGAAGTCTTGTGTCAATAATATAATAAAAGAAATTAAATACAGAATAGTACAGTAGCGTGCTCAGTATTATCTAAAAGGAGAAAAGTGACTGTAACTAGGCGCATAAAAAATGAAAGTCTCATATTTAAGTAATTGTCAAAAATTAAATTATCTATTATGTGTTTTGTAACTGTGATTCCATGTTAGTAGAGTTAATGGGCCTATTTCCACAGTTTTTGCTTTTATAGTGTGACGTTTCAGAGGCGGACTTAGTTTCCGTCATCAGACTTGGTCCTGAGAAGGATTGTTTTCGCACTTGAGTCGAATTCATATATTATGATTTTTTCCCAAGCACTTGACTACTCTCAAATTCGAACTTGGTACCTTTCACTTGTAAGTGTGACACCTTTACCACTGAGCCGTTGAGTAATCCAATATGTATTTCTTAACTTTTTGCGCATGTTGCGCCATAACCTGTTGCGCAGGTGTATTGCGTTTAAGATCTTTGCGCATTATTGGGATCGAAATGGGTTTCATTTATACACTAGCTTGACTTATTTTGAGATTTTATTTAGTTTAAAAATTAAATAAATTAATATTAACAACGCATAAGCACGATGAAGAGAATTGGGGAATAAATTTATGCACATTTAATAGATATTAATTGTATCGCGCATCAAGCAGTGGTTTATTCCCACAAGAATGTTTAAACGCGAGTATTACAGTTAGAGCGTTTAATATTCCTAACTAGAAAAAATGCATCCAAAACAAGCAAGCAATGCAACGTTAGTAGTAATGGGGCACCTTGGCCGCCATCTTGGATTTTGACGTCACAAGACCGCCCACGTGGGGGACCGGTTTTTCCACCCTTATTTTTACTCGCTTACGTGTAGGACGTGTTTTTTCACCCCTATTTTTGCACATCCACGTGTGAGACCGCATTTTCAACCCTTATTTTTATATACCCTCGTGTGAGACCGTATCCTTTCTTTTCGGAGGCCCTTTTTAACCCTAATTATTTTTACTCGCTCACGTATAGGACGTGTATTTTCACCCCTATTTTTACACATCCACGTGTGAGACCGTGTTTTCAACCCTAATTATTTTTACTCGCTTACATGAAGGACCGTATTACCCTTATTTTTATGATTTCTTTAGGGATTAAACCTTATGGTTGAATTAAGGACCTTTTGACAGCTAGGACTTTTGCTAACGCGAGGACAGGGGTGGGGGGTTGGTCTTGCTTAGAACTGTATTTAGGGTTAGAGCTTAAGGCTGGTCTAGGGATAAGTCTTAGAGTTTAGTCTTGGAGCTTAGGGCTGGTCTAGGGTAGGGTTGTTTTCTGGTAATTATCTTCAGCCTTAATTAAGGTCCTTTTGGTTGTAACCCTGGAGGCTGAGCAGACACATACGCATACAATAAATCCATAATTAATAAGATATTATTATTATCGGTCCTATTGTTTTAAAACGGTCATATGCTACTGGAGAAAACGTTTCTAACTAGGAGATGAGATAGCAGCTGTATTAGGATTAATCATACGTGGGAATTTGAATGACAGTAAAATTTAATTATAGAACACTTATTTTTATTGTCATAATTAAAAAATCCTCAGTGAACTATAAAAATTACTGACACTCCTAATGAAACAATTTTTATTAAGTTAATTAATTACATAACAGTTTGTGTTTTCTAAAGCGAGTATTAAAACATAGTTTACCTGCATTGAAATAATATCCATCCGTCCGTTAAGAATGTTGTACGCCTTAATATTTTTAAAAAACTTAATGCTTGTGTTTATAACTGTAATTAAAATCTGTAAATAAGTAAAGGGTTAACACCACTTACCAGCTCTGTACTTAAACAACGTTTTAAGGCACTGATTTACGAGTGATAGTTACTTTTTTTATGCTGCATGTCAAACTAAAGAACAACTTTCTAGGTTGTGTAAAAACCACGTATAATTAGAGTGTAAAATATACAACCTTATCATCTTTATCGCACTTGCTGCAACATACATTTACCTTTCTCTTAAAATAAATCGGTTTGAAAAATATTCATATACGGATACACAAAATTGTTTTATAAAAAACCATATTAAGTGTTTGGAATGTTTAAAATTCCATAACAATATGTAGTAAGAAATCACTGTTCACGTTTACTTTTAACTAATTACCGTGTAATTATATAACACTATTTAATTTAATAGTCTAAAAACCAATATAAATGGTTAATATAATTTCTAAAAAATATTATTAGAGTTGATATGCCGTTTTATTTCAAGTAATTGTTTTCAATATATATAAAATGTGTAAGTGGACCTGTATTATTTGTTGTAATATGCGTTATTACACTTTCTTTTAATTACCGGTTGTAACCTTCTACTTATAACTTCAACTTATACACGAATTAATAACGACCTCCACTAGTTTATAACACAATCGCTATGTAGCGTGTTTTTATTTACACCCGTACTTCTATAAACGATTAACGCTCCATTTTAATAGGGTGATCAACTATCTGAAAAGGTTTACTGTTAAAGTATACGATGAAGATCGTTTAAAGCAAACCTTGTATTATTCTTATATACGAATGATATTTCAAAAATACTAGTATAATTAACATGAAGGTTTATAAATCTACATCCAGACAAGGAAACAGTTTTAAACACAAGAATTTATCTGTAAGGGCAGACAACGCTATTACATAAGACGTTTTTACAAAAACGTGGTTATTCCACATTGAGAAAATTGTTAGTCATGAGAAACAAGCTGGTCTTGAAGTTAGCCTTGAAGTTAGCTAGTCATAGGTTTTGAAGTTTACCTTGAAGTTAGCCTTCGAGCAACTTTTATAAAAATGTACACCTGAGTTTAAGTTGACGTATATTGGTTTATGAATATTTTATTATTCTAAGAAAAATGTTATTAAAAATGTTTTCTATTAATTACCCTTTGTAGACTATATGCTTTATCTATACACGAAATTTTATTTCACAACAGCATACTCATTCTACCTTGAGAAAATTGTTAACCTATAGAAACAAGTAGGTTTGAAACTCAAACAACCCCCTGTTACCACTCTCGTCAATGTAGATGGGTCCAATGCTGGTCTGGTTTGTTTGCAGGATCCTGTTTACGATAATCGCACACGGTCGAGGTGCGTGTCTGGGTAGTTGATTAGAAGCACATACAAGTCGAAACACATTCTTCTTGTGGCTGGGGTCGATTTCAAGCATCTCAACACTTCTGCCGCATACATCTTTGTGGATTTTTATCAGATGGGATTAATAGCAAAGGTCAACAAAACGTTTTAAAAATTTCTAATCTGAAAATAAGAGTGACGTAATCTAATTTTATTTGAAATTTCATGGAAGTATCATCATCATCGAGATTTTGAGATACTACCATCTCATCGTCTTCACCTTGAACGATTATATTGTAACCTATAAAGTAAGCTAATAACCCTAATAGTTTATCAGACATTATTACATGGACATGAGGTTAGTCCTAAATTAAATGGTTTCAACGCTGCTCGGGAATGCTGTACACTTAAAACCTTTAAGTCTGCTCGCCGAAGTTGTACCGTATTCACTTTCTTCAATTTTATCTGCACTCTGTTTCGAAGCTGTAGTACGTTTTCTAATACATAAACAGAATCTTCAATACTGTGATACGTGTAGCAGCAAAACACATTAGCTACTTAGTTTCACCTCTATATTACTTTACATGCAAGCCTGATCTTATCATGAATAAATACATCTGTCAAAAAAAAGCTAATTAAACACAACTCCACGGCCAGGGTATAGCAAGCAACGCTTCCAATTATAGCTCTTAGTCAACACAATAGGGCCTACAACTACATGCAATCGACTAGCACTGCTTTAGCACGAGGATCAAACGAAAAAACACGTACGAACGCACCCACGTAAGCACACACGTTCGCACGCACACACACACACACACACACACATACACACACACACACGAGAGAGCGTAAACACGCTAAAGCGAAAAACTTGTAAACTTGCAAACATGAATCAAGACGGTGGAGCACCGCTAGGAAAAAAACAGGTTTATTAACATAACCGAAGGAAAGCTTAACGTTTTGAAAATATATCATTATTATTATTATAAACAACAATACATCATTATTATTTAATAACATGCTTTATCGGTTTTCTTCTTCTTCTTGAACCGTGAGTCGTCCTCATCATTATCATCATGATTTTGAGATTTGCCCTTCCCCCCTACCTCATCGCTCTTCTTTCTCTTCTGTGAACCATCATCTTGGATGTGAGATACACCCAGCTCAACCACGTCATCGCTTTCATCATTATCTTGAACGGTTATGTTGTAATAGTTTATTAACAAGTCAGTAAAATCTCTAATGTCCGCTGAGGTTGGCTCATAAACAGGGGAATACATTATAGTAATGCTCACTCGATGACAGTTACACTTTAAAGAGCGAAACACACGAGAAACGAGAACGCAGCTAGCCTTGGATCTTGTGCGCAAGCGTACTCGTCAATGTTAGGGTAGAATCGGACATCTTCAGGGATGTCTGAAGTATTGACCTAACCACACTCTAACATAGCCCGGGGGCATGTTTATAAATCTAAACGCCTCTTTTATGGTCGAGGTATTTTCTCCTAAGACGCCGTCTTAGGAGAAAATACCTCGACCATAAAGAGCTTTATTATAAACATATCCCCAGGGCTATGTTAGAGTGTGGTTAGGTCAATACTCAGACATCCCAGATGTCCGATTCTGATGACGAGCACGCTTGTGCACAAGACCAAACTAGCTGCGTTCTACGTCTTAGGAGAAAATACCTCGACCATAAAAGAGGCGTTTAGATTTATAAACATGCCCCCAGGGGCTATGTTAGAGTGTGGTTAGGTCAATACTTCAGACATCCCCGAAGATGTCCGATTCTACCCTAACATTGACGAGTACGCTTGCGCACAAGATCCAAGGCTAGCTGCGTTCTCGTTTCTCGTGTGTTTCGCTCTTTAAAGTGTAACTGTCATCGAGTGAGCATTACTATAATGTATTCCCCTGTTTATGAGCCAACCTCAGCGGACATTAGAGATTTTACTGACTTGTTAATAAACTATTACAACATAACCGTTCAAGATAATGATGAAAGCGATGACGTGGTTGAGCTGGGTGTATCTCACATCCAAGACGATGGTTCACAGAGAAGGACGACTCACGGTTCAAGAAGAAGAAGAAAACCGATAAAGCATGTTATTAAATAATAATGATGTATTGTTGCTTATAATAATAATAATGATATATTTTCAAAACGTTAAGCTATCCTTCGGTTTTGTTAATAAACCTGTTTTTTTCCTAGCGGTGCTCCACCGTCTTGATTCATGTTTACAAGTTTACAAGTTTTTCGCTTTAGCGTGTTTTCGCTCTCTCGTGTGTGTGTATGTGTGTGTGTGTGTGTGTGTGTGTGTGTGTGTGTGTGTGTGTGTGTGTATGTGTTTGTGTGTGCGCATACGTGCCTGCGTGCGGGCGTACGTACGGGCGTGCGAACGGTCGTACGTGTGAGCGTGCGTACGTGCGAGCGTGCGTACGTTCGTGCGTACGTGCGAGCGTGCGTGCGAGCGTACGTGCGAGCCTACGTGCGTGCGTACGTGCGAACGTGTGTGCTTACGTGGGTGCGTGCGTACGTGTTTTTTCGTTTGATCCTCGTGCTAAAGCAGTGCTAGTCGATTGTATGTAGTTGTAGGCCCTATTGTGTTGACTAAGAGCTATAATTGGAAGCTTTGCTTGCTATACCCTGGCCGTGGAGTTATGTTTAATTAGCTTTTTTTTGACAGATGTATTTATTTATGATAAGATCAGACTTGCATGTAAAGTAATATAGAGGTGAAACTAACTAGCTAATGTGTTTTGCTGCTACACGTATCACAGTATTGAAGATTCTGTTTATGTATTAGAAAAACGTACTACAGCTTCGAAACAGAGTGCAGATAAAAATTGAAGAAAGTGAATACGGTACAACTTCGGCGAGCAGACTTAAAGGTTTTAAGTGTGTACAGCATTCCCGGAGCAGCGTTGAAACCATTTAATTTAGGACTAACCTCATGTCCATGTAATAATGTCTGATAAACTATTAGGGTTATTAGCTTACTTTATAGGTTACAATATAATCGTTCAAGGTGAAGACGATGAGATGGTAGTATCTCAAAATCTCGATGATGATGATACTCTCCATGAAATTTCAAATAAAATTAGATTAAGTCACTCTTATTTTCAGATTAGAAATGTTTTAAAACGTTTAGTTGACGTTGCTATTAATCCCATCTGATAAAAAATCCACAAAGATGTATGCGGCAGAAGTGTTGAGATGCTTGAAATCGACCCCCAGCCACAAGAGGAATGTGTTTTCGACTTGTATGTGCTTCTAATCAACTACCCAGACACGCACCTCGACCCTGTGCGATTATCGTAAACAGGGATCCTGCAAACAAACCAGACCAGCATTGGACCTCTATCTACATTGACGAGAGTGGTAACAGGGGGGTTGTTTGAGTTTCAAACCTACTTGTTTCTATAGGTTAACAATTTTCTCAAGGTAGAATGAGTATGCTGTTGTGAAATAAAATTTCGTGTATAGATAAAGCATATAGTCTACAAAGGGTAATTAATAGAAAACATTATTTAATAACATTTTTTCTTAGAATAATAAAAATATTCATAAACCAATATACGTCAACTTAAACTCAGGTGTACATTTTTTATAAAAGTTGCTCGGAAGGCTAACTTCAAGGTAAACTTCAAAACCTATGACTAGCTAACTTCAAGGCTAACTTCAAGACCAGCTTGTTTCTCATGACTAACAATTTTCTCAATGTGGAATAACCACGTTTTTGTAAAAACGTCTTATGTAATAGCATTGTCTGCCCCTTACAGATAAATTCTTTGTGTTTAAAACTGTTTCCTTGTCTGGATGTAGATTTATAAACCTTCATGTTAATTATACTAGTATTTTTGAAATATCATTCGTATATAAGAATAATACAAGGTTTGCTTTAAACGATCTTCATCGTATACTTTAACAGTAAACCTTTTTCAGATAGTTGATCACCCTATTAAAATGGAGCGTTAATCGTTTATAGAAGTACGGGTGTAAATAAAAAACACGCTACATAGCGATTGTGTTATAAACTAGTGGAGGTCGTTATTAATTCGTGTATAAGTTGAAGTTATGTAAGTAGAAGGTTACAACCGGTAATTAAAAAGAAAGTGTAATAACGCATATTACAACAAATAATACAGGTCCACTTACACATTTTATATATATTGAAAACAATTACTTGAAATAAAACGGCATATCAACTCTAATAATATTTTTTAGAAATTATATTAACCATTTATATTGGTTTTTAGACTATTAAATTAAATAGTGTTATATAATTACACGGTAATTAGTTAAAAGTAAACGTGAACAGTGATTTCTTACTACATATTGTTATGGAATTTTAAACATTCCAAACACTTAATATGGTTTTTTATAAAACAATTTTGTGTATCCGTATATGAATATTTTCAAACCGATTTATTTTAAGAGAAAGGTAAATGTATGTTGCAGCAAGTGCGATAAAGATGATAAGGTTGTATATTTTACACTCTAATTATACGTGGTTTTACACAACCTAGAAAGTTGTTCTTTAGTTTGACATGCAGCATAAAAAGTAACTATCACTCGTAAATCAGTGCCTTAAAAGTTGTTTAAGTACAGAGCTGGTAAGTGTGGTGTTAACCCTTTACTTATTTACAGATTTTTAATTACAGTTATAAACACAAGCATTAAGTTTTTTAAAAATATTAAGGCGTACAACATTCTTAACGGACGGATGGATATTATTTCAATGCAGGTAAACTATGTTTTAATACTCGCTTTAGAAAACACAAACTGTTATGTAATTAATTAACTTAATAAAAAATTGTTTCATTAGGAGTGTCAGTAATTTTTTATAGTTCACTGAGGATTTTTTAATTATGACAATAAAATAAGTGTTCTATAATTAAATTTTACTGTCATTCAAATTCCCCACGTATGATTAATCCTAATACAGCTGCTATCTCATCTCCTCGTTAGAAACGTTTTCTCCAGTAGCATATGACCGTTTTAAAACAATAGGACCGATAATAATAATATCTTATTAATTATGCATTTATTGTATGCGTATGTGTCTGCTCAGCCTCCAGGGTTACAACCAAAAGGACCTTAATTAAGGCTGAAGATAATTACCAGAAAAACAACCCTACCCCTAGACCAGCCCTAAGCTCCAAGACTAAACTCTAAGACTTATCCCTAGACCAGCCTTAAGCTCTAACCCTAAATACAGTTCTAAGCAAGACCAACCCCCCACCCCTGTCCTCGCGTTAGCAAAAGTCCTAGCTGTCAAAAGGTCCTTAATACAACCATAAGGTTTAATCCCTAAAGAAATCATAAAAATAAGGGTAATACGGTCCTTCACGTAAGCGAGTAAAAATAATTAGGGTTGAAAACACGGTCTCACACGTGGATGTGTAAAAATAGGGGTGAAAATACACGTCCTATACGTGAGCGAGTAAAAATAATTAGGGTTAAAAAGGGCCTCCGAAAAGAAAGGATACGGTCTCACACGAGGGTATATAAAAATAAGGGTTGAAAATGCGGTCTCACACGTGGATGTGCAAAAATAGGGGTGAAAAAACACGTCCTACACGTAAGCGAGTAAAAATAAGGGTGGAAAAACCGGTCCCCCACGTGGGCGGTCTTGTGACGTCAAAATCCAAGATGGCGACCAAGGTACTCCATTATTACTAACGTTTTGTCCATAATCACCACATTTATAGAATCTAACTATAATTAAAATTTAATTAAAAAATATTCGTAATTGTAAAATGAGACTTCGCAAGCTTTGTCATCCTTACTGGTTGCTATGGTACGTTGTTAATTGTTTACAAAAAAATTTTGATAAATTCAAGAAAGTGATTGCGTCCTATTGTAATTATTGAGGAAACTCGAAAGGAAACTTACCAATTAATGCCAAATCCAGAGTACATTATGTAATGGATATTTATGTATTAAGGGCATAATTAGAAGATTATGGCTCGAGGGAATGTTAAAAGCCCGACGCGAAGCGGAGGGCTTTTATTCGAGAGCCATAATCTAATTATGCCGTGGTACATTAATGTTTTATTTTATTTTGCACCATGAAACTGGAACAAAATATTAAAAAGATTCAGTATTTTCGGCAAGTTTTTAAATGCAAATGCAGTGAAATAAAGTCGACAGTGGGCTAATTTGTTGTTACTAAGATACTGTGATATTGCTATTATATATCATGTCATGTGTTTGCTGTCAATCATGCTGCTTAGCATCAATGACATTTCCGTGCTATAAAGACCACATTACGCCCGCATTTGGAGGCGTATAAAGAACATTATGGTGGCAAAATAAAATAAAAGTTTTTTATAATATTATAATAACTCTTTTAACTTTTTAGATAATATGTATTAAGTTGAATTATTTTGAATTGCGCTAATAATAGGGGTGTCTGGTTTTTGTCGATGCTGCGAATTAACAAATTTGGAGGTGAGTGATACACAGGACGGTAGCGCGTCTCTACTTATTCCGATACCAGATACTTAGCTCGGCATTTACAGTTTTCTGTATTTTCTATCAACGCTGTGGAGCTGTGTAGTAAATACGTCTCCTTACGACCGCGACCAAAGAACAGGTTATATGAATGAAAAATGCATTTCTAAGGCTGTTTGAATCAACACACTGGGAAAATTTCGTTCAAAGGTTACATCGCTTTTAACCTATCAAACGCGAAAACTTATAGTGGCCACTGTATAAGACGCACTTCAATAACTTCATTGGCTAATGAAGTCGCTGACCTTATAACCATCAAGACGCATGGTGGGTGGAAAAGCTCCGCTATGGCCGAAATGTATACTGAGGACTCTATATCTAACAAACTTAGTATTGAAAGGAAAATCCAAGGATCTTCTAGTTTAAGTCGTTACTCAGAAGAGCAGCCATCCATAATTTGTTCCAAGAATGATTACAACTATAAGCTTGCTATTACCGGAAACGAAATGAAATATGAAAAAGCGAAATTTCTATTAAGATAAATCTAAATGTTAACTTTGGTTGATTTAAGTCCATACCTTTTAATTATTTCACTAGTGGAATAAAATTACCGTACTCCACTCGTGGATAATAGGTCACTTTGCATGGTTCATAAATGTGGATAAAACTGAAATTATAATGTGACTGTGGCTAAAAACCAATTAGTGCTGCTGAAAATGAGAATGTGCTTTAATAGCCAACTACAGAAGAAAAGACGATGTAAACCAGTTTTCTACGCCACTGTTTGTTAAATTCGCAATATTTTTGCTGTTGAACTGCTATAATGAAAAACAAATATGTGACGATTTCCAGTACATACCTTTAGATAGGTAAGGTGATAACAAATTAGTCAACAAAATACATATATGAATAATACAGGTTTTTTAGTGTGTTATCAACCAAAGATGTTGGTTGTTGCTATCATTTTAGTGTTTACCGCTTTTGGAGCATCGGGTAAGTATTCTTTTAAATTCTAATTTATTCATCCTTAAGATAAAATACTTGATTAGATACATTCTGTTTTCCGTTTAAAACAATTTTTTTTTTGTTTAGGACAAGATTGCGATGTTGATTGTAAACCTGCACTCCCAGATATCGTAAAAGTTAAGCTTCGCACTATCGACTTTAGATGTCTGGATGAAACTTACTTGAACTCAGTAAGAACTTGTATATGCAATAATACTGATACATGCATTGCAAGAGTTATTCGTACATGTTTCACAAGTTACCAAATTTCATTCGTTCAACAGTGTCGTCGTATACCTCCATGTACTGATAACGATTTAGTTTATTTTAATAGAAACTTTTTTATATTTTTAAATTTACTTTGCCGTCACTTTGAGGAATTTCTGAAAAGATTCATGGAATGTTTGTGTAAATCACCTCTTAATGTTATATGTCCTGGAGTAGATTTTAATCGTTGCTTCTTTGAAATTTTACCCTTACTTCCGTAAACTTTATTAACACTGTAATAAGTTAAAGTGAAGTTTTTAATAAAATAAACGTTTATTCATATGTTCATACATTCATTTTGTAATTGTTTAACTTTTACTCTTTTTTGATACTTCGAAAGATGTCTCCGACGGTATGTCTTACTAGCGACCAACTGTACCCGCGTTTATTTTTTAGTGCGTAGTTTTCTATTATTACCTTGTTAAACAACCATGCTAGAGAAGAAAGTTCTTTGATTTTCGAAACACTGTGATAAATCTAATATTTTTAACTGTTTGCGTGGTGTTGTAAACGCACTTTAAGTGGGAATGTACTTTACACTAACAGAAATAAATATTTCTGTGTTCTTATATTCATTGTACTTTTGCTGGTAGATGTAATTCAATATATAAACACGAATTATTTTGTCGTGTAAATCTATAGGTAAAACTGTGGATAGTATGACACCCGGTAATGCATATTTTCATGTGAATAATATGTCAACGTAGTATTCATACTGTACTGATGATGGTTGAAACTACTTTGCACACATCGAAGCAAGCATGAGACTAAAGAGTGGAAGAGAAGACCTCAAAGAACGTTGTATTTACAATAATAAACGGAACATTTTCTACGCTGGCACTGATTATTCGAGCAACTATGTTTGTAATTACACATGACCAACTGAAGACATGTCCGTCATGTTATTGGTATTGGCGTCGTCGTACTCTATAAGAGTTTGCTTTCCCAGATCTTTGTGCACCCTTGCATCGCAGTATTCGCTGTGTTGATTATCAACCACTTCATGAATATAAAATACCTTCTCTCCCTATTGCTTTGCGAGCTTGAAAAAACCTAATTGCCCATAGTAAAGTACATGTTCTATATTTGGTCACACCCTCCTGCCAAAAGTAGGAAGAGTTTTAGCTTGTTTTTGTCTTATTTGAGACCACTAAATATTTGGAATTTTTGCTTCCGATTACCTCCTGGTTGTCGACCAGTTCCTATCCTTCCTAAAGTTTTTGTTAGTTACTTATTCTAATTTAATATATAGTATCCTTGTTTGAAGACTGTTCAGCAGTCCTTCTCCTTTTCAGCCCAGGTCATTGTTTTTTTGGTGTTCCGTTATTGTATAGTTTACAAACACGAGTCATGTTTTTTTTTGTGTTAAAAAATAAGAAAAAGTTTATTTGAACAGTTATGCTAATCGGTTTAGGTGTGCGCATGTTGTTTAGCTAAGTGTAGCGTGCGGTGTGTTGTGTCAACTCAATCTCGTTTGCCAGGTATTTTGCGATGTCGTCATCGAATAGACGGGGGGATACCGCAAGCATATGGAAAATTCTTCTCAGAGATGTCGTGAAGGAGTTGTGTTAGGACTGTAGGGAATGGGGAGATGTTTAAATTTAAGTTTGGGTTTTTTACGTGGTTGGTAGCAATTCTGTTGTGTACAACATTTCTTTGTAATATTTGTATTCCGTTTGTGATGGGTGGTATGTTTGAGTGTTGTATTGTGAGGTAGTAAGGGTAGTTGAAAGGTATCCTCTGTATACGTCTGAGTATGCGGCGTTCAAAGGAGGCGATAGTAAGAGGTGACTACGGTTTATGTTTCTGTATATGGGTGCTAGGAAATTCATACCATAGCGTATGCATGTTTTGTAGGTGTGTTGCAATGTTTTGGAGTGGGAAACTCTAATACTACTCCGGAGGGAACCAGTAGGTTTTCACGGTTTCTTATCCTATTAAGTGTTCTTTGTACATCGGGGAGTCAACTTAGGGTTTTGGTGAAAAGGATTCCTAAGTAGGCAATTTCTTGTTTGAATAGGGATCTCCGTTGTTCAGTGTAAGGGAAACATTAATGTGGGATAGGTTTGGAAATTTGTCTTCGTGGTAGCTATGATGGAAGTAGATTGCTTGTGTTTTGATGGATTTGCGGAGACTCTACACTGGTTGACCCAGTTGAAAAAGTTTCGGGGGTTTTTACATATGAGACGGAAGGCCATCTCGCTCTTCTGACGCACTGCCCAAAAGGGAGTTTCAGCAAACTGGGCCGCTCCGAGTTGTGACTTCAAGAATGTTGGAAGCGAAGATAGTGTAAAGGATCGGGCCTACAGCAGAACCTTCCGGTGCGCCTCCTGTAGGTAGAAATTGATCGGAAAAAGTGTACTTTGCCTGGAACTGATCGATTAGTCATGTACGAGAGTAGGGGTTTGGGGAGGGGATCGGATATATTAAGGTTGTGGATCTTGTAAAGCAGACCGTCACGCCAGACCCTGACAAATGCTTGATTAATGTCCAGAAGCATAACCAGGTTCCACTGCTTTTAATTCAATGCTGTGGTGGTCTGTAAGCAGCTTCAAGAAGGGTTCATGATAGGTTTGGTTGGAGCTGAAGCCGTATTGGCTTACAGTAATGAGTTCATTAAATTCAAGGTGGTCTCTAAGTCACCTGGTTATAATATGCTCAAAGCATATTCCGAGGCAACGTAGATGGGTCTACAGAAGGGAAGTGTGGTGAGGTCGGAGTGGGGTGTGTGGGATCATGACGATGGTGACCGATTTCCAACCTGGGGCTGAATTGCATCTTTCTTTGAAATACGCTTCGACTTGGTCGGGAATAATGGGGGCATAAAAGGGAATCCCATCATCCAGTCGGATTTCGGGAAGGTTAAGAGTACGGAATTCTTCAAGTCGACTTCCTTGATCTGGATGCCGAATTAAGGATTTCCTGGGATCGGAAGATGGATTGAAGGTGAACATCTAAGAAGTCGGCCTTTTCTTGATCGAGGGAGATTTGGGGGTTACTTTGCTTTTGGTCAGTCTATCAAACTGTTGCCAGAAGGGTTTTCTATTTCTGTAATCTAACTGACAGGTGGATTTGGTCCAGGAGCTTGTTTCCTCCTGATTAAGGCATTAAGGCGATTGTATTCGGTTTTGAGACCCGGATCCCTAGAACGCAAGAATTGACAATAAATTTTTCTTTTCTCTTGGGTCTAGTTCACGATTTGCAGTGGGATCGGTTTACGGAAAATTCTTGTTAATGGGACAGGTTTCGGCCGATTCCGTAATTACGAAAGTTAGGTCTCTGACGGCTCTCTGGATATCTCGGGTCGGTAGTAGATTGGGTGTTGGAAGGTTGTTCGAGATGTATGCGGAGAACACATTCAAATCTGCATTCCAAAAACCTTTAACTACTGAATATTGCGGAGACACTGGGGGGCTGGACAAAATGAAATTTTAACCAGTAGTGATAGATGATCTGATTTAATCGTAGTACCTATAAAGCACTCGCCAACGAAATAGTGGGTTATGGGTTCGGAAACAAGGATGTGATCTATTATTCAGGAAAATAGATGCTCGAAGGTGTAAGTTTTGTGTTAGTGACTTTCAAAACCGGCAACTGTAACAAGTCTAATGATAGCCTGTAGTCACCGAATTGAGTGTGGTGAGAATTGAAATCACCTACGATTACTGCATTAGGAAGGCTGGAGGCGTAATTTAGGTGGTTATTGGAAAGGGTATTAGGACCGGGCGAGTTCTAGTAGGAAAAGAAAACATTCGGAGTGGGAAAGTGCACCGTCTTAGCAACACATTCGAGATACTGTAGATGCGCAGGAAATTGAAATGGGGTGGATAGGAAACAATTTCTGATTATTAGGGCGGTTCTATGGTTGCTACTCTGTAGGTAGGAGTGATAAGTTTTAAGTTAAGTGTTATTTTTGTTTCGGTAGTTAGAAGAATGTGTATGTTGTGTTATTGTAATAAATTTTTAAGTAGGGAGCGGTTCCGACGAATGCCTCTGGCAATAATTGTACCTGCTGTGGTATCCATTTTAGAGAGATTTGGGGACTGGGTTCTCGGAGTACGGCAACCGTCGTTCGAGTGCCTGCTACGCAAACACTGGTCCTCTACTGGAAGTAGGAGCGGGATAGCGAGCAGAGGACGCGAATGATCCTATTTTGTCGGTCGGGAAACATGTGAAATAGGGCGTGTGGGATTGTGGAGGAACTATTTGATGGATAGAGATCCGGTGTGGAGTGTGGGTTTAAGGTGAGCGGTGTCTTCTGAGATCAAACCCTTTGGAAGACAGGATTGGTTCAAGGGTTGCCACTTTCGACAGGGAACTGGGAGGTTCCTGTCGCTTTCCGGCACTTAAAGGAGTATCTAGGGTGAGCTTCCCCGCAGTTTCTACACCTTGGGTTAGCTAAAGATTTGCAGGAGGAAGACCTGTTACATCCGCCACAATTGAGACAACGGATGGAGTGGGTACAGCACTTCTCAGCGGTGTGCCCCTCGTGCGTGCAAGTCGAGCAATACTAGGGTAAGGATAGTGGAATAAGTGAAGGTTTGCAACTGTAGTGTCGCCCGATCATGGCAACTCAGTGTGCGACGAGGTACTCTAGGGTGCTTTTGTAAGAGGTGATAAGACGGACCAGGGATGTGAGTTTGCTGCTAGCTCCGGAGGCGATGCGAATAGCCTTGAGCACATGTGGAAGATCAATCGTATCTAGGATCTCTTCGGATAGGATATCCTTCCCTATGTGACATACCACGTAGGAAAAGGAGGTCTAGGAGTTGAGTTGCAAGGACGAGTTCGCAGACTTGGGAGAGTATTACTGTTGAATCGCCGAATTGGTGTCACAGCGTACCTTCCGGCAAGGAACAGGAGGTTTTAAGGAGGCAGGTCTGGTAATGATTGAACGTTAAGTTCAACAAGGGTAGGTAAAGGATTTGAGGGAGTTGAATAGGGATTTTTGTGTATTGATGGACTTGAGGATATTGCGAATACATTGTCTCGAGGAATTAAGAACGGGTGGGATTAGCATTAGGTTGTATTGGAGAAGCGGGTATGGGTATCAGGGCAGGTAAAGGTAGCTGGGCGGGAGTGGGTAACAGGACGTATTTGCGTGTGAATTCTGGCTTTGATTGTGTGTCTCAGGCGGTAGAGCGCGTTGAAATGTACGAGTATGTAGAAGTAAGTGGTAGTGGGGATGGTGTTAGTGAGGCGAGCGTTTGTACATAGCTACGTGTGGGTGAATGGGCGGTGTCGGGGTTGGGGAGACAACCGTGAGTGTAGCACGGTGGCGATTGTGCTTCACCATCACGACCGTTGTTGGTAGGGTTTGTAAGCGGGAGTGGAAATTAGAAAAGTTGTGTTAATGCAAGGACGGGTCTCCGCCGAGGTGAACCTCACACCCCAAGGAAAAAAGGTTTGGTAGTTAAAGACCCAAAAGCAAGGCAGGCAAATAAATATTTAAATAAAACAAGAAGAATGATTATTAATTTCATTAAGTACGTAAATAAAAACTTTACCTCGGGTAGGATTTGAACCTACGACATCTACTTTGCTAGAGCAGCGCTCTAACCAACTGAGCTATCGAGGTACAAGCCCCAATATATATAAATTTTGTCTTTATGTATATAGAAACAAAAAAAGTTAAATTTGTAGAAGCTTTATTAACAGCTGTTCTACTTCTCTCTCGACGTCGATCCTAGTGTTGGCGGTAGCGGTGTCCTGAACTCCTCTTTGCTTAAGTAGTAAAGCTATGTATATTATGGCGCAGGAAGTGACGTCACACCGGTCAGCGACGTGGATGAGCACTTAAGCTCTGCCCCCTCCGGAAGTTTGTGGTTGCTGGACCAATGCGAGACGTGAGCGGGACTCGGCCTGCCGGAAGTTACGATTGCGTTGCGCCAATGGGATGCGAGGATGGGCCACCACCACGATGAGCAAGGTAGATGGCCTATTCGGTATCCAATGAGAGAAATGGTCGGCCATCTTTGGGATGTTGGGGTGCGTGTGCGGGAAGGGCCTTATGGGTATTGATAAACCCTAAAAAATTGTTTGCGCGGTGCAAAATTCGAACTCTGCAGATCTGGCATGGAAACCCGTTACCACTGAGCTGCCGCAGTTTATCTATAGAAATACTTATACTGACGTCACGACGAAGTTGGAAATTATAATGAGAAAGTCAACATTGAAAATGCATTTAGTAGTTAAACATAATGAATTTAGTACTAAATAATTGCATTTTAATTCTCAAGAGAATTCATAGGTATAACCTTAGCCGGATGTAATAAATTAAAATAAGAAGAATCAATACAAGGATAATCGTAAAATTAAAGCAGTAAATAGAATTCGTAGCTGTGAAGTTTGGTAATAAGTAGTTGCGTTTCAATTATTCAATTAATTCATAAAAAATTATGGAAAATTTTACTCGTACGCATAAAAACAATACAATTTACCCATGAAACAACGTCAGAAATAGTATATATATATATATATATATATATATATATATATATATATATATATATATATATATAATAATTAAATCCTGATAATATTTAGTTAATCAAAAATTGTAGCAAATAAAACACTAAATTTAAACTTGTAATATAATTGCCAAATAAAAAATGCTACGAATTTGTTAATAAATATTTCTGATTTTAATTGAACAATTACACAATAATAAATAATATTTCTACATCCCAATGTTCAATAATGTTAAGAATGAAATCAGAAAATTTCAGCAAATATGAATATAGACTTACAGCATATCTATTATCAGACGTAAAATTATCTTTAAATTAACATCCAGGCTGTGTGACGTCGTTTCTAGATAGTATATCTGCAAAACAACAACATCCTGCGCGTGACGCATTTAAGAGTGCTGTATCATATGATAGTAGGTTAGTTCTGATGGTGCTGTTAAACAGGAAAGTTTCCTATCACAAAAAAGAAATTAAATAACTATACTACATTCGCCTGTTCATCCCCTGTGTCTATTGTTCTAGTTAATCTTAATAACTATAGTATGAGCCCTTTTATTTAACGCCTGAAGGTGAATAATTTCCGGATAAGGATTAAAACCCGCTCAGTATAAACAATTTGTACTATTAGACTTAATTTAATAAGGCTCATGTTTTGTTTTAATTAAGAACCGTTGTTCAACACTTAGATTATCCCTGAAGCCTATAATCAAATATTTGACCCTGCCAGTAAGAAATTATCAAACAGTATCTGTATAAATTCCAGTAATTCGACATCTGGTCATATTTAATCCCGACCCGACTCGTTAAACAAATTCCCACAGGTAATTTACATTCCACATGTAAACTCTTTCTATTAATAAATACACCTTTTGGTCAGAGGCACTAAAATCTAATGACACTAAAGCATATTATAATAAAGCGCGAACTCATTTGTTTTCATATTGGAAATAACACCCTTTCATAATGAAACGAAACCGAAAGTTAACAGTTAACAATTCGCATTCTACAAAGCGTAAATAATTTCATTATCATTAGCATAATGTTGTTGGTATTATTCTCTTAACGGATTAGTAGCGTTTTCTCCTGTAGTAAATAGTAGATCTAAGTTTTTCTGTAATTAAAAATAGTATCCGGTATATAGTGACTGTAAGTGTAAGAACAAAATTATTTCGAAACAACTTTGATCTAGAAAGAATTTCTCTAGATATTGAATTAAATATTCGTTTTAAATAATTCAAGACAGAAAGTTAAACCACATTAAGAATCCACTTTTGAATCCATGTAAACACGATCTGATTAGTATTCTGGAGGTAATTGGTTGGATCCGGGTTACCGTCTTCATTATATGAAGTTTTTCAAAGGGTTTTCCTCATACAGATATAGCGACATGATTACTGCGTATACGTGCATCATGTCGGTTATTAAGGCAAATTTTGGCTGGTATCTCCGCTCTCAGATCCCTAACTCAACTCCTTCTGATCCCACCCTGGCCTCACCCATTCTTATCTCACCATGCATACAATTATATCCTCACCTATTTATGAGATTAAAACTCTACTATTTTTCTTACTTAGAAATAGATTAGAAATAATTGTTTCCTTTTTACCAAAAAACAACGTAATCACTTTATTATTCTATATCCTTTCGAAGTAATTTAATATTGTTTCTAATTACACTTGATGATTCTATCTTAACTACATAGATGATAAGAAATACTTTCAAGACGATGTAAACATCGTCCTTGTATGATTTCATATTGACGTATGTTAGTGATCTCTCAATGAAATATTTAGCATCATTTCGTGTGTTAATATAATTATATACACGTAATGTTTATATGTATGCTGGGAATTCATCACTGTGGCTGAAGGAGCATGGAAAGCTCGAGCAATTCGTTCTTTCCTTCGAGGAGGGAATGAAACACGTTGTTTCCTTCTTTTATAATTTGAAATGCAGCTTTAGTTTAGAACTATGTATAAATAGGCAATACACTTGTAAAACCATTCTGATTTTTGTTTATCTGAAAATATAACACATGTTGTAAATTTTATAATGTAATCTCAGTTAGTGATCAATAGAGATATCCACAGGTTTAAACAGCTCTTTTAGCTAAGCCGATGTAAATCAAACTAGAGTTGTACCAAACTTCACCAATTAATTCATTAATAATCCAAATAGAAGGGCGTTATAATATCATGCTGTGGTTTGGTTCAAAACAAAGAAACCAGTAGAAATATTTACTCTACCTGAATCTGATCCTCCAATGGAAGAGGAAAGTGTTGGAGAAAAGAGGAAGCGTGATGTCATGAGGAGTGCTTCTTCAGAAACCATTGCATCTATCGAAGAAACTAGATTAAACACAGAATCTAGTTTAGAGTCTATCGACAAAGAATTGATAGACGTAATCAAAAGAAAAAAAGGCTGGCCTAAAGGTAAACCTAGGGGGACGTCCAAAGAGAGAGTGAAAAGTTCTAGTCAAAGAAGTGAGAAATAACATCTGTGATATTTTAATTTTTTGTGTCTGTATTTGTATCATTTATTCGTACGTTTTTAAAATTTTATCTATACGTTTGTTTGTACTTATTTACACGTTATTTATTCGTACGATTTAAGATTTTATCTATACATTTGTTTGTTCTTATTTATATATTCTATGTTCCTGTCTACACACTTATTGTTATATAATCTGAAAATGGTGCACACAATTACTCCTAATCTAACAAAATGGCACCACAAACCATACTTCAATGGAACACGCGCGGAATTAAGAGCAAATACGCAGAAGTAATGCAATTAGTAAATGAACACCATCCTATACTTCTAGCTATACAGGAAACTAAATTAAAGCCAAATGAAGATTTCAAATTTAAAAACTATGAATTTGTGAGAAAAGAAACGTGTATCAATGTTGGAGGAAGGAGTCACGGAGGAGCACTAATTATGGTAAGAAATGATATCCCCTATCGAAAGATACACTTTACTACCGAAATACAAGCATGTGGTATAGCATTACTAGGGCCAAAACCTTTAAATATTTTAAATGTATACCTCCCTGATCAAACATGGACGGAAACTGAGTTAAGAAACATAATTAATCAAATTCCTCATCCACGGCTAATCTTGGGAGACTTTAACTGCCACAACACGACGTGGGGATCAGAAGTAAACACCACCAAAGGAATGCTACTAGAGGCGATAATTAATGACACTAATATGATAATATTGAATGATGGTGAAGCTACACATATGAATGCAAGCAATGGTACCATGAGCACAATAGACCTATCGCTATCCTCTCCTTCAATCGCCACAGCATTGGGATGGTCAATCCTCAACGATTTACATCAGAGCGACCATTTTCCGATTATAGTAAATTTAGCATACCCAAACACAGAGTGCAAAACAATCGCAAAATGGAATGTCAACAGGGCAAATTGGAACGATTATCGTAATAATCTGGAAATCCCATCGTTCCATGGCAATATAGATAACAAAGACGAAGCTATAACGTATATGATTATACAAGCAGCTTCAAAGTCTATACCAAAAAAACCTACTTCGTACAAACGATGTCCAGTGCCGTGGTGGACACCAGAAATTGAAAAATTGAACAAAGAAAAGAAACAACTATTATATCAATACAAAAACAAAAGAACAATAGACAATTTAATCGTATTCAAACAAGCGCGTGCAAAAGAAAGAATAGCAAAGCGTACAGCACAAATGAAGTCATGGCGTGAATACACTTCTTCAATTACATCCAGTGCCAATATTACAGAAATGTGGCGTAAAGTGCAAAACATCATGGGAACACGTAAAGCACCTACCTTGCCAGCACTAGATGAAAGAGGTAGGATAGTAATGGATCCCGAAATTACATCGAACATGCTAGGTGAATACTTTAGAGAAGTATCAAGTGATGCACAGCATCCGATCGCTTTCCAAAATACCAAACGGCACTGCGAATCAACCCCAATAAATTTTGAGATTGACAAACAAAACTCATATAACAAACCGTTTACTTACCTCGAACTAGAAAGGGTACTAAAGAAGAGCAAAGACTCAGCACCTGGAGATGACACCATAACATACAGCATGATCGACAACCTAACACCTGAAATAAAAAAAGAGCTGTTAAAAATATACAATGAAATTTGGGAAAATGGTACTTACCCTCGTAAGTGTAAACTGACAACCATAGTCGCTTTGCCTAAAGAAAAAAAAGATCCCACTAAGGTAGAGAACTATCGACCTATTTCTCTGTCCTCATGCCTCAGTAAGATATTTGAAAGAATGATAAATCACAGGCTAATATCGGTACTTGAAGTACAACACAAAATCAGTGACTATCAAGCGGGGTTTAGAAGAGGCTACTCAACAGTCGACCATCTAGCCAAACTGGACAAAATAATTAATGAGGCATATACCAAAACCCAACACACTCTTGTCGTTTTCTTCGACCTTGAAAAGGCGTTCGACACAGTATGGCGTTATCACATAATCAAAACGTTACAAAACTGGAACCTGAAGGGTAGGCTTCCAATAATCATACAGAGTTTTCTACGGGATCGTGAATTTCGCGTGCGCGTAGGCAGTGTTTACTCTGATACATACGTGGAGACAAATGGTATACCACAGGGATCTGTACTTAGTACCACACTATTCACCATCGCAATAAATGGAGTTGCAGACACCGTACAAGGCAACTGTCACTCCATGCTGTATGTTGATGACCTCGCAATAGCGGTTAGTGGACGGGAAATTGAACAGATGAAACTAATCATGCAGAACACTATAAATAGTATTACAACTGAAGTACAAAGTCGCGGAATGAAGTTATCGGTGAGGAAAACTGTATGTATGCACTTCTGAAGATTAAGGCATGAACACATTGAGCCAGAATTAAAAGTTAATAACCACATTATCCCATATGTAAACGAACACAAATTTTTAGGACTCACTTTTGACAAAAAGTTAACATGGAAAGCACACATACAGCATCTCAGCGGAACCTGTAAGCTTATATTAAACCGACTTAAAGTGCTTTGTAATCACTCATGGGGTGCTGACCAACAGTCGCTAATGACGATAGTAAATGCCCTTGTTAAAAGCAGGTTGGAATACGGCAGCGTGGTGTATACAAATGCTGCAAGGACACATTTAAGGAAAATCCATGTAACCTGGAATCAGGCTCTCCTTTTAGTAACCGGTGCATATAGAACATCACCAATTGAAGCTATATTCTCACATCAAGATATAATTAATTCAAAATTACTAGAAAAATATGAATGGAGCGGAACAAGGACAATACCGGCTATCGTGAAGATTTATAAACATCTCGAGAACGAAGGACTGCCAAAGAACATGTGGAAAGCCGAAGCTCATCCACTAGATTTTGAACTGATTCGTCCTTCCATAGCATATATAGAAACACATGACGTATATGAAGAATATGTAATACAACACATAAACTACACCTTCATTTATACTGAAGCTACTTCACATCAGGGAAATGTAGGGTGCTCAGTAGTGATTGATGAACGAGAGTTGAGATGGAAATTGCCAGATGGGACCCCACACTTGACAGCCGCATTGGTTGGCATGCTAGAAGCTATTGTATATGCTACAAAAAATACTAAAGATAATGTCGTATGCACAACATCTAAGCCAGCAGTACTTGCCATACACAACGTATTCACCACAAATGAAATAGCGAAGAGCATATTGCAAAAAGTTGCAAGACTAAGGAACTCAGGAATATCACTCGCATTCCTATATATGCCAGATAAATTGAAACCGCCGTATACCGTGAGCCAAACGGAAAATGTAACAGTAATTAATACTCATCAGGTGGAAGATGTGATAAATTACACTAGAAAATACATAAAAAACAAATGGCAAGAAATTTGGGAAAGTAACCAAACACAATTACGAGAAATAATTCCAAATATACATCAGATACCAAAAATAAAACACCCAAGCAGGAAAAAACAGATAGTTTGGACACGAATCGCATTAGGACATTCGAGGATAACACATTGCCATCTCCTGCTAAACAGAAACTGCCCGTTATGCGCACAGTGTGGTGAACTCCTGACAGTGAAGCACGTTATAGTAGAATGCCCAGCTTTTTTACAGTATAGAAAAATCTTTAAAATAGGAAAAAACCTTAGCCGAGAGTTGGAGAAAGATCATTATGCGAAACTGCTTGAATACCTGAACTCCATTAATTTCTTAAATATGATATAAACATAGCATGATGAAACAAGAATATATACCAGTAGGAACATCCAAATGATCTAGTAATCGAAGATGTCCCTACATGGTTACTACGGGGTGCACTAATAAAAAAAAAAGTAATAGTAATTTGAATTTGAATTTGAATAGTTATTTGAAAAAAAAAAATAAAAAAAAAAAATAAATATAAAGTGTCATAGTGAAATACCGTATTACTGTCTGGAGAAATGTGAAAAACGATAGAAGAGCATTTAAGGAATAACAGAACTTCGCGAGAAAAAAAATCTTTGCCATCGAAAAAGAAATGATATAATAGTTAATGTGATAAACTAATTTCAGGGTGTACTAAAAAGAATGGACCATACTACAGGGGCACATTCTCTGGATTAAAATATACCGATTTAGGTCAACTTACCTTAATACCAAGTTGCTCGCTTCAGGATATACGAACCATTAAAGTTTTATTTTGTTTTCTATATTTTTACGCTAACTCATTCATTTTTTGAGTTATTTAACTGAAATTTGGTTTTTTAAGTTGTTGCATTAGCTGCAAATGTCTGTACAATCAGTTTTTGTGTAAATTATAGAGGGCGCTTGCAGAAACCGATATGTTACTAACTTTTTAAAAAAATCATAATAGCTTTGTAAAAGGTATACTTGTCGCAAGTCGCTAAACTGCACTATTTCCAAGAAAAATGTATTTAAAATGGGTACCGCAGAATTTCTATGAAAAATTTTTGTTTTCAATAGTAATACAAGTGTAATGATGATTATCGAAATATAAATACCTTCGCTACATATAATGTAGCTTGGAAACCACACGAGCGCGTAGCGCGAGTGTGGTTTCCTTAAAGCAACATTATATGTTACGAAAAAAAGAAGGTATTTGCGATAATCGTAAATTACACGAGTTGTATTTGTTAAGATTATTCAACGACAGCAATAACGTGTGATGCAAATAAAGATTTATTTATTATAATTGATATTAAGCGAAAATAACGCGTCATTTATTATAAACATTAATATTAAAAGTACAGTTAGAACAATTATCAAATCGACAATTGTCGAAATCTACTTCAATGTTTCTTACAGTTGTGGACGTAGTCGTCAAATTGACCTTTGAGTCAGTTTTTTTTAAATTGGAAACAATTTCATTATGGTGATCTTTGCTTATTTGTAAATAGGGTTTTATTGATATTGAACTCTTTGACCAGTAATTTTAATAATTTGTTGTTCTATAATTCCAGAACTCGCCAGTTGACTAACCGCTGTTGATCTATTCGAATCATTAGAAATCTTTACTCTTTTTGTGTCCAGTCTAATCATTCGAGCAGCAGACTTGGCCCATTTATTAACTTCGTTAATACCAACTGGAATATTCTTATATCATGGACTACTTGGCGTTTTGTTCCCGTTATTCACTGTTAAAAATAAGCGATCACTTTTAATGTTATGTCTTCTTTTTGACATAAATCTTTTGAATAAGCGAACGAGGCAATTTTCAGGATTTCCAATATTTGGTACGACCCATTTACTCTCAGCCATATGTTTGCACCCCCTTGTGCAGTTTTTGTGAATATTGGGTTATATTCCAATCTTCCAGTTGGAGATCCATCGTTTGAAATTTCTTCTTTGAAATATTGCACCAAAGATTGGCAGGCCTCGCCGCCACGCCGAGCTAACTCGACTGCTATAATGTGGTATAGTTTCCTCTGCAATCCATTTGGAGTATCCTCGTCCCAAAGTTGTATTATATCCGTTAATTCGTCGGTTGTTAAAGAAGCAGAAGACATTTTTCTCTTTTCTGGAATTTTTTGAAGCTGTTTTCTCTTCGTGTTTTGTGCATCTCTGGCGATTTTAAACGCTATATCTTTAAACGGATCTAATCGCCTATTAACTTGATTATAATATTTTTCTTGTAGTAATTTAGCAGAATTATTCCAAATTGTTTTTATTACCATTTCCTTATTCTCGCTACAATCAGCTTTATGCATATTAAATTCCCATTCCGCGAGTATATTGGCTAGCACTTTATCACGTGTATTTTCCTCGAGTTGGTAATTTCGAGCCTCGGAAAATTCACTAAATTACTTCCATATGTACCTTTTCGATCTTACAGTATTATTGGGAACGTTTTCTTTTACTTTCTTTGCAATCTGCGTCAGATTATAATTACCAAATCTATTTGCCGCAGGAGGATTCATTTTAATCACTATCTAGGTCTGACATTTATGGCATGTTAATGTCACATCATCGCAGATAACTACGTATATTTATTTTGGTTTGTTAATCAACCAATTAAATACCGAAATACAAAATCGAAAACACTGATTTTCGTTTATTAACACTCATTTATCCACCAATCAATATCTTGCTTTTGCTCTGTCGTTGAATAATCATATTAATTAACTCCTCCCAAAAAATTATGTACACAAAAGTACATACAACAAAAAAAAAGGTAACCAAATTTAAACCAGAATGTAATGTTTAACAAACTAACAAGAAAATTGAACCAAAGTAAACAACAAAAACCGGTAAATCAAAACATTACACTAAAGTTTATTTTCAAAATATGGATCGTTAACTTCAATATATTTCTGGCATCATTTGAGGAAGTTTCTCCCTACTTTATGAAATGATGGATGTTGATTTTTAATACTATTTACATACATAAAGACAAAATTTACATCGATTGGGGCTTGAACCTTGATGGCGCAGTTGGTTAGCGCGGTACTCTAGCAAAGTTTGTAAATCCAACACGAATAACTGAAAGAACAGCATCTTTAATTGATTTCATTATAGTATGCAATGATACCCCAATTGTTAACAGTGGTGTATCCATTGTTCATAATAGTGCTAATCACTGTCTAGTTTACTGCAGTAGCCCTATTGGATCAATTAAATGTACTGCAACAATAAAAACGTATAGAGATCTGAATAGAATTAATAAAAATAGATTCTGGTATGATTTGATAGCTATACCATGGTATACCCTTTTTGATATTGCCGAAGTAGATGATAAATTAGAATTTTTCAACAATAGTTTGTTAAATTTATTTAATATTCATGCTCCTTTAGTAACGCAATTTCAAAGAAGGCCGTACACTCCGTGGATGACTGATAATATAAAGCTATTAATCAAATTGCGTAAAAAAGTCCATTTAAAATTTAAAAAATCTAAAAATATTTCAGATTGGCGTTATTATCAACAGTTACGCAATTATGCAACATTCACTGTCAAACAAGAGAAAAAGCATGTTTTAAATCATACTTTTCGTAACAGAAACAAAAAACATCTGTGGAATGAATTAAAAAAATATGATATTTTGCATAAAAAAGCGAGTACTCCCATTCCGGCGGCATTAAACAATCCTAATTCAATGAACAAACATTTCTTAAGTGTACAAAATGATGCACTCCCAGATAAAGATCTTCTTATGTTTTACAACAGTCATATTAGAGAAATAACTGAAAATGAAATTTGTATGGTGCTCTCCTCAATTACATCAAACTCTGTAGGCGCTGACCAACTCAGCTTGAATATGATTCTTTTTTGCTGTCCCTTTATAATTCACTATATTCGCCACATCATAAATTCCTGTATAACTCATTCTACTGTTCCCTCAATCTGGAAATATGCCATTGTTAAACCATTGTGGCAAAACGTCAAAACCAGCGGATCTTCACGGTGGCGACAACTATTTTGTAAAACTTTATTCTAGTTCTTTATATTTTAAATTCTAATATTGTTGAAAAAATGTATTTATCATTTTTACCGATTTCAACACATATGTTTTTCTATAGTTCAAGGGGCGTGTAATTGGACGTGTAAAGGGGATAAGTTCAAAACAGTACTTAAAATATTGAAGAATTAACAAATTGCATAGTATTTGTAGCCTAAACATTGATTTTTTACGTTAAAACCTGCTACATAATAATAATCAAGCTAATAATAATAATAATATAATATATAAAAGTCTTGAAAAATAACAATACACAACTATTTGTTCTAGATATTAACCGATTTTCACTTGGAACAGTGGCGTCCAGTAAGAACCATAACAAAGTCACAATAATTATGAAAACATCTAAGTGACCTCGTTACATTAATACTTTTGAATTAACATTTAAATTTATTTCATTTATTATAATCAGTGATATCGTAGAAAAATTTACTCAAAATCAGATTATGGTTTAGAAACCAGAAAGTGAATGTTGCTACAACATAAGAGGAATGCTAGTTTCGCTGTGCGCCACTGACATCAATAATTCATGTTTATTGAAATTATTATACAGGGTGCATATTTGTGGTTTTTCATCTACTTGTCTAGAAGATGTCAGATTAGTTCTATTTGGAAATCGCTAAATTTCATGTTGGAATAAATCGAATAAACACGATTCAAAATTCTTAAAATTTGGATGGTTAGTTGCTTCATTGAGCTTCCGCACGCTAACAGGTTAAAACCATTGTAAAACGTCAAAAGGACTTCTCAGATCTTCGACCAATTGTATATTGCCAGTTCTTTCAAAATCTTCGAAAATTATTATCAACTACTTCTCGATTTAACGACATAATGTTTTGCCTATTTGTTAATCGGGTTTTAGGAATCTATGCTGTTCTTAGTACTTAGACGTAGTCGATAATATTTTAGCCACACAGAATGAATGTAGGCTAGTACTGATTGACTATTCAAAAGGTCAACTATTAATCACAAGCTTTTACTATCAATCTTAATTATATAGGTCTTGAAATAGACAATCACATTTTCATCATATATTAACCGATATCAAAAGTGGTTTGCCAGTAGGAGACTCTCACAAAGCACTAGTTATATCATGTTCAAGGATCTATAGTTGGACCATTGTTATATTCAATCTACACCTCGTTTCTTTACTCATCTTTATTGCATTGTAAATATCATATCTACGCTGATGATACTCTGATATTTAGGTCATTCCGATATGAGAACCTGGAAGAGAATGTTGGCCTAATTAATGAGGATGTACACCGCTTAATGCAATATTCTAAGCGTCATAATCTCAATATTAACGGTGCAAAATGTTCTGTCTTTATCTTTGGTCATAGAGCAGTGCGTCAACAAGTTCAAACAGACGCTAACTTTTATATTGGGGATCAAATGTTACCGATTCAAAATTCTGCTAAAAATCTTGGTGTTATAATGGACGCTGACTTAAGATTTAAAAAGCATATTAATAAAACTTTACAAAAAACCTATTCTACCCTTAAGTTCACTAATAGAAATATAATAAATTCCCGGATTAAAAAGCTTTTATGTGACTCATTAGTCCTATCGCATTTTAATTACTGCGATGTTGTTTATCACAAATGTATAGACTCTATTGATAAAAAAAGGATACAACTATTTCAAAATTCCTGCCTTAGATTTATTCACGGTATTCGTAAACGCCATCACATTTTTCAGTATATTTCCAAAACGGGTTGGATGTCAATGGCCACACGGCGCAGTTTTCATTCAGCTTACGCATACTATAATATATTACCTAATAATAAGCCTCCATATCTGTATAACAAAATTCAATTTAGAACTGATGTGCACAATATTAACATTAGAAGGAAGAACCTGGTAACTATTCCACAACATAAATTAGAAATCTTTAAACGATCCTTCTCTTATAATATTGCTAAGTGTATTAATTTGCTGCCACTATGTTCCCAACGCTTATCCCTAAGAACTTTTAAAACTAAATTAAAACAAATCTTACTGGCTATAGAACTGACATTTTGATGGTTTATAACTCTATCAAAATTGAATGGCAACGGTTAAACGTAAACGATAACTTTTAATGAAAATGTCTCATTATTTAAAACACGGCTGATTTCTTCTTTATTTCTTGAATTTTCTATACTAAGGTACAGGTGGGAGAACAGTTGGGTACATTCTACCTAAACTGAACCTGTACCTCTTGACTTCTCTTATGTAGTAAATTGGTAATGTATATTATATTAGTTTGATTTATAGTCAATAAACATTATTATTATTATTATTATTATTATTATTATTATTATTATTATTATTATTTTTTTTTTTTTATTTACGAGGGGGGAAAATCCTTTATGGACATCACCGCGAGGTGGTAGTGTGGGATTCTCCTTTATCAGGCATACCCACTAAAAACTCTTCCTCAGCGCATCAGCTACTAGGGCTATTAGCGCTTTTAACAAATATTCATTAGAGCAAAGGCAGTTCTAACTACAACAGATAATGTAAATGTAAGTATATGTATATTTCTCTTATTACAATTTTTTATATATGCCTATCGCTTTCAAAAAATTTAGGGTGTTAACTGTTGAATCTAACTCGACTAGATTGTTTCTCAAATTTCCTTGTAAGTGATGTTGTTGCCTCTCTATATGGTATATAGGACAGTCGAGTATAATCTGTGCAACTGTTTGTCTGACGTCGCATATGGCACATGTTGGGTTCCTTTCGTCCTTTAGGAGGTGCTGGTGAGTTAATGCAGTATGTCCAAGACGTAACCGGTGTAACCTGGTGTGTTCGTTTCTAGGCAAATCTAGACATAGGAGAGGTGTGCGAACATCTGGCTTAATGACAGACAGGTGAGTGTCAATTTGCTGCCATTTTTCTTGCAAATTCAGGAGAATTTTTTCTTTTAGGTTGTTTCTAGCTACTAGATATCGTCGTTGGATAACTGGTACTTCAGATGCCCACGGAGGTACGTCGAGTGCGTCTTCGGGTGGTATATGAGGTATTCCTTCACATCCAAGGACTGGTAGGTATTCCCTAAAACGTATGCCAGCTGGACGAGTAATCGTCCTTCTATTTGTATAACTATCAGCATCCGAGAATAGTAAATCGTTATTTGGGTGAGATGGCTTTGATTTTATAGCAATCATATAGTTTGCCATCATCATATAGCGTCGGGTATCGAGTGGTGGTAATGCCGCTTCACAGTATAGACCCTGGACCGGGCTGGTAGGAAAGGCCCCAAGGCAGTACCTGATTCCAGCATTATGAATTCGATCCAGGGTTTTCAATAGGCTTTTGCGGGCCGATGCGTACGCTATGCACCCATAGTCGATCACCGATAGAATCATCGCCTGGTACACCTTTAACAGCACTTTGGGTTCGGCACCCCACGTGGTGTGTGCAAGTACTTTTATTATATTTAATGCCTTGTCACATCTTTGCTTAACGTCTGTAATATGTGGCTTCCAGGTAAGTTTTTCGTCGAAAATAACGCCAAGAAACCTAGCCTTGGGAGCACATATAATCGGCTGGCCATTTAGATATAGAAGAGGATCAAAATGCGGTTTTCTGAGACGACATATGTGCATGCACTTAGTCTTCTCCCTTGAGAATTGAAATCCAACAGATTCGCCGTTTGCAACAATGGTGTTTACTGCTTCCTGCAGGGTTCTACAAATTTCACCAATCGTCTTTCCCGAGTACATAATTGCTAGGTCGTCCACATACAAGCACTTGGTTACAGACTCGTCAACATTAGCAGCTATGCTATTTATTGCTACTGCAAACAGGGTACAACTTAGAGTTGAACCCTGTGGTACACCGTTTTCAAGCATTCTTGGGCTGGAACAGTCTTTGCCAACATGAACCCGAAAACTCCTTCCACTTAGAAAAGAATGGATAAGAAGTGGAAGTCTTCCCCTAAGTCCGTATCGGTAGAGCCTTTGTAATATTGCGGGACGCCACGTCATGTCGTAGGCCCCTTTTATATCGAATAGTACAACAACTACATGCTCTCTTTTGCAAAATGCTCTTTGAGCAGAATTTTCAAGCACTAAAAGGTGATCTGTAGTAGATCTACCTTTACGGAAGCCGGCCTGATGCGGCACCAGAATGTTGTTATTCTCCAGCCACCATAGGAGCCTGTTGCTCACTAGTCGTTCCATGAGTTTTCCCATGCAGCATGTAAGGCTGATGGGACGATAGCTTCCAGGAGATAAAGGATCTTTTCCTGGTTTTAGTATTGGTATAACAATAGCCTCTTTCCAGTCATCCGGATATATGCTTTGCTCCCAGAGAGAATTAAATAATTGTAATAGAGCGTGTTTCATATCAGCTGATAGGTGCTTAAGCATGTCGTTGGTGATCGTATCTGGCCCCGGAGCAGATGCTTTTAAGTTTTTTAGAGCTTCTTCTAGCTCCCGTAGTGTGAAAAGCGAGTTGTAATCAGAGTTATCTGCAAGGTTAAACTCTATTTCTTCTACGTGATTAACTACATCTAGGAAGTTTGGCTGGTAGTTTTCAGAACTACTATTTTTCTCAAACTGGATTGCTAGAGTTTCAGCTATCTCACTGGGACCTCAAGTGATCACTGTATCTGCTCGGATAGATGTAACATGTTGAGCTTGCATCTTCCCGGATATAGATTTGATCTTGCTCCATACTTCGGTTGTAGCGGTAGAGGATGTCAATGAATATGTGTATCTGTTCCAGCTAGTTCTCTTACTATCCAGTATTATACGCCTACACCTAGCTCGAGCCCTTTTAAATAATATAAAATTTTCAATGGTGGAGTTGTTTTTGAATTTACACAGTGCCGATTTCTTGTCCCTAATAGCGATTTTAACTTCGGGGTTCCACCATGGAACTACCCGCTTAAGAGGCGTCTCTCTAGATCTGGGGATGCTGGTTTCAGCCGCTTTTAATATAGCGTGTGTGGCATTTTGCACATTTGGTTGTTGTGGTGTAGCAAGTGATTGTGTAAAATTTGGCCAATCAGCTTTAGTGGTAATCCATCTCTTTAAAGCGCACGGCACAGGTGCTTTCGTGTTTGTTTCGATAACAATTGGGTAGTGGTCACTATTGTGAAGATCATTATCGACACTCCATTTAAGGGATGGTACTAGTTGGCTTGATACGAGTGTCAAATCGATGGCCGTAAAATTATTTGACTTGGCGTTGTAGTGAGTGGGATCGCTATTGTTGAGAAGGACAACGTCGACTCTCTCAAGCCACCTACCAATCGTACGCCCCTTGGCGTCAGTTTTTGAGGACCCCCATTCTGGATTATGGGCATTAAAATCCCCAACCACCAGGAATGGGGTTTGTAACTGACCAACAATATTTTCAATATCTGTTATTCGCCAATTGCTATCGGGAAGATAAATATTGCACACTGTAACCTTTAAAGGATGGATTATCCGCACTACAATAACTTGTAGCTGGAATCGAATATCTACTTGTTCATAACTTATGTCCTTCCGGACAAGTGTTGCTACACCACCACTTGCCCGTTGTTGCTGGCAAGAGTCCTTCCGGACAACCTTATAGTCTTTTAAGGCGTATGGTTGTTCCGGTTTGAGGTGGCTTTCTTGTAAGCACATACACATTGGGTTGTGCTCCTGTATTATTAATTTGACGTCACATTAACGCTGGACAAGTCCTCTACAATTCCATTGAAGAATCTTGTTCATTGAAATAGATAAATAACTAACAACTAAGATTATTGGACGAGCACATAATAAATAAATAAATTAACGGATAAGTACATAGACAAAGGACAAGTACGAATATATAGACAAACAATACGCTAATATAAAGATATCACAGATATATATCACAAAATATTATCACAGACCTCAGGCCTTCTGTGACCCTCCCACAGCTGATTGCTGGGAGGACACATCTGGCATCTTGGGAGGCAATCTGGGTTTCCCCTTTGGCCACCCTTTCTTCTTCTTCTTCTGCTACTGATTTGCAGGTGTTTCAGAATAGCCAGCAGCAGACGTCTCGCTGGTAGTGGACACGCTTCTGCCTCGTTTTTCTGTCTCGATTGGCATCGCCTCGGATCTTACACTAGACTCCGATCCATTACGGGAACGAAGTATCCTAGTGTTTGGTGATTCATTCTGCTCACCGGGCTTGAGCAGCTGCATTACCACCTTAGGTATGAATGCTCCTTTCAGTGCTTTTAACAATTCCGGAACTAGCTCCTGGACAAGCGAGCTAATTTCCGGTTGTCTAGAAGCAACTTGAGCGTATGAGGTTGCTGGAGCAGGCGTTCGAACTGTTAACAGTTTACGAGCTTCGAAGTAGCTAATATTTTCTTTAGTTTTAACTTCTTGAATCGCCATTTCTTGTTTAAAAACTGGGCAGAGCTTCGAACGAGCCGAATGGTTACCTTCACAGTTAATGCATTTGATGGGTTTTTCACAAGGAGTTCCCTCGTGGAGAGGTTTGCCACATACACATACTTGATTTGCAGTACATCTAATAGATGTGTGCCCATATTTCTGGCATTTAAAGCATCTAACTGGAGAGGGAACGTATAATCGGACTTCTAAGGAATAAAATGCTACTTCGATCTTTTTGGGAAGTATTGGAGTGTCAAATGTGAGTATGTGATTAGGTGTATCTTTCAATACACCGTCTCTTCTTGTTTTCAACCTCCTTACTTCGATTACATTTTGCTCGGTGAGCTCGTTCTTAATGTCCTCCTCTGTACAATTTAATAGGTCAGGACAGTATATGACACCTCGGGATTTATTCATTGTACCGTGAGGTACAATGTCAACCTGAAAACCCAGGAAGATAGATGTCTGCTGCATGCAACGTGATTGTCTTTCTGTCCGAGTTTCTACTAGTATACCATCCTTTACCTTTTTCACCATCTTTAGCTCTCCAAACAAACCATATAAACCCTTACTAATCAAAAATGGACTCACCTTATCAAAGTTGAGCCCATCTTTCCTTTTCAGGACCAGGTACCGGTATGAACCCGTCACCTGGCTCTCTGACCTGCCAACGACTGCAGGGTTTCTTGGGTTTTCAGACGGACCTCCAACCGCTCCCATTTCAGAGGATGGGTCCTCTTGTAGATTAGAACCATTCATATTGTTCCCACGAGTATGGGACGAAATAAAAGTCGCTACTGCTAGTGCGCCCTTAACAGCAGAAGGCTACATTACAACTGGAGGTTGCCAGGTATCCAGAGGGCACCGTTCAAAACCATGTCTCGTATGGCCATTCATTCCTCGGCACGGTTCGCATTACACCTTGACTTCGCCTTTGTTAAAGGGGTCAGGTCCCCAAAACATTGAACAAAAGACAGAGATACAAGTACAATCAATATGGCAAAGACTAACGAGGATCAGGATACTTAGCTTCACCACTGCTGGCAACAGTGGCTACTAAGCCCCCCCCACCACGACAAGGTGTATCCTTTGGGGGGGTATTATTATTATTATTATTATTATTAAGTACAGGTCGTAAGTTCAAATCCTACTCGAGGATATGTATTTAATAAAATTAATAATCATTTTTAAGTAACATTAAAGATTGGAAGTACATCACAAATACACTAAAATAATAAGTCAATAATTTAGTAATAAATATTTCTATGTGTTTTATGGCAGAAGTAGGCATGTAGAGTCTCGTGGAAAATTATGGAAGCTTTTTGATAAATGAATTCCAATGTAATTAGAACAGCCATACATTGCACAAATCCTCCCGGCCATTTTTAGTCTAACACAAAAATACAATTTCAAATAATTAAATGTTATTCAGCACAAGTTTTACACAATTTCAAATGACGAAATGCAAACAGTCGATGTAGTAACATTGTTGCCCGGTAGAGGCGCTGAGTATCTTGTCGCAACAAAATCTCAACAGTGTCGGGTATTTTCATTTAGCGTATTTGATATTAAGTATGATAAAGATGTACTATCCAACTGGTTTAATGTAATACAAAAAATATAACCAAAACATTTTGAAGAAAAAGAAAAGAACAGTGGCGGTAACAAACAACGTTTTAAAATAAATATATTTAATATAAATTATATTCATTTCGCTTCATAAATTTATTTGCTGGTTTACGTTATTGGCACTCATTTTTTGCTTGTTAATATTGCTGTCAAATACACTATATTAAATGTTCGCAAGAGTAATAGAATATGTAGTACTAATTTTAAATACATTTTTCATGGAAATGGTGCAGTTTAGCGACTTGCGACAAGTATTCCTTTTATAAAGCTATTATTATGAAATTTTTAAAAAGTTACTCATTATGTAAAATTTTTCATATATCAAAGAATATGACAACAGGAATGTAACATATAGGTTGTTGCAAGCGCCCTCTGTACTTTACACAAGAACTGATTTCAAATTTCAATAACTCAAAAAATAAATGATTTAGCGTAAAAAAATAGAAAACAAAGTAAATCTCTAAAGCCCTTCAGGGAGCACTTTGGCGCTAAGGTGAGTTGACTTAAATCGGTATATTTTAACAGGTTGACTGCCAAGCTATATTTTCAGCTCTCACTTCAGGGACCATCATTAAATCTTGATGGTAAGAATACTGAGTAAATAGTTTATAAACTCAGAATGTTTACAGAATATCTAGTTTGCAACTATTTACAAAAAACAAGAATCGGTCATATGTGACCGCTCGGACGTGTGCGGCGGAAGTAAGTGTATCTCGCCAGAGCAGTCACGTTATCTGTCATATTGTCGTTGCATACTGTGCGCCACGCAGTCATTCAAGCAGTCATTTCTCATTCATCTGTTTATGCAGATAACAAGTGTCTGACTTTTTTGTGCTTTGTTAGCCTTGAGGTACATTTAGAAATTGTTTATTTAGTGTTGGTTTATAAACACTACGAGTACACATCGTGTTTTATAGGTTATATTGAGTATTATAAAAAAAAATGGATAAGCGCACGCGATTCATTTTACATTCATTTAGCTATTCATGGTAAGTGTAAGAAGTTTTAAGGATCGTGTATATGTAATTAATGTTTTCATATTGCTTATAACAGCTGAAAGCCATGACGATTCGATTCCGACGATTCATGTATAGATCTCGGATATTTGGGAAAGGTCAAAGTCCCCGTACGAATGTTTTAGAGTGTTCTTGTGCAATAAGATTTTAGACCAAATAGTAACACAGACAAATCATTACGCAACACTAGTGTTGACAGATGAAGGAATCTATGTATCTAATCAGTGTAGGTTACATACATGGATTCCAATAAGTAGGATGGACATACTAATTTTATTGGAGTTATAGGTTATATGGGCCTTGTCCACTTGCGTTCCATTTCCACTTCATGGAGTAAAGATGAATTGTACCAAAACCTACTCGTTACAAAGGTTATGTCCCGCAATAGATATGAACTTTTACTTCGAATGTGGCACTTTTCGGATAATAAACGCGAAAAAGGTGATCGACTCTTATTAGACATGTTATTAGAAAGGCATCAAGAAATGTTTACACCTGGACTTTACATTTTGCATCGACGAGTCCATTATTCCATTTCAGGGAAGGTTGTTGCTAAAACAATACATACCACAAAATGCTCACAATTACGGAGTAAAACTTTTTAAACTATGTAGCGACAACGGCTACACTTGGAACATTCGGATATAAGCAGGAAAAGAACAAGATAACAATGGTGCTATAACACTTCCCACTAGTGTGGTCCTCAAATTATTGCTGAACTCCGGTCGTACGATAGTAGCCGACAATTACTATACAAGTTTGGAGCTATCAAATATTTTACTGCACAAAAAAACACATTAAGTAGGCACACTGAGTTCAAATAGAAGGGGCAAACCGAAAGATGTTATCCAGAAGAATTAAAAAAGGCGAGGTTTTGGCTTAGAAAATAGCAGAGGAATATGTGTCATGAAGTGGAACGACAAACGTGACGTGTTGATGTTGTCAATAAAGCACACCACAGAAACTGTAGACATCTAAAGACGGTCAGGAACAATACAAAATCCCATAGCCATAGTGAATTATAATAACGGAAAGTCCTCAATTGATCTATCAGATCAAATGTTAAGCTACAACTGTGCTTTACGTAAGTCGTTGAAGTGGTATAGAGAATTGGCGATAGAGTTCATTTTCGTAACAACCATTGTAAATTATCAAATTATATTTAACGAGATTTCTGACGAAAAGTTCACAATTAAAAAAATTTAGAGAAGATGCTTGTTAAAAGAAAAAGATCCCGAAGAATAACAAGAAACCAGTGAATATGATACACCAGGAGGATCTAGAAATGGTACACCAACAGGCTAAACATCAAGTAAAAGGTTAAGAAGACATGGATTTGCAAAGAAGCAAGGGTTGTCAGTTAAAGTCGGAAAGTATTGCAAAGGTTGTTACAGATATAGGCAAGCCGGCAAATGTGAGAAGAATAAAGTGAAAAAAGTAGCCACTTACTGTATGGATTGTGAAGGTAACCCCCATTATTGTTTGGAATGTTTCAATAAAATGCACCATAAACTATAACAACTGTAGCAGTTTTATTAAACGATTTTGTTGTTGTTCTAAAAAATCCGTTTTTTTATTAATTTTTGTTTCTTTCACTATACGTTTTTTGTTGTAAGAGAATCACTATCCCAAAGAATACGTTTTTTAGTAATTTTTCTTTATTTTCCCTGTAAAACAAAACCGATACATCCTATTTGGAAATTCACTGGATTGATACGTTCTAGGAGGCCACAGAGGTCATGTCATATGCATAGTTAGCGTAAATAGCGGTAACTGACTTTACACAATTTAAATAGGAATAAACTGCAGAGCGGTCATAAGTGACCGCCATGGCCCTGCGGCCAAGTTCCAAAACTCCATAAATGACCGCTATGGCAGCCAACCTGTTAATCCAGAGAAGGTGCCCCTTCAGTATGTTCCATTATTTTCTGGACACCCTGTATAGAATGTGCATGGCTAAACCATAACAATACCTGCTAGATTATAAATGGGATACGTTTGAAATGATTTATAACTTTACCTACAGCACTCCATACATTTTTTGTTAACATTGCTTTCATACAGTTGAACCTATAAATTACTCGTACTAACAGAGTAAATGCATTTAATCTTTTTTTTTGCTCTTCTTTGATAACGATATAAACAGATAAGTAGCCTTGAGGGTATAAATTATTAATACTACTCTTATAACATAACAGTAGTTAGCTGGTAGACACATATCAACAAATATGTTAACGTCAAATTAATGGAACACTTAATTGGTTGGTACGTGTTTTAATGAATATTATTATAAGGTAATGTGGGAATATATTTTCGATTTGCTGATGATAAACGATGATACGAAAGTAACAAAAAATGAAAATTTTAATTAACAACTGGTTTTAGTTGCTTTAAATGATTAATAGAGTTTGTATTTATAATTTTTGTAAATTCCAATCATTTCAGCTTCACGTAGGAATAAGGTATTTGTAATTAAATGGTTCGCTTTGCAGCAAAATTCCACGAAATTTAACGTCAGGGAATTAGTTTAAACAAAGACAAAGTAAACTTTAATTTGCTCATTTTATTGTTGCGCATTTACTTTGAACGTAGTGATTTTCGAAAACTCCCATATAGATTGTATACATTATTTGAAGACACTTTGATGTTATATTTGGCGGTAGTGACTCGTTCTATTAATCAAGCTCATTTTAATTTGCTTCATAATTTAGTAAAATTTAATTAAAGAAAGCGTACCGCCTATCAATTATCATTATAAACTTCTAATGATTAAAAGCGAAAAAAAGAAGAAACGCAAAATGGTAATCTAGCGCGAGATCATTACCTCTTGTGGGACACGTTTGCTTATGTTTAATCCCGGGTCAGTTGAGATTAAGTGTGTTGGAATGCAAGGGGTACACCGTACACAATAAATGTGACACATAGGTGCTATTGCATTATGCTGCGTTGCGCTCTTGATTTATTTATTATTGGCTTAATGACATTGCTGTCTAATGTTTGCATTACAATGTCCTTATACTAAGTTATTAATACGAAAGTTGCCATTTAACCTACGTACTAATGATGATTACTATTGTAACACTGTTCAACTTGAAATTGAAATTGGTCAGATTTTGGTCTTGTCCAACTTGAGATTGAAAATCCTGCCACGCCGATGTTCGAGAAACTTTGGTATCCAGTGGTTCCATCACAATTCTTTTCTCTGCTGATGACTGTTTTTTCCTTCGTATTCGTGTCTATATTTTATACATTTCCTAGATTGCCAGAATCATTCCCAGCAGTATTGCTGAGATTGAGGGGCTGGTTACTATGAAATACGGTAACATTTTTCTCCAGAGAGTAGTGCCTACGTTTTGTCATATTACTTCTTTCTCAATTCTCAACTGATCTGTGGCCTTCAATATTACTTCTTTCTGAATGTTGTTTAGGTGAGATTGATGATTAGGTACTTCTGTAAGGTTGATTTTGTGGTTTGTGATACCTAGTAAACACTGACACGGTATGAACTCCGAATGCTTTGTTTTGTTTCTGCCAGCCATTTGGTAGATCTCTGTTTTGTTTAACGTTATGTCTTGCCTCATTCCATTGTACATTACTGCTGCCTTGATGATGTCCTTTGGGATAAACATTCACGTGCTGGGCTCACAGCTGTTTCCATATTGTCCCATGCACTACTACTTTGCATATGTTTTGCTTTGTAATCTACTGTCGTGATTCCTATTTCTCCTTTCATTACCTAGTACGTCCCGTTTTCCATCCGCAGTGGAATTGGTGTTATCTTCATTCCTACATATTGCGTGATTTCCGCCATTAGGAAGTATTTTGATATATAGATTTGGTGATTATCATGCTTGAGAGTCATAACTATCGGGAGTGTTACTATTTTTAAGTTAGATGGTGGTGTTTGTGATGCCGAGGTTACTAACTCCTTTATGTGCGCTTACGTGATGAGGTCGTTAAAACTGACTCGGCCACGGCTCACGTCCAATACTTTAGAGTAATGGGAACATACCTCATCGATCCATCACCACCGGAAACAAGCATTTCCTATGTTGTCGGACACCTGTTGATGCCAGTGTTACACCCACCGGGTTGGCTCACCCCAACGGGTCGAATATTTTCGTTGTTTCTGATAATATGCTCCTCTTAATTACTGAGTTCCGGATGAGTTACACCTTGGATTGGAATCTTCCCCGGGCCGTTAGCCATCTAACACCTAGAGATTTTCTTGGTCCGTCATCCTTGATGTCCATAAGTTGAGGTGTCTCGCTTATGGCGTTCCATAATCATTTTCTTAATCCAAACCAACCTATGCTTCACAAATTCTTCCTATAGCAGTACTGCTTCTTCTATAGTTTTTTGCCTATTAGCAGGTTGTCACGTACCAGTCTTTTAGTGTCACTGCTGATACGTGTCGGTTTTTCTTCCTTTATGTCGGGTCAGTTACTGCAGCGTTTTGACTGCTAAGTACAGAGCGGATGCTGTTCCATATGTTACAGTTGTCAGCTGGTATTCTATGATTGGCTTTCTTGGCTTGGGTCTCTACAAGATGGTGTGATACCGCTTGTCTTCTGCGTTTAGTTTAATTTGGTGATGCATCTTCTTCTTATCTGCCGTGAGTACGTAACGATGTTTCCTCCACCGCACAAGTAGATCCCAGAGATCCTGTTGCAGCCTTGGATCCACGTGCATCACATCATTTAGGCTCTTCCCGTTTATATCTTTCGAAAGTGCGTCAAAGACCAATGTCAGTTTTATGTTGAACTGTCCTTTATATCTGCCTAATGGAAAATATAAATGACTTCTCATTAGGGTTCTTAGTTGCATGTGTTCCAGCTCCATTTGCCACCGATTCTTCGCCACCTTCTCCAGCTTGGCTCTGAATAGGACCTTCCCTTTATAAGATCGCCATCATGTGAGCGTTCCACTTCTCTTGATAACACTCTTCCACTGCGCGTATATATTGGTGAGATATATTATTAGACAGCATGCGCTCAACTAACCGAGAATGGCCGTTCGGTTAATGGTTTCCTAAAAATCCTGTATCATCAAAACAAATGATGTCCAAGCATCAGAGCCTATCCCAGTCATCGGATTCACAAAGTTTAGGTTCATTATTAGCTGTCGAAATAGTGATCCATCAAAAATAACTACTTTCAATTTTTCTGTGCTTAATCCTAGAAACTTTCTTCAAGTATTAGCAAAGCATCTACGTCTTTGGCGAGAGCCTTTACAAACTGCTTCATAATGCCGAGCTTAACATATCGTGGTGCCAGTATAATTCGATCTTGGATCACTAAGGGTAAATTAATAACAATTTGTATACGAAGCTCCAAGTCCGTCCTTAATAGCGACACTGTTTAAGACCAATGGTGTTTTTGTCCCGACTGTCCTACAGACACATAAAGCACGGGTATTTAGTGAAGCTAATAACTATCTAACCATTCTAGATATTTAATTCTTTCCATTACTAAGGAAATTTATGTATATATATATATATATATATATATATATATATATATATATATATATATATATATATAAGTGTAATGAATTGGCAACAAATGCCTACGAACTGCTACTTTACATTTTTTCATAAGTGAAAGGAAAGCAAGAACTAGAGAAGTTACTGGAAAGTCTAGAAGCTTTGTAGAAGAATGTGGATGGGGACTATTTGGTACGACAAGTAGAGATTTTTACTGAATACTGATGTGAATACGCGAAACGGTTGTTGCTAGCAAAGATAGCCGAAGATGGTATCAAAGAAAGTAATTCAGCGGCGCAATAGCTATTGTAATACAGGGAATACAAAGAAAGAACTAAAAATATTCTTCTATGCTCAAGGAACTATATGTCAGAAGTTAAGGACGATTCATTCATTTATAAGCCTAGTCGCTCTTTTTTGAATACGATCAACGATATCGATAGCGTATTGAGGAGCACCAACCCAAAGGTGGGAATTATGTTCTAGGTGAGGAGGCATTTGGACCTTATACAGCAGAAAGAGTTGTCAGGAGGTAAAGTACTGCATAGATCTGTACAAAAAGCCTATTTTATGAACAGGTGTTTTGCCGTAGCTGACAGAAGATGGTCAACCCATGAAGTATTTGAAGATATCCCCAACATAGTACGAGGGTGAGATTAAGATCTGAGCGATTTATACATACTATAGGAAATGATTGATCTTTTATGGCGAACACAATACAACACTGGGTTTTATTAGGATTAATTTTACCTAGATCCTTGCTTCCCCATTTGAGTACACATTGAGTGTCGTCGTTGGCTGTAATTGGAATTTCAGCTTTAATGTTTTGATTTTAGACAGAAGGGGTGGACTAAGATAAACTACAATGAAGAGTGCTGTCGTCATCAAAGCAATGAATCGGGTTAGTTGTTGAAGAAATAAGATTATTTGTGTATATCAGAAAAAGTGTAGGCGCCATAACTTATCCGTGTGTCAAGCCCGCGTTAATGCTAACTTATTTTGAAGGGAGCCATCAACTACGATACGTGTTTGTCTCTTTTCAAGGAAACTAGGAACCCAGTCGATGACACGCTCACGTCGCTCACCACTTAACCCAAACGAGGTGAGTTTTGCAAGTAAACATTTATGCCAAGCTTGGTCAAATGCCTGAAGCAACGACAGCGATTATTCTAATGTATTGTTCCAAAATGGGTCAGATATAAAAGAAAATCACCTGCTGAACGACTCCGCCTAGACCCATATTGGTGGCCACTAAGAAGTTCGTTAGTTTTAAGGATAGAGAGCAATTGCTGGTTGATGTTCCATGATTTTAGATAAAATGGAAGGGATGGAAATTAGTGTGTAGGCCGATAGATAGGTCTTAACACCTTTTTTTGGAATAGGTAGAACATTTGCTAGCTTCCATGATGAAGGAAGTTCCCCAGAAAGCATAGAGGTGGAATAGTGCTTAGACAGGTCTGGTACTAGTTCGTATGAACAATTTTTTAAGGATGCCGTCTGGACCAGTCGCCTCATTGAGATCAAGCTTACTGATAAGATTCTAGGACCAAATGAATTGGTTTGATATGGTATGAAGAAGAGTTGACTAGGGATACATATTTCCTGAATCATTGAGATATATATATATATATATATATATATATATATATATATATATATATATATATATATATATATATATATATATGTATATACCACACCGTTCGACCGATCTACCTCATATTTGGAACGTAGATTTGTCTTGTACACCATTCGTTGTATGGGTGTTAACCATCCCAATAGGTGAAGTTGTTAGTCATATATTTGAACAATCTGTATTTATGACCCGATTAAGTTCATATTCGGAATGTGTTAAATGTTACTTAGGCGACATAAATTATTGCACAAAACTAATTTTATTGGTAAGTTTAGAAATTCTTCTCTTTTAAACGGAATGTCAAAAGTTCAGAAGCTTCTTTTGGCAAATTTAAGACCCTTATGAATCATTTAATCCCTTTGGTTCAAACGGTTAAGGATCTGATGAGAGAGCTGTCAAATCCAAATCTTCATTATTGTTTGATGTCACCTCTTGTTCAGTGTCTGACATGGAACTTTTTGATTGTAAAACAACTGATGTCGTCATAATGTCGAAGAGGCCGTTGATAAGAGGGCGCGTTAGCGTATGTCCATATTTTTTGAACTCCACAATAAATACCGCTTATGTTAGCAAGGCGATCATCATGGTAATTTTTCGGTCCTCTCCATGTCATCGGTGTCTTTAACTTGAGAACACTTCTCTCACCACTTGACGATTGCCGTAAACATACATCACAGTTGTGGCACACAAAATTTGGTACCCATGACTTGCCTTGATTATAAAATTCCATGCCGAATTGGTTAAAATACAAATTTTTTACGAAATCCGTGACAGACTTTCGATATTGTGGAGGTATGGGTCGTGTAAAGCTTAAAACTTGAAGCTTATCGTTGAAAGCTCTGAAAAACACGAACTGTAACACAACAACTGTCAAATTTTTCATCAGCACACTAGATTAAATTAAAAAATTAAAAAGTTCTATTTTGTTGAACATTGTAATTTACATCGAGTTTGCTGTTTTACCTTAATGATTTGTTACCACACTACTTATTATTTTACTCATACGACGGTTGATCCTTATGCTCCGCCCCTTACTTACTTCTAGTGGAAATGCAAACCTCACCACACAGCATCTTCATTACCGATATGTGCCTATAGCGCATGCGAAAAATCAAGTCTGCATCTGTTACAGCAGTTGCTTGTTTCAAACAGGGTGTCATAGTAGTGCAAAAATGAAGTGTTTCGTACAAAGAGCGGTAATTAAATAACTCTTAAAAAAGGGTATGTTAACTGTGATTTCGTGAATTTAAACGTGAAACAAGAGCTTGCGAAGATGAACGTGCTGGTGGTCTACCAATAACCAACTACAAAAAACATCGATATAATCCATGGTCTAGTACTGCAAGACACGAGAGTCATCGTGAGGGAAATAGGGGTGGAAACTGGTCTTTTGTATTATAACATATTATGAGAACCCTTAGACATGGGGTCCACGAATACTAAGCGAAGCTCAAAAACGATGCTGAGTTGTGATTTGTAAACGACTTTCGACGCAATATAAATAAACTCTTTGGATAGATATGTAACGATGGACGAAACATGGGCCCACCACTATGATCCAGAAACGAAAATGCAAATTATGCAGTGGAACCATCATGGTTCTCCGGTTCTCCACCTCCTAGAAAGTTCAAGTCTCAGCCGTCAGTTGGAGAAGTAATGGCTTCCGTTTTTTTTGAGCTACCCAATGAGTAACTTTCATTGATTCTTTTACAAACAGAAGCTACAGTAACAGACAACTATTACGCTATCTTAATACTAAAATTCGCGTTGCTATCAAAGAAAAACGTCGTGGTCTGTTAAGGTGCGCTATGCTTGATCACTAGAAAAATGCCCGTAGCCACACTTTATGTATTGCTATGCCTACCATACCTAACGCAGGTTTCGCATTATTTGAGTACCCGTAGTACTCGCCAGATCTAGCTGCCAGCGACTGTTTCCCAACTCAAGGAACACTTTCGGGGGAAACAATTTTCATGTAACAATGACGCTGTAAACCATTGGTTTGCAGAGGTTTGACAATCCTGCGTTCAGGAAGCTGCCACAAAGCCGGATTACCGCCGCCGGTGGGATAAATGTATCAGTATTAAGAGGGATTATGTAGAAAAATGAATTAAAATAAATTTTAGTTTAGTAACCGGAAGTTGGGCAAGGGCAGAGCATAAGGATCAACCCTTGCATATTTTCTCTCTGTAGCGATACTGTTGTATTGAAGCGCGTCGGGAAATAAACAATTATATAAAATAAATTGCGGAATTATATTGTATTTGCCATCGATTAGCATTAGAATGCATTGCTTATTAATATCAAAATGGTTAATAATTTGTCACTTGATGGCATGCGTGCTGTAATGTTGTGCCATAAATAAAGTTGTCTTGACGACGAATTACAAACAAAGAAATCCAATAAATTATTTATTTATATTAATACTGCAGTTATAACATGATCTGTAATTAACGTAATATGAAAGAAATTATTGTTTACTGATGTTATTTCTCGGTTACTCATTTGTTGTACGATATTAGACCCTAAGGTTTTGGTAATTTTCTTCTTGTTTTCGATGGACTCTGCCACATACCCTTCAGCAACAGCATCGTTTTTCCAATCTCCATGCAGTTTTAAAATTCTAATGTGAGCTCCACTGTCTGCCAAGGTTTTGGCAGAAGTTCTACGAACTGAATGTCCTGTGTATTGATCGGCATTGGGTATATTTAAATACTTGGCAATCTGTCGAGGAATTTGACCAAATGTGTTAATGCCAATCGGATTACAGGTACATTTACACCCATTTTAGAACAAAAAATACTTTCTCATTCTTCACATGCTTCGGTCTTACACTCGTGCACTTCTTAATGAGGTCAATACAATTTACTCAACTGTCATCGTTTAATATTGTAAAAACCCTCGGTCTATATGTTTTGGTATCTCTAATATAGACCACAAAGACAGAACCTTCTTTTTTAATCTCCCCATCACACAGATTGTACAATTCTATGCGTCTGCAACCGCCAAATACACCAAATATTGCAACTATCTAAAATGTAATCATATTTATTAAGAATAACCTTAAAAGTAAAAATTTAACTAAGTATTTGTGGTTGGGTGCTTCAAGAAAAAAATTAAGTAAGTGCTCTTTTGAAAACACTAATGACCTCTGGTATGTACCGAACAGAACAGTTTTTCAAGAATGTCGTAAGTTTTGAAAACTTGCTGATGTCCACATCCTTTTTGATACGTAACATACATTTTAATTTGGAGTACATGCACCATAATGAAGACGATTTGTAGTTTTTCGACTAATAAAGTAAATACAAAGAATGATTACCTTTAATAAATGCGATGTAATGAACTTGCCTGATCAAGGAAATGTGCAAGCAAAACCTTCTCTGTAACATTTTCCGTATTTTCCGCATCCACTCAATAAATCTGTCGAACTCTTTCTTATAAATGATTTCGTACTTTTTAGATATAAAACTTAAGTCAGCTTCTTCTGGTTTTATAAAAATTTCTTAATCCACGTCTGAATCCATTTTTGCAAAATTTGTTTATTTACAAAAAATAAATAACACTTATAATCCAAAACTATGGAAACTATAATAAGACCGTTCATGAACTCCTGTGAAATGATTTTTGTAACGATCTGAAATTATTGTTTAATTTAAACTGTCTCAAAGTGGCTAGTTCGACGACAAAATAGCATATAAAATTCGTTTATAATGTGAGATTATGGTATTCATTTCCATTATTGCTTCAGCGGAGCGAAGACAATAATGGAAACTCCTGGCATAATCCCTTGCATTATAAACTAATTTCATAACATACTATTAAAGCATTAGTGCTATTACTTTTACTTTGGCAATTTCAAGGTGCTCGAAACACTGTCATTGAGGCAGCCGTTGTTTTTTCTATTCTTGGTGAGCGCAGCTAACCATTCTATTGCTTATTGAAATTGTTTAACCGACACCTCATTGATCCATTTACCAAGATTAGGAATTTCTAAAGGGTTGTAACAGAGGATGTCTATTATCACGCTAAGTAATTTCGGTAAAAACCAATTGTACATGTGAAGAAGCTTATTTCATCATAAAAATAACCATTTTTCGAAAAATTCAAGGTAGGAAGTAAATATTATTGATACCTATCGGTCATAAAAGAATTAATCCAACTCTAGTAAACTTTTTGCGTTGTGAGCGTTCTGATTTACATGAAAAATCATACGAACTTTAAATCGTACCCAACGTCTTTAATTTAAAAGGTACATTCTTAAATATATAAAAAATGAGCGGTAATTTATGAGCATTAAGTGATTCAACTGTTGAAATTAATTTATTATAAACAATTTAAGCAACATAACAATTGAATCATCTATATTGTAAGCACATTAAATTAGTGAATAAAAAGCCCCTTATAACATTAAATAAGCTGACTAAGCCACATAATTTATGAGTTTCGAGAACCGTAAAACCTATTTGTTTCTCAAAACAATTTTGTAGTCACAGTACATCAACTTCTTTTTGATTTGATTTATAAGTTGTTCACTAATTAAAAACTATTAATAAACAATACGAATAATTAAAAATCAATTAAAGTTTAGAAAAGAAACTAAAAGTGTACCGGAAGATGTGTTAAATCAGCACTACGGAATATTTACTTTGAAGTGACAGGTATGATATGTAGCGTCATATAAGAGAGTTATTAAAACCAGGCGTCGCGACGTTTACCCTCCTATTAATGAAGCACAAATAGACTTCATCAAGAATGTATCCGGTTATGCTACAAAAAAATCGTATTGAATTACTTTAAACTGATATTCTTTTAACTAAGTGTTTCGGTTGCTTAATAATAGATTTCTGAAATAATTACGTCTGCATTTCCACTAAAACAAAACTGTATATTTACATTACACAATGCTTGTATAGAAGGGTAGAAAATTAGCCTTCAAAGGAAAGCTCCCTTGTAATCTCTTGATTGTGTTTCTATGTAAGTTTCTGTTGGAGACAGATCTGCGGTAGACCTAGTACTTAGGCAGGTATATAAGTAGATTGTACAGTGAATGTACTTAGATTTAGGGAAAAGCTTTCCTTTCATCTTGTGCTATCGCAAGTAATCTTTCAACTTTCTTTATAGAATTAAATTTTCTATTATAATCGTAAAGGAAAGCGTTATCGCACACAGATACGTATTTTCTTTTCAGGATTTGCATATACTGATGACTTTTCGTATAGAAACTTTATTATTAAATCTGTTGCTGATTGTCAACTGACTACTAACTATTCATAATTTGTAGCACTGTAAACATGTGTGCTCGCACAGTAAAGCTACGTGCAGTATTGTTGTATTTCGTTATCTACAAACATTTCGTGTCTGATGGTAATTAAATTTTCTGTCGTAGTTAGAAACTTTTAACTCAATTTGCAAACTTTTAGGGAGAAAGGTTCTACAAATGTATTTTCCAAATTTATTCAATAATTTTGATTTAAATACAATGAGAATGTCGCCAACTTAGCTTTAATTAATTAAGGGATAATTGTATTCAAAACTGGTCTTACGCATAATAACTATACTGCAGGAAGGTTAAACAAGGTTGTATCTGCAAGTAAGTCTTTTGTGAAAAGTCTGAAACTGAATGGATCAATCATGTGTAATTATACAAGTTTACTCACAGATGATACTGTTAAAGTTCGAATTTTTCACCAAACGTTCATTAATTTACTACGTTCGTATAGAAACCTATAAATGTAGTCCAGTGGAATTAGCAACAGTACACATCAACACATTGTAATTAAGACCAGGCAGCCGTGTGGAAAAAGCTGCTATAGTGATAAGGAACAATACATTCTAGTGGATCCCATTTTAACAACCGAGAACATTGTTCAAACAATGGCCAAATGTCGAAAAATCGGTAAAAAACTATAACAAATAAGAGTTTCAAATTGTTCTCATTTTTAGCTAGTTAAAAAAGGTCAATTTGAGACCTGGCAGATCGAGGTCGGTTAATATTTGTTTAAATAAATGTAAAAAACTGTCAACATTTTTAATAACGTTTCATCTCGTGAAAAAAGCGTTCATATGCTTGAAACCTGCAACGTGTTTGACCCGCTACGTAAAATAAAAGGAGGAAGTTAATGAGCTCGGCTGAGAAATCAGCCTAACCACAAATTGGACGCAAAGCACTTGGATTGCGTGGGTAGTTCTGGAGCGTCGATAAAAAGTACGTAAACGGTTAGGTTAGTTAGGATGCAGACATCGAAGTGGTAGTCAGAAAGATAAGAAGAACTGACAGGAACAGGCGCCACAAGCTTTAAAGAAAACAGGTAGAGCTTGAACCAGAGGACACGACAGGACTACCAAATAAACGACAATTCCCTCAGTAGCCGTAATTTATTTCTAAATCTCCAATCAATGGATTATATATCTAATATGATTTTCCTCAAAAGGACTGGACGCTTAACATGATTTATTCTTATATCTCCTATATAAATAAGTTTATTACTTTTCTCGAAAGACAATTTGCGCATGCATACCGAGCATGCAAACTGCCCGCAAGAACGGCTTGCCAAGCATAAATTGATCCTAATATCACTATATTAAATATTAAATCATTCCACTAATGAAGCTATAAAATCTTGGTAGATAAACAGAGATACTATATTAACGAGGGAAAGTCGCGATAATTTACTTGCAATTACACATAATTTAAAAATTGATTTTGTTAATAAAATGAAACGTAATACCCATCTCGGGTTCGTTGAAAAATCTTTTAAAGTGTTAACCTGAAATGGAAGATATATCTAATTATATATATATAGATATATATATATATATATATATATATAATATATATACAGAGAGGGCCAAAAGTACAGCATAAATTCAATTAAAAATTAGGTTTGTTTTTGGAAAACGCTCGGACACGTCGATTTAAATTTTTGTAGCGATTCTTTTGATGCTAAGCTCATGTATACAGGGTGGCCCAAAACAATTTATGACTACCAACTTCATTTTTTCAAATGGAAACACCTATTTTTACTTCATTTTTGGATACTGCTTTAAATTTTAAGTAAGTTTTATGTACCATATCCTATACCTAAACTTAACAGTTATCGAGAAATACACATAAGAGAGGGTCAAAAGTCCGCATAAATTTGTTAAAACTGAAGGAAACATTTTTAATGAAAATGCTGGAACACGTCAAATATTGTTTTTAGTTATTCAGTTTTATCCATTTTTGACGTAACACATGCATATAGGGTGACCCATGTGGAAGATAAATTTACTTTTCATTTTTTTTATGGAACCCGAAGTATATTATGAGTTTTTGAGTTCTCTGAGAAATTCTTAACATATTTCGTGTAACATACTCATACCTAAATTCAACAGTATTCGAAAAATTGCATAAAATATAAATAACGATAGAAGTATTAATGTAGAAATATATTTTATGTAATATACCTATGTCGATATTCAACTGTTATTGAAACATTTGTTATTTATTAAATATTAAAGCTCTGTGGTTATTTCTATTTTATGTAATTTTTCGAACACCGTTGAATTTAGATATGAGTATGTTACATGAAATATGTTCAGAGTTTCTCAGAGAACTCAAAACGTCATAATATATCTGGGGTTCCATAAAAAAATGAAAAAGTAAATTTATCTTGTACATGGGTCACCCTGTACACATGTGTGTTACGTCTAAAATGGATAAAATATAAAACACTTAAAATATAAAGCAGAATCCAAAATGAAATAAAAAATATGTGTTTCTATTTGAAAAATGCAGTTGGTAGTCATAAATTATTTTGCCACCCTGTATACATGAACTTAGCATCAAAAAATCGCTACAAAAATTAAAATCGACGTGTCCGAGCGTTTTTCCAAAAACAAACACCTTATTGTTAATTGAATTTATGCAGTACTTTTGGCCTCTGTGTATTATATATATATATATATATATATATATATATATATATATATATATATATATATATTATATATATATATATATATATATATATATATATAATTCAATTAAAATTTTCAAAGTTGCCTTGGGTTTCTGGTAGAAGTGGCAACGTTGCACTTTTCAAAAAAAGTTTTAAAAGATAGATCACGACCTATTATGTTTACATACCAAATTTGGAATGGTTGTATTTTTAGTTCGCTTGTATTTTTACAGAACAACAATAATCTTGAATCACCCTGTATACGTAACGCAAACACTCAATACTATTGCTGACTGATTAGATAATTAAAAGATCTCTCAAAAGTTCCACTGCAACACCTCCCTTTCCATTAAAGAAAATCATCAATGACGTCATCACGCTTACATAGGTAAAGTCAAAATAAATTAATAACCTGAACAACTGCGCGTCTAAAAATAAAAATCGACGGGTATCGGATTTTTCTCTGAAGTTGCCGATTTAAGAATTATTGAATTTATATATATATATATATATATATATATATATATATATATATATATATATATATATATAGTCATAAGGAGTTATAACTTCTCTTGAAAAACTCTCTAAACCGATAAAAAGAGTGTCAGGTTGCACGATAAATTTTGTCACTTTTTTATAAATAATTAAAATTTCTCGAAAATAAATTAATGTTTTCTAACGGAAAAATTATGGTAAGCTAAAAGGCAATTACTGAAAGCTCCAAGCATGTATGTGATTCCTCACGAGGTGAAAGATAATTGAAAATTTGGACAGTTTATTGTAATTATTTTAACAGATTATTAACGGATTTCGATCTACCAGGTCTCACATTGTCTCTTTTTAGCCGGCTAAAAATGACCAAAATTTGAAACCCCTATTGGTTATAGTTTCTGAACTATGTTCAAAAAATGCATTTTTTTCCGATTTTTCAACATTTGACCATGATTTAAACAATGTTCCCAGTTATTAAAATGGGACTCACTTAAATGTCATATTCCTTATGACTAAGGCAACCAATTTTTCCACATGGCAACCTACTCTTAATTACGATAAATTTAAGACCTTTTTTTAATTCCACTGGGCTAACTCCTGTCAAAATAGACATTTACGTTAGAAAACATCTGGCGTGGAGCAACACGCGACCTTCCAACCTACGAAGTGGAGATTAAAAGAAATTAAATAATTTCAATAATAATTTTTTTATGATAATTATGCATTCCCATAGACACATAGATGCTAACTTAAAAATATTCCAAAGCAGTCCGGTTCTGTAAAATACCGATGAGACAATTTAACCATTTTCCAACATGTTTACTTAAGTTTTACACATATTTCGCTTTACATCAAGAAACTTAATAAGGAAAACTTATGCAAAATAAAATTTTCCTTAAAATATGTCTAAACATTTTCTTATAAAGGCAATCTTTACTCAGATATTGAAAAAACTCGAACAAATAGTTCAATTCTCCCTGAGGAATTTTTTGTCGCTAAATACCGCGTCGTATTAAAAAATTGCATAGAACATAGTTAATCGATATTTTAAGGGTCTATATGTTAGTGTTTTACGCACACACGCACACAAACAACACACGCGCACATGCATACACGCACACACGAACTCACGCACACGCACACACGCACACATGCACACAGCACACATGCACAGACGCATACACGCACACACGCACGCATGGACACACGCACACACACACACACACACACACACACGCTCATACACACAGCACACGTACACACGCACACTGCACACACGCACACACACACTACGCAACCACGCACACAAGCACACGCATCACCACACGCACACACGCACACACGCACACACGCACACGACACACGACACACGCACAACGCACACACACGCACACGTAGACACGCACACACGTACACACGCACACACGCAAACGCACACCACACACACGCACACAAACGCACAAACGCACACACGCATACACGTACACACGACACACACACAGCACACACACACACACAGGCAAACACCACACATGCACACACACACCACACACAGCACACACGACACACGCACACACCACACACCACACAGCACACAGCACACACACACACTAGACACGCACACGACACACAGCACACAGCAACCACACCACACACACACACACACACACACACACACACACACACACACACACACACACACACACACACACACACACACACACACACACACTACACACACCACACACACATACACGTACAGCACACACGAACACACACATGCCATCACAGCAACACACAGGCACACCGCACACACGACACACGCATACACTAAACCTTGTCAAGCATTGTAAAACGAGCTAATGCGTTGAATTAGCGTTACTAAAAAAGTCTGTAAAAGTTCTGCTCAACATATTTCGCGTAGAGCTCAAAATTGGTACAGATCCTTGAATGCACTATTACAGATAAGTTGTTAAAGTCCCCATCCGGAAAATATTGTATTCAAGTTCAAAATTTTCAATACTGGTTTTTCGAATGTTTCTCGTAAAAAGTAAACGTTATCGTAAAATAAATCAGACAAAATTTGAGATCATTCGTCCTTGAAGTTAGCAGAGCATTGGTGGCTCAAACGTTAAAATTGGGTATGTTAGTGTCGGGTTTGTATCTGATATGAATTTTTCTATTTGCGCTGTCTTCAAAACCTTACACGGGACAAACGTCGATACAGTGTGCGTTGATTAATGCCGCGTTCGCGCCGTTTATATCTCATTAGCAACTCTAACCGTTGCCGATATATGGTGTTTAGCCATCATGAGAACAGTAGTTTTCTATATCCACTGTGCATAGTTAAGATGCTTGTGTGTCTACATATGTTTTAAATTGGAAAAGCAACATTTGCTCGATTTTTTGCAAAATTGTTATTGTGCATACAGCTGTATGTTGCGCTATAAAATTTATTTATGTTATTATTAATTCAGTATGAGACTTGATATCATATGCGTTACTTAAGTAGGTAACACAACACGATTACGTCATGTTGATGTCTTGTCAATTAGACACTACAGAAAAAATATTAAGGCCTCCTCTAATGTAAAATAAGATGGAACAGGGTATACCAATGTTTGATCAGATGCATAAAATTAATCTTTGTCTAGATATACTGCGGTTTCTGATTCTGTTTAGTCAATACGCCACACTTTTACTGCACGCGTATATCCCGTATATGACATAATCCATCCAAAACCATAAACTAAGTACAATTTCCATAAACTTAAAATCTTTAAACTTCTCATATTGCATTTAACTGGTTCTTTCTTATTGCTCACTAGCAATTTCATTTCACAATCACAGATGTTTCTAATTCAACCCTTGCTTTAGGGAAGTATCATTTTCATATGGAATTTAGTTCTAATTTTAGTTTACTCTCAACTCGTGTTCAGACTTTAATTTGTTACAAATGGAATGTTAGTATCGAATAAGCAAGTAAAGAAAGGATTCAAGTATTTTCTTACTCAATAAACTTTTAAATTAACTTAAAAAGCTTTATTTATAATAGCTACTCTCAATTTCAAGAGTAAAATGAGATTTGAAGTATTAGTGTACGTGATACTATTCCAAAGTTATAGCGTGAAAAAAGTAATAATAAAATTTAAGTCCTTTTTATTAAACGAAGAATATTAAATAAGGTTATTACCTTATTTCTGCGAGATGTTTCTAAGAAGACTTCATAACAGCGTCGTGCTTATTAGCTCGTTCCCTTTGTATCTAAAACGAAAAAGGAGTTAATTTTGATTCAAAAAAAATTTAATATACTCTCATTACAAGGTAAGACTTGAAAGCAAAACGAGACTTTATGAATTCTTTTGCTATCCTGTTATTTGTATATTGAAATATATGTACTAAGAAACAGCAGTTAGAGCCTTACATCTTGTTTGCATTTTCACTTTTACATTTTTAATTTAAAATTTAGTAAACCCTTAATCTGCGCAAAGGGAATCGTTTGCAAAACGTAATGAAAATTTAGATGTTTAATTTTGTGTAGTGAATGTATGAAATTAATTGTTTAAAAACAAGGGAAGATAAGAAAAAAAAAACATAATTATGACAAATAGTCAGTAGATTAATTGTGAATAAATATTCAAGTTGCATTTACAAATACTAATTTATCTCAAAAATTATGAACACTTAATGTTAGTGTTTCCTCGGTTCCATAAAACTTTCCCGGGCAATTACGCAAATGATGTAATTTCCAGTTGTTCCGGAGATTCTAACTTTTGCCTTGAAACTTAATTCAGTGTAAACTTTAACATAATACAGCTTTTTTTTGTGTTGAATTTTTCTTAAATTATGAAAGCTTAAAAGTATTATTAAATTTTAATCGCTTTGCTATATATAAAGAGAATAGGCATACGAATAAAAGAAATGTTATTTTGAAAACGCATTTTCGTTTTCTTATAGTAAGGTTTTGACGTTGACAAATGGAGCTATTAAGAGAAATTTCACATTTGTTACTTTTATGTCTTGAACAGTTTTTAAACGGTATATTACATTGTCGTATCTACAAAGGAAATATTTTCCACAACTCAATATTTTTTTGTCTTAATATAATTACTATTGTAATTTAATTCAATTATGTAGTAACACCATGTGTTTCATAAAAAGACAGATTAAGGCACAAATTATAACAGAAATATTTGAGTAAATAATAAAGAAAACACGGGCAAAGTCGCACATTTTTATTTACTGTGCAATATATCAATTAACACACTGTAATATTCTACTTCTTTTTAATAACTGTGGTCGACAAAGGTTAAATTTAGCCTAAAGAGCTATGGCACTGAAACGCAAAGGTTAGGGACTATTGAATTAGCAAGGGATGTCTATGAAAGGCTACTCTAAATCAGTGATGGGCATTTACGTAAACTTTATTGCCTACATTTGAAGTAAACAATTGTTACACGTCCAAACCGCACTAGTCGTACAGGCTTACCAAAGTAAGCGGGTTTCCATGCCAGCTACAGTGGAAGTGGGTCGATATAAGTAGTAAAATGATTGAAAGGTAGTTTCAAACATCTTACACTTACCATAAATCTATAACTCACAAAGCTCATTCCAGGAGAAATTATCTCCAGGCGCCTTAAGAGAATTTTGAAATACACGGGTCGTCGTAAACTTATTGAGCACACTGTACATATGGAAATTCCAAGTCATAAAACATTAATTTGTATATTTGAAAATCTGGAACACTGGAACTTTGGCAGGATCTGTAACAATCAAATGACCCACGTACCACACAAAATTAAAAAACACCGAACGCGTTTCGATAGCTACTCTATCATCATCAGCGGTCGACTAGGACGGACTAAAAAATTTCTAACATGTATACCATCAGCGAGTAACACTTCGTTGCTAATCTGGTGAAAGTGAAAGTGAAACTGAAAGTTATGAAAGTTTAATGAGTTCAGAGTAGCCAAAAGGTCCTTGATATATAATTGTTTGTTTTGTAGATCTCTAAACTTTCATAACAATCAAGTTCGTGCTTATTACTAACATGTTTGATTAATGATACCTCATCTACTACATGATTTTATCAAACATATGTAGTGCTACGGCAGACTTATTCCGAAGTTTGTATTTTATATGATCTAAAGCGAGTTTTGATAGGTCGTTTAGTTTGCCCCACATATATTTGTTCACCATTTTACAATTAATCTTATAAATTCTCGACCTATCCTGCTTATCCACTTTATCTTGTGGATGGCCTAAAAGAGTTTGCAAACTATTATCTGAAGCAGTGACTGTTTTCAAATTAATTTTGGAAAACATTTTAGGTAGAACTTTTGTATAAGCAGGGTGGTTTGGTAACTTTACATACATTTGTTCTATAGCGTTACCTAATGTAGTTACGTTCTTAACCCTCATCCTATGTGTTGTTTCCTAACTATATTCATAACCACTTCATCTGAAAACCCATTGTATCAGCAATTTCTTAATAGTGCGCAATTATTTATTATAATTTTGAACTGAAAGAGGAAAATTAAGCAATCTGTGAACCAAAAGTTAAAAGCCACGAGTTTATGCTGTCTGCAGTGATTTGAGTCATTGGTTATGAATCTTTTACTGCTGGTTTCTCTACGATAAATATCTACACCTAGTTTACTACCATTTCTTGTTACCAGAGTATCAAGGAACGAGAGACTGACATTTGCCTCTATCTCATAGGTAAATTTAGAATATGAAGTTTCTACAAAGTTCTCAACGCTACAAATTTTAGTATTAAGGATTGCAAGTACATCATCCACGTATCTAATCCAAGCTCTAGGAAAATAAGGCAAATCGCGTTTTAAGTCTGTCTCAAATTTACCCATGAATAAATTGGCTATAAACGGAGATAAGCTATTGCCTATTGTCGTACCATGTTCTTGTTGGAAAAATTTATGGTTAATTTTAAAAAAGGTTTGTTTCATACACGAATCTGTTAATTTAAGAAAATCTTCTACTTCTCTATCGTCCAAATGGTTTTGTTTTAAAACATGTTCCAAATAAACTAAGGTTTGATCTATTAGAACGCTCGGAAACAGTGAAAAAACGTCGAATGAGACTAATATTTCATTTTCTGTAAGTTCAATGTTTTAAATTTTATCAATAAATTCATACGAATTTACCACACTGAAGTTGGGCTGTTGGTAGGAGAGGTTATGAAATTTAGTAAATAACTATTTGGACAGCAGATAAGTAAGTGAATTAATACCAGAAACAATGGGTCGCATAGCATTACCTGCTTTATGAACCTTAGGCAAGCAATACATTCTAGGTAGCACCGGATTGGATACCGTTAGTCGAAACCTAAGAAAACCATCCACAAATCTTATACATGCAAATAGTAGGTAAGATTGGAGACTTTTGGAACACACACCACCACCACATTTCCAAGGCCCACATTTCCAAGGTTGCCACAAAACCGGTTTCCCACCGTACCAAGGTCAAAAAGCGCAATGTGTGACCTAAATGCATATCATTACCACAAACCCAAGGTCGCAAACCCCGCTTTCCTGTTCCACTACTACAAGGCTATCCTATGACATATCATTACCACAAAACCAGGGTCACAAGCTACGCTTTCCTGTTCCACTATTACAAAGCCATCCGACCACGATCGCACAATAACATCCGTGTGACCTGGTTGCGCCCACTTGTATGTTTTTTGCCCACTTGTATTTTTTTTGTCCACTTGTATGTTTTTTTTGCTCACCCACAAAATAAAAGAAGAAACGATATGTTAATATATTTAATTGATTTAGACAGACATGTACTAATTTATTACTCAGATATATGATTTTCTTTAGGAATAAAACATTTTGATTTAGTACAAGTGCAGAAGGTCCTCTCCACTTCCGTTTCAGTACATCTGCGCGGACGTGGTGCGAGGAGCTGAGCATACGTGCAATGTGGTGCCCATCGTAGATGTTCCTGTAACGGATTGACATCTGGCTGCCATCGGTTTATTCTAACCCCACACATGAAACATTCAACCGTATCGTCTGAAGATGTGGAAATGAATCCTGCTGCAGCAAGCGATGAGGGTGAGTGAACTCCAGACCATGTTCGATACGTTAGTAAGCGTTTATCGAAACAATTGTAATACTGAGGATAATAAAAGTTTGGGTCACACATGTTAACAGCAGCGAAAACAGTATGATACTGACAGTAAATAATGTATTCTATACAATATATACAACAGATATACAATATGTACAAATATATACAACAGATATAAATATGTACAATATGTACAATAAATAAAAATAGATATAAAAAGACTACTCGGCTACGTAGCACACCTCATCACACAGTATACATGAGTCATCATCGTACACATCGTATAACTGTGTGAGAGGCGCCCACGACGAGCACCAATAATATTCGTACGACAGGTGGTACCGCGCAGTCCAGCGCTCCATATGCATATGATGGTCCACTACGCGGTAATCTCCTGGTTTCAATCGGGCGAAACAGCAATGACACAAATTCATGAAGTCCACCAGATGGTATCGAACATATATTGATACAATGTGGGCATATGCTGTTACACGACTTGCCGCAAAGTGCTCGCGTATTACCTTGCTCATTTCGGTATACCACGCTGAATTCCACTGAACCAGTTCATAATTATTTCGTAGCACTTTGGTTATGGAAGCCGGTAGTATTCCTTCCTTTTCAAAATTTACCCAGTTCGGAATTAATTGACATGTCCGTCGCGTACTAAGTTGAAATAGGGTTTGTGGTTGGTACACTGCAGGAGTCTTCCAATCGTCTTGCACTGGAGTAACTGACATAGTGAAGATCGGTAACTATGGTATATGTAAAAACCCTCCCTTTAAGTATACGAATAATACTGAGTGGGGATATGTAACCTTGTGTGATGACCTTGCTGTGGCAAAGTGGAATAACCTTGGGAATAAGTATGCCTAGAAATCCTTGAAGTAGTGGAACGAAAAGAAAACCTTGAAAAGGTGTAACCGACAAGACCGCTAAAGCAATGTGTGGTATAATCGTGAAGGTCACGTAAGTAGCCTTGAGGAGGGTACATAGTGGGGAGAGTGTCATATATAAAAGAGAGGGAATGTATGTAAAGTCAGTATCGTATATAATGGATAACATCGTACGTCAAGCCATAGAAAAGGCGAAGATTCTCGGTGCTATAAGTTCAAGTAAATATTGCGATATTTTGCTTAATAATGTGCATTATTTCTTAAATAAAAGTAAAACAAAGTTTGTTAGTGTCGGTCTATCACCCAAATTTGGATTTGAGCCAGTCGTAAAACTAGGTGGAACGAAGAGTGGTGGAGTGGTGTTTGACAAGCAGGAATGGCGTATACTTATGGATAATCAAGGGTGATTACTAATTATTTCTACAGTCCTGAAGGAACATGGCTACCTACCAAACTGGGATCGAAGACTGTCTCGTACGAAAATATTAACAAGAAAAAATTATACGCCTCTGTGATAGTGATGAAATTGATGTCTATTTAGGATGGGAGTCTATAGAACAGTTATGGAAGCTTTTGAAGATAATATATTACCGATTGGAGTTGGCAGATACTGTGAACTTTCCAGAGTTTTATAAAAACCTAATACAGTCGACAGCGACAATTCCTGAATGTAACATTCACCAAGTTATAGGTCCATTGCGTGATGTATTTGAGGTCAACATAGCCTGCCTTCTGGAAATGGAAGTATTTGCCAAGGAGAAACTATATATGGATATGGATCTTACCAATCCTATAACTCAAAGGGGGTAACGCGCTTGTAGTCAATAGTGGATAGTATTAGATGTTAGTCAATATGTGGATGTGTTATAGTGCGGAGTCGTGGCCTAAAGCTGTAGATTGTGTTAGTGCAGTCCAAAGACTAATATGCCAGTTACAAGCATTAGAATTCGATGCTGATCATGAAAAAGTGTATGGAATGGGTAGATTTAGTGATGACTATTTAAATAATCTAGTTAATAAGTATGGGGGAGGAATACGCCTTTGTGAAAAATACTTAACATCGCATGTAGGTGATATAGAGTGTATTTGTTGTATAAAGCGATTAATAGAAGACCTTAAAGAAATATCATTGGAGCAATTTATACACGAAATAGAAAGATATTTACCGAATTTTGAGTCATCAGATGACGACTCACCCAGTGAAGAAGGTGCGCATTAATGAGTCCAAAACGTAGTTCACTACATAGTAGTATGGGAGTTGGCGCACAGGCATGCGCGAAAAGGAGAATGGGAACAATTAGCTAGAGATTCTGCACGATTTAAAAAAGAATAGATGACTGTAATAATATAATTTCACCAATTCTCGAAAACAGCATCGTGAGTGTGTGTTTGTCAGACGCTTTAGTAGTATGTAGTGATGTATATGTATAGGATAGTAGTAATAAAAAGTAAAAAAAAGATCTGTTTATTGCATATTAATATTACAGTATATATAATTAAGGTTAATTAGCGTATTACACAATGTCTTTGGTAGAAATCCAGGAGTTGTGAGAAGTATCAAAACCCAACCACTTAACGAGAGCTTTATTCCCTTGACGTCGGATGACACGTTCAACTAGATGAATGTCTGGATGTTTAACACTTTGTAGTTCGGGCTCATAGAACCGACCTTGAATCTCTTCATCTCGACTATCACGTAATGTGTAGGTGAGTGGGCTTGAACGTTTAACTGTTGATATTCGAAAGACTTCGTAACTCCAATTAGGTGTGTACCCTTAGAGAATATGCTTCTATGTTTGCTAATGCGTACATGTTCCCCACTCTAAATTTAGGTGTTTTACGGTCAAGAACTTTCTGACATTTTAAATGTTGCAAAATATCTGCAGCATTCTTTTCCGTTACATCTACCGGTTTATATCCGGTTGTTCTATGCTTTCTTGAATTATAATCGGTAACAATTTGAGGCAAGATTGATAGCCACTTATATGATCCTTGCATGCTGAATGTTTTCCACATTATTGCTTTAAGGGTACGATTGACACGTTCGACTATGCTACTTTTCAAGGTGGAATAACTACTGTAATGATTGATATTGAATTTTTCATTACTTTTTAAATTCTGCATTATAAAACTCCGTTCCCATATCAGTTTGTATATGCGTAGGCATCTTTTGCAATCCAGATAGCAGTTTATCCATTACCTCCGCGACTAGTTTACCATTCTTGCGTTTGATGGGAAAGCCCAGACATATTTAGAGAAGGCATTAATTATTACTAAAATATATCGAAATCCTTTATTCACATGAGCATAAGGTATCATTTCCACTAAATCAGCTTGAAAGAGATCATTTAAACCTTTTAGTACTACACAACGTCGCGGAAAATTTCTCCTTGCTGGTTTGTGCAGTTCTTCAACAACATCGGATTTACTCATTTTTACTTTGGATTGTAGTACAATCTCTAGGATGAATAATTGTTCTTTGTCGAAAGTGATATCTTTTGGAATTATAGGTTGAATCACACCTTCCTTACGAATAGTTTTATTATTTAGAAACAGCGGTGTCGTATATATTACAGTATCCACTCGAAGATGAATATCTCGAGGTAACCACTTACAATGCAATATTTTTCCTCTGTAGGAAAGAAATATCTACCATTGATACCCAATGGAATATCTACTGTTGTCTGTTGCAAGACACCTTGCAAGGTAAAATAAGTTTCGTAATATATAATCACTTTGCTTCGTAGCATCACTGCGATGATCAGTAATATGTTTTCCAAATTTATCCACTGTCATTTGATGATGAAGATGACTGCCAAATTTATCTATTGGCATAACTGATGGACATGTAGTACTGCCTTTAGTGGTAGTCGGTGTAACAATGAAATGAAAAGGATATAGTAATAGGTTTATAACAAGAGCTGTTACTGTATTACTTTTGCTTCACGTAGTTCATCAATTATATATACTACTTCGTTGTGATTGCTAGTATTTCCTGTCGACATTGATCCTAATAATTCGTACCAATCTACTAACTTATTCGGTTATTCCACGGTACAAATTCAATAGCTTTGTTATTGTATCGCAATAGTTGCATGCCACCACCTCTTTTGGAGATAGAAGTTGTTCGAGATCTTGTGGTTGGAGGGACAATAGATGATGTAGCTGACCGTTTTCTAGGTTGAAGTAATGGTTTAATGATTTCCACATATTTTTACTATTAGTTCCTCGGATTTGGTCTGTCGAGTTATAATTACGTCGGGCAGCATTAGTACGACGCAATATGTCATTGTATTGCTGTAGGTCACTCTTTTGTATCCCGTAGGAATTTTTTTAAAAGTAGTTCATATAATCCCGGTGTTCCTTCATAGTCTAGGGAGGATCCATCAGGAAGAGTGATATGATTTTCACCAATAAAGTCTAATTCAGCATCACCAATAAAAAATTTCTCTTCTTCCGGAATGAAATGTACGCCATATGTTAAGTCATACTCGTCTTCTGTATCTCTAAATATACCTTCAACGTAGTACTTAGCTAATCCTTGGTATTGATTTAGATAATCTTCAAAGGCGGGTTGAGATCCAGCAGCTAACAGTTCTGATTTCAATTGTTGTAAAGTAGGAATTTCCACCTCGTCGTCATGTGTGTCATCAGCAATTACAGTTTCCTGCGAAGGTTGCGAATGGTTGCAGGAACAAGAGTGCTTGGAGCCTTCCGTAATCCAGCTGTTTTAGGTGTGTGATGTAAAAACTTCAGTTTCTTGTGCAATGGACTCCTTTTTCCGACTTCTGGCGTAAGGGGTTCAGCTTTGATGAGAGAACCATCATTTTAGTAATTAATTGTTTTAATGGTTGTGTAATAGGTTTAAAGTGTGCTTCTATTGCACGTTCTGTAACAGCGGTATCTTCTTTCAAAGTAGCATATTTTTGTTGCACGCTCTTGCGAGCACGCAAAATGTCTTGTACTAAGCGCTCCTTCATTACGACTGCATATGTTCCATACTGCTACCATATTTATAATGCTATAAAACAGTCAAATCTCTTACGGTAACGACCGTTATTAACATCACTTTCTTTATCAATCACAAGAAATCCGAATTTATCACGCCAGCAACAGCAACACAGGTCTTTAAATCTATCAAATGACATATCAACATTAACGTGATCATCATACACATGCTTGAGATTAGTGTGATCTTGTTGAAAAAGAACAAGTAAATTCGCATTATCACGTATAAGCTGTTTTGGAATTGAAGAATACGTTTGACACAGATAGAAACAATCATTATTTCGATGTCTGCCAAAACAAAATGATCTCTTATTTCATTTTGTTTATGACATGCTACATCATCAAAAATCATTATTGAATTTTTACGGGACTCACTAGGAGGTATAACATCACTATTATCACTGTATTCGAAATACCCGACTTCTTTATGGGTGTCAGTAAATTTCGTAGGTACTGGTATTTAGGTTGATATAATGATTTGCAATAAATATATACATTTTCAAAACGTAAACCATTTGGATGTTCTAACAAGGTAATCATAACATTTGTTTTTCCGCACCCAGATGGACCAACGATTATACCTCGTTTACATCCTCCTTTCAGTAGACCGCTATGTTTAGAGTAAAGTTCCTTGTTATCAGCTGTGTCATAATTTTTAATAGGTAATTCTGTGTCTTGCGGAATGAAGGTATGGTGCCTGTCATAGTACTAAACCACAAATTGTAGGTACTAACATATATACGTGTCATACAATGAAAGTAGTTTAGTAGTGGAGTGGCAGCCAGTCTGGTATGAAGTATACGGTGAATAAGAAGAAAAGGTTCAGGATTAATTAATACCTTAATAAATAAATTACCCGTGGAGTTGCATATACCCGGATATCGATATTGTGGGCCAGGCACCCGTTTACAAAAACGATTAGCTCGTGGCGACAAAGGTATTAATGAATTGGACGAAGCCTGTAAAGAGCACGATATTGCATACTCCCAGTCAAACGATCTAGAACAACGACACATAGCAGATAAGACTTTACAACAAAAGCTTGGAATAGATTTCGTTCCTCAAACGCTACATTTGGAGAAAGGGCAGCTGCATTAACTATAACTGGAATAATGAAAGGAAAACGGAAAATGGGGATGGGTGGAAGATCACGGACAGGCAATAGAATGGGAAGCAAATCACGAAGAACAAAGCGTACTCCCAAACCAATTTCATTTAACAAAGCGGTACTTCTAGCGACGTCGTGTTGGTGGTAAACTTCGATCATCTTTACGATCTACAATACACCAAGCCTTAAGCGTTCTAAAACACAAAAAATCATGTCACCCAAGAGCAGAATATTACCTATACCAAAACAAGGTTCATATTTTATTCCTATTTGCAGCATTAGAGCTTAGGTTCGTTAGGTGGCGGTGCAGCTGCAGTTGCAAAAGCGGTTACCGACGCAAAAGCTGCGACAAAAACGTTAGAAGAAACCAAACGACACAATCAAGCAATGGAAGCAGCTGCATTAGGAAAAGGTTTATATCTAAAACCATATAAACGAGGATAATGAGTCGGAATATGTAATGGGGTTAACTAGTTTTGAATCGTTCAATACTATACAAAACGTTACTTCAAAGAACAACATGCTCATATTTGGAAGAGATAAAATTACAATACCGCCAGGAACATACGAAATCGCAGATGTGAATAAATATATTAATGACTCAGTGAAAGACGATAAGGGTATATTGATTTACGAGCAAATAATAATACTATGAAAGCAAACCATTGAAAGCCTATTAACATTAAGTTTCAATGGGTCCATTCGATAGGGCCTATGCTAGGCTTTAATAATTAACTGATGTATTACGATAGAAAAAGTGTACACCTCTGAGAACCCTATTAACATCATCAAAATTAACTCATTAATTATCGAGTGCAACATAAAGTGGTAGTTTTAAAATGGTGAGTCATCCACATAATTCATCAATTCTTTCCCAGTGTACCAGCGGATATAAAATAATCGAATCACCTCAACATGTTATCTACTTACCTATAAATACATCTACCATTTCAACAATAACACTTAAAATAGTAGACCAAGACGGAGATCTCGTCAATTTTAACGGAGAAGTCATAACGATAGGACTACATTTAAAGAAAATATGGTGACGCGGTATAATACATGTGCATGTAACCAGTGCAAAACAAACTATAAAAGTAAGTGTGGAAAGGGTACAGTCAGTAAGCGTTCAGCGACCAAAGCGTTGACAGCGCAGAACAAAGCATTTGGAGAGTCCTTACAGTACTACAATGAGTGTATTAAACGTTAATGAAAAAGTTGTTGTTGATAATGCTATCGTTAATTCCGAACTGCACACCCATCAACCATATACTACGAGATTTGGAAACAATGATGAAATCAGGATACCCATTCAGGAAGACATGTGCACTCTACCATCAGAAAGTTATGTTTATGTAGAGGGAAGATTATTGCGACAGGATGGACTGTTCCAATACCGCAAGGTTCGTTAATAATGGTATCGCATTTTTATTCAGTGAAATTAGATATGAGAATGAATGGAATAGTGGTAGATTCCGTAACTAAGGTGGGGTTAACGTCGACAATGAAAGGTTAGTATCATTGACACCAATGATCTTGCCCGCCATCAAAATGCCGGTTGGTTTCCTACATCAAACAGTACACTAAACAAATGAGCAAGGGTATTTTAATGTCTGTTACCTTTGCGAATGCTGCTTGGCTTTGCTGAAGATTATAATAAAGTGATTTTGAACATTAGACAAGAACTTGTATTAATTCGTAGTAATATTGATACCGATGCAGTAATTTCAACTGTGGAGAAGCATTAAAAGTTAATAGATAAGATTTATTGGAAAGTTCCACATCGTTCCAGCATTAGCGGAGGAATTAGCGTTAACGAAATACATTGATAAAAATGTGAATACTCCACTAGCATTTAGAAGTTGGGAAACCCACATATATCCCGTATACCAACAACAGATAAGCATACATGGGCAATCAAAACATCGACTAGTATTGAAACACCGAGATACATTATTATAGGGTTTCAAACTGACGAGAAAAATAATGTTATGCACGATGCGAGTAAATTCGATAAATGTGCACTAAAGAATATTCGGATTCCTCAACACGACCGTTACCGTATGATAATTTAAATGTTAATTATGATAACAATTGCTTTGCCACGTTGTATGAAATGTTTGCTAAATTCCAAATGTCATATTATCAAAGAGATGGACAACCATTACTCACACCTATTCAATTTACGAGCTGCACCACTGATGGTGGTCGACTGCTCAAATCAAAAGAAGTATTGCACTCCAGTAGTTCTTCGGTGAGTTTGAAACATCGCCAACATACCGCTAATACGACAGCATACTGTGTTATACTCCATGATCGTTTAGTTACATACAACGCGTTAACCAAAGCAGTACGACAGTTGTAATACAATGTCCGTCATAATCGATGTACAAGGGTTTAAAATTTCAAAAGCTTTTATACCAAAAGAACTCGCCATTTATAATGGGAAACAAATTGCTCATTTTGTTTTTAAATCACCGTATCCCTGGCATACGTTGGATGCAGAGAGTCGTCGTCAAGCTACTTGGTTAATGCAAAACCAGCACTGTATTAAATGGGAAGAAGGGTATACACCACCACACCACTTTCGAAGAATGCTCGAGAGATTGATTCAGCCAACAGATTCTTCTATGTCAAGAGTAAGAGAAAGCAGATTACATCAGAAAATTTGTGACCCAGCCTGTTATTGAACTTGAGGAAAGTCCACCTCTTCCTGCTATGCAACCCGTTTGTTACTTTCATTGTAAATCATTATGTCACTGCGCTTTGTCTACGGTATACTATTTATATAATATATATAATGCAATAAGTCTTGTACACATTTTTAATAAAAAATAGTAAATAATCATTCTCGTTTTTTTATTTATATCACATAGTATTTGTATAGCATATATTCTCTTAATAACGAATTAGTACATAATATTAATATATGTTAAACAACTAAAGGAATAATACAAATTATTATTAATATTAGTTTCATTATGGAGAGAATATAGGAAAGAAACTAGAAGTGTCAGTACCCAAACTATTCTTCTTCCGGTTAATAAAATTCATTTGCTTAGCAACCTGCAATAGTTCGCTCAACGGATCAGCATTCTCCAATTCCGGTATTCGCCAATGCCCCACGCCAATGTGGAACACGTATCACGTAGTCGATATCGTTTGTCATCCTGGGACCTAAAGGCAATTTTGTTTAACATTTCGGTATATATATCATGTAAGGTTGATCGAAACACAAGCATTTTACACATTACTGTTTTATCAGACCCTCCGCAACCGCTTTGTAGTCTACTTCCGTCAACACTTTCTGAATAACAACTTTCTTAACACCTTTCGCTTTCTTAACAACTTCCTTATCAGCAAGCTTCAGACAGTATGACTTCGATCCAGCACCATAAAAATAATGAATCGCTTTCCTGCGTACTCATCTTTCATTCGTCCAACGACGGAAGCAGTCGTAGGAATACCATGCAACTCATTATGATAGTTGGAAGTATCATATTCGTCTAAATTATTTCGCATGTGTGCATACATATCATCAGTTACTATCTCAACAATCAAAGAATCCGTGTCAGTATAGAGCAACGTGACATTCTTGCCATAATGAGCTCGTAAGATATCATAAAAAAACCGATACATTATAATTTTGGAAAGATCTAAAATACTGAATCCGACATAGACGGGTTTGTCGTACGTAACTACCTGTTTCGACAATTCCGCCGCAAACAATTTATCAGTGAATTGAATAAAATTTTTAAATTGCGGTTTTGCAACGTACCGTGCTAGACCTACCCGACGACCGTTATTTTCCCAATGTGTTAACAGTTTAATAACTCTTCGTTTATCGACATTTTCCATTGTTTTACCAAACACGCCATTATTCATGATTTTATAGAAATCCTTTTCAAACTTGTTCTGTGCTGTGTTGCGGAGAGCTGTATTAAGGTCTACGTATGGTATTAGCCACGGACTCTGACGAAAGCGTAAAACCCTATGAATACGAGTAACAATTAAGCCATGCTCTATACATTGTTTTAAATAGCGGTAATGTATAACATAGTTGGTCTTATCACACAGGTTCGGGATTAACTTCTCCTCCTGGGAATGTGGTGCGCAGATCATTTCAGGACAAAACGGATAATCGTTGTGTTCGTCATGCAGATGGTGGGGATAATGTATATCAACCTCCAGTACAAATCCAACATCGGCGTCATCATCAATCTTTAATACGTCAAAGTGTTCTATTTCCTCTTGAGGTAACCACATAAACCCATCGTGGGCAGGTATTGCTTCATACTCCACCGTATAAATTCGTGGCATCTAAATATTGTAAAAACACTTTCGGTTGTTTAGGATCATAGTTTGGAACAAACTCGTTATTAGCGATGCTTCTCCGCTTGATACAAGTACTTACTCCACCCCGAATACCTTGTTTAAAAAAGTGATACATATCCATATCCGTCAATAATTCTAGCTCTACTTTCGTACATTTCAACATGGCATCCCACGCCAATCCAGGCAAAGTGACATACTGTGCAGGTTCTAACCCATACACACCCATACATAATCTCCTAAAGTTTTCAAACACGTCAGCCAATAACAACACATCTGATTTTAAATAAATATCAGCATAATCACCTAGTGTATTACACTTAAAGTGATCCCATACCAGTAGAACGCGACAGTATTCGTCATCGGAAATATTTGCATCGCGCAAATAACAAGTTGATAGCAGTTCTACAATAACAGCTGCATAACAGTGTTAAATATTTATATCTTTATCACGTGAGGAGTCGGCCTCTGAACAGTAGTAGATATGCAAATGGCCGCCAACTCAACCCACATCAACGATGAGGTTTGCATTCCAAAAAGAATATTGAAACCCGCAATAGTAATGTTGCCAGTAACGTTATATGAAGCACTAAAATATTGTGTGTCTGTGTTGAATATTAATAGTACGTTGAGATTTCCATTTGCAACTAGTAAGCGTAGGTATTCCATTTGCAACTAGTAAGCGTAGGTATGTATATTTATAGTGTATACTTCTAGTCAATAACGAATCAATTGTTGTTTTAGTACCTTCGTATCACTCCAAATGAGTTATAGTATAATGAGGAAGTCATAGATGTATACGAAATAAAACATGCACTAATCTGACCTGTTAACACAAACAGATTACGCTAGTTACCTCACACCAGTTCCATAAATGGAAAATATAACCACTATCATAAAATAGTTAAACAGCACGTATGAAGTAGATGTAGTTACAAGTAACCCAATTTACAGTAATACCCGAGAAGCCAGTTTCAAAATATGTGACGATTAATAAGGTTTCCTGTTACTTTTATTTTTCTGTTTCTATTTTCGCACTATGTTGCAAGACGTGCGATAAATGTAAAAAACCACGAGCCTGTTAAGTTCGAACTTAAAATTTTATACTTGTAGATTGTATGGGTTCCGTTCCCCCTTATTGGACACTATTAAATTTTGTTTATAATCCGCAAACTTTGCGATCAATAGGACTAGAAAATTTGGTAGAAATTCCTATTGGTTTGACATCTTTTACCAGAATCCGAAACAATTTCGTATATCAGCAAGTGTAAAAGAAATCACAGAATTTTCGTAGTGTCTCCAAAATGGCGGAGAAGAAAGTGAAAATTTTTGTTATCAAAATCGAATTTGTGATCTATTAGATTTATGTTCAATAAAACGATTTTCCTATTGGTTATTTGATACATTAAACCTCGCCCTCTTCGAGAATTTCGTAAACTAACTTAAAGTATTGGTGTTTACAACCATTGTATAGTACAGAGTTTGGCTACACGTCGACAGATGCAATGTTTTTAAATACTGATTGTACGAATTGTGCGTTTAGTACATATCGAGAAGAAGTTAAAAATAGATAATTTTCCAGCAATTAACAGAATTATGCACCAATGAATTTTTGTACGTTACAACAAGCACACACGCATACACGCGCACACGCATGCAAGCACACACGCACTCACGCCCACAGTAACACACGCACAAACGCACACACACGCGCACACACGCGCACACGCATAAACGCACACACGCACACGCACACGCACACACGCATACACGCACGCACACGCACACCCGCACACACGCACACACGCACACACGCACACACGCACACACACACACACACACACACACACACACAAACACGCACACTAACACGCACACGTCACACGCAGACACGCACACAGCACATACGACACACGCACACGCAACACGCACAACGCACACACGACATACGCACACACGCACATACGCGACAAGCACACACGCACACAGCACACGCACACGCACACACCACACACACACACAAACACACAAACACACGCACACACGAACACACGCACACACAGCACGCACCACATAGCACACGAAACCAGCACACACTCACACACACTCACACACACACACGTACACACACACACATACACACACTCATGTACACACGCACACGCACACACGTACACACGCACCCACGCACACACGCACATACGTATAATCACACGCGCACAGCAAACACGCACACGCACACACGCACACGCGCTAATATGCACACACGTACATACGCTCACACGCACACACGCACACAGCACACACACACACACACACGAACACACGCACACACGTACACACGAACTCACGAACACACGCACACACGTACACACGCACCCACGCACACACGCACACACGTACACACTCACACACGCGCACACGCAAACACGCACACACGCACACGCGCTAATATGCACAGACGTACATACGCTCACACGCACACACGCACACAGCCACACACACACACACGCACACACGCACACACGCACACGAACTCACGAACACACGCACACGCACACAAACCCACACACACACACACACACACACACACACATACACACACAACACACAATACGCAAAGCAAAAGTAAACGCAAACGCAAACGCAAACGCAAACGCAAACGCAAACGCAAACGCAAACGCAAACGCAAACGCAAACGCAAACGCAAACGCAAACGCAAACGACAAACGCAAATGCAAACGCAAACGCAAACGCAAACGCAAACGCAAATAACATGGAATGAAAGTAGCAAGCGTAGCCAGGCAAGCCAAGCACAAGCACAAGCACAAGCACAAGCACAAGCACAAGCACAAGCACAAGCACAAGCACAACACAACAAACTAAAACACAATACACAAACACAAACACAAACACAAACACAAACACAAACACAAACACAACACAACAAACACAAACACAAACACAAACACAAACACAAACACAAACACAAACACAAACACAACAAACACAAACACAAACACAAACACAAACACAAACGCAAACACAAACACCCACGCACGCACGCACGCACGCACGCACGCCCGCCCACACGCACGCACGCACGCACGTACGCGCGCACGCACGCGCACCCACACACACACGACACGCACACACGTACACACCCTCTCGTACACACGCACACGCACACACGTACACACGCACACACTCACACACGCACACACGCACACACGCAAACACGCACACACGCACACACGCACACACGCACACACGCACACACGCACACACGCACACACGCACACACGCACACACGCACACGCGCTATTATGCACACACGTACATATGCTCACACGCTCACACGCACACAGCCACACACGCATACACGCACACACGCACACAGCCACACACGCATACACGCACACACGCACACACCCACACACGCACCCACGCACGCACGCACGCAACCACGCACGCACGCACGCACGCACACACGCATACACGCACACACGCACACACGCACACACGCACACAAGCACACACACACACACGCACACACGTACACACGCACACACTAAACCTTGTCAAGCATTGTAAAACGAGCTAATGCGTAGAGCTGAAAATTGGTACAGGTCCTTGGATACACTATTACAAATAAGTAAAAATATTGTATTCAAGTTCAAAAATCGACAATACTGGTTTTTCGAATATTTCTCGTAAAAAGTAATCGTTATCGTAAAAATAAATCAGACAAAATTTGAGATCATTCGTCCTTGAAGTTAGCAGAGCATTGGTGGCTCAAACGTTAAAATCGGGTATGTTAGTGCTGGGTTTGTATCTGATATGAATTTTTCTATTTGCGCCGCTGTCTTCAAAACCTTACACGGGACAAACGTCGATACAGTGTGCGTTGATTAATGCCGCGTTCGCGCCCGTTTACGTCTCATTAGCCACTCTAACCGTTGCCGATATATGGGTGTTTCTAGCCATCATGAGAACAGTAGATTTCTATATCCACTGTGCGTAGTTAAGATGCTTGTGTGTCTACATATGTTTTAAATTGGAAAAGCAACATTTGCTCGATTTTTTGCAAAATTGTTATTGTGCATACAGCTGTATGTATGTTACGCTATAAAATTTATTTATGTTATTATTAATTCAGTATGAGACTTGATATCATATGCGTTACTTAAGTAGGTAACACAACACGATTACGTCATGTTGATGTCTTGTCAATTAGACACTACAGAAAAAAATATTAAGGCCTCCTCTAATGTAAAATAAGATGGAACAGGGTATACCAATGTTTGATCAGATGCATAAAATTAATCTTTGTCTAGATATACTGCGGTTTCTGATTCTGTTTAGTCAATACGCCACACTTTTACTGCACGCGTATATCCTGTATATGACATAATCCATCCAAAACCATAAACTAAGTACAATTTCCATAAACTTAAAATCTTTAAACTTCTCATATTGCATTTAACTGGTTCTTATTGCTCACTAGCAATTTCATTTCACAATCACAGATGTTTCTAATTCAACCCTTGCTTTAGGGGGAAGTATCATTTTTCATATGGAATTTAGTTCTAATTTTAGTTTACTCTCAACTCGTGTTCAGACTTTAATTTGTTACAAATGGGAATGTTAGTATCGAATAAGCAAGTAAAGAAAGGATTCAAGTATTTTCTTACTCAATAAACTTTTAAATTAACTTAAAAAGCTTTATTTATAATAGCTACTCTCAATTTCAAGAGTAAAATGAGATTTGAAGTATTAGTGTACGTGATACTATTCCAAAGTTATAGCGTGAAAAAAGTAATAATAAAATTTAAGTCCTTTTTATTAAACGAAGAATATTAAATAAGGTTATTACCTTATTTCTGCGAGATGTTTCTAAGAAGACTTCATAACAGCGTCGTGCTTATTAGCTCGTTCCCTTTGTATCTAAAACGAAAAAGGAGTTAATTTTGATTCAAAAAAAATTTAATATACTCTCATTACAAGGTAAGACTTGAAAGCAAAACGAGACTTTATGAATTCTTTTGCTATCCTGTTATTTGTATATTGAAATATATGTACTAAGAAACAGCAGTTAGAGCCTTACATCTTGTTTGCATTTTCACTTTTACATTTTTAATTTAAAATTTAGTAAACCCTTAATCTGCGCAAAGGGAATCGTTTGCAAAACGTAATGAAAATTTAGATGTTTAATTTTGTGTAGTGAATGTATGAAATTAATTGTTTAAAAACAAGGGAAGATAAGAAAAAAAAAACATAATTATGACAAATAGTCAGTAGATTAATTGTGAATAAATATTCAAGTTGCATTTACAAATACTAATTTATCTCAAAAATTATGAACACTTAATGTTAGTGTTTCCTCGGTTCCATAAAACTTTCCCGGGCAATTACGCAAATGATGTAATTTCCAGTTGTTCCGGAGATTCTAACTTTTGCCTTGAAACTTAATTCAGTGTAAACTTTAACATAATACAGCTTTTTTTTGTGTTGAATTTTTCTTAAATTATGAAAGCTTAAAAGTATTATTAAATTTTAATCGCTTTGCTATATATAAAGAGAATAGGCATACGAATAAAAGAAATGTTATTTGCGAAAACGCATTTTCGTTTTTCTTATAGTAAGGTTTTGACGTTGACAAATGGAGCTATTAAGAGAAATTTCACATTTGTTACTTTTTATGTCTTGAACAGTTTTTTAAACGGTATATTACATTGTCGTATCTACAAAGGAAATATTTTCGCTACAACTCAATATTTTTTTTGTCTTAATATAATTACTGTTGTAATTTAATTCAATTATGTGGTAACACCCATATGTTCCATAAAAAGACAGATTAAAGCACAAATTATAACGGAAATATTTGAGTAAATAATAAAGAAAACACGGGCAAAGTCGCACATTTTTTATTTACTGTGCAATATATCAATTAACACACTGTAATATTCTACTTCTTTTTTAATAAGTGTGGTCGTCAAAAGGTTAAATTTAGCCTAAAAAGCTATGGCACTCAGAAACGCAAAGGTTAGGGGACTATTGAATTAGCAAGGCATGTCTATGAAATCAGTGATGAGCATTTACACGTAAACTTTTATTGTCTACATTTGAAGTAAACAATTGTTACACGTCCAAACCGCACTAGGCGTCGTACAAGCTTACCAAAGTAAGCGGGTTTCTATGCCAGCTACAGTGGAAGTGGGTCGATATAAGGAGTAAAATGATTGAAAGGTAGTTTCAAACATCATATACTTACCATAAATCTATCTCACAAAGCTGATTCCAGGAGAAATTATCTCCAGGCGCCTTAAGAGAATTTTGAAATACACGGGTCGTCGTAAACTTATTGAGCACACTCCGTACATATGGAAATTCCAAGTCATAAAACATTAATTCGTATATTTGGAAAATCTGGAACACTGGAACTGTGGCAGGATCTGTAACAATCAAAAACACCCACGTACCACAAAAAATTAAAAAACACCGAACGCATTTCAATAGCTACTCTATCATCATCAGCGGTCGACTAGGGCGGACTATAAACAATTTCTAACATGTATACCATCAGCGAGTAACTCTTCGTTGCTAATCTGCTGAAAGTGAAAGTGAAAGTGAAAGTTATGAAAGTTTAATGAGTTCAGAGTAGCCTACAGGTCCTTGATATATAATTGTTTGTTTTTGGAGATCTCTAAACTTTCATAACAATCAAGTTCGTGCTTATTACTAACATGTTTGATTAATGATACCTCATCTACTACATGATTTTTATCAAACATATGTAGGGCTACGGTAGACTTGTCCCAACGTTTGTATTTTATATGATCTAAAGCGAATTTTGATAGGTCGTTTAGTTTGCCCCACATATATTTATTCACCATTTTTACAATTAATCTTATAAATTCCCGACCTATCCTGCTTATCCACTTTATCTTGTGGATGGCCTAAAAGAGTTTGCAAACTATTATCTGAAGTAGTGACTGTTTTCAAATTAATTTTGGAAAAAATTTTAGGTAGATCTTTTGTTTAAGCAGGATAGTCTGGTAACTTTACATACTTTGTTTCTATTTGTTCTATAGCGTTACCTAATGTAGTTACGTTCTTAACCCTCATCCTAGGTGTTTGTTTCCTAACTATATTCATAACCACTTCATCTGAAAACCCATTGTATGCAGCAATTCCTTTGATAGTGCGCAATTATTTATTATAATTTTGAACTGAAATAGGAAAATTAAGCAATCTATGAACCAAAAAGTTAAAAGCCACGAGTTTATGCTGTCTACAGTGATTTGAGTCATTGGTTATGAATCTTTTAGTGCTGGTTTCTCTACGATAAATATCTACACCTAGTTTACTACCATTTCTTGTTACCAGAGTATCAAGGAACGAGAGACTGTCATTTGCCTTTATCTCATAGGTAAATTTAGAATATAAAGATTCTACAAAGTTCTCAACGCTACAAATTTTAGTATTAAGGATTGCAAACACATCATCCACGTATCTAATCCAAACTCTAGGAAAATAAGGCAAATCGCGTTTTAAGTCTGTCTGAAATTTACCCATGAATAGATTGGCTATAAACGGAGATAAGCTATTGCCCATTGTCGTACCATGTTCTTGTTGGAAAAATTGATGGTTAATTTTAAAAAAGGTTTGTTTCATACACAAATCTGTTAATTTAAGAAAATCTACTTCTCTATCGTCCAAATGGTTTTGTTTTAAAACATGTTCTAAATAAACTAAGGTTTGATCTATTGGAACGCTCGGAAACAGTGAACGAACGTCGAATGAGACTAATATTTCATTTTCTGTAAGTTCAATGTTTTAAATTTTCTCAATAAATTCATACGAATTTACCACACTGAAGTTGGGCTGTTGGTAGGAGAGGTTATGAAATTTAGTAAATAACCATTCGTACAGCAGATAAGTAAGTGAATTAATACCAGAAACAATGAGTCGCATACAATTACCTGGTTTATGAACCTTAGGCAAGCAATACATTCTAGGTAGCACCGGATTGGATACCGTTAGTCGAAACCTAAGAAAATCATCCACAACTCTTATATATGCAAATAAAACCTGCCTAGTTGAAGTAATCATTTTAGGAAGAGGATCTTTGGTAATTACTGAATAAGATCCTGAACTTAAGAGTTCTTTGACTGAAGCAAAGTAATCCTCTTTGTTTAAAATGACTACTTGATTGCCTTTATCTGCTTTGAGGTAAAAACAATTTTTACTTTTGAGATCTTTAACAATTCGAGGTTCTGAATGGTTTAAATTAAATTTTGACTCCTGCTGGACATTTTCCGAAATTTAAATTTTACTGGCTTGTCTAACGTACTTTTTGCAATTTTCATCCAATGATTTAATCGAACTTTCTATGCCTACTATGATTTTATCCAACGTAGGTTTGTTAAAATTAAGATTATATTTCAAACCTTTATATAACAAATCTGTTTCTTCTTTGTTAAAAGAAAACAAGCAGAATGGTAATGCCACAAACGAAAATATCGGTATTAACAAATCTTCTGATACTTTTAACAAAGAAGAAATATTAGGGTTAAGAACGTAACTACATTAGGTAACGTTAGAGAACAAATAGAAACAAGGTATGTAAAGTTACCAAACTATCCTGCTTATACAAAAGGTGTACCTAAAATCTTTTCCAAAATTAATTGTCACAACTTCAGATAATAGTTTGCAAACTCTTTTAGGCAACCCAAAAGATAAAGTGGATAAGCAGGTCGAGAACTTATAAGATTGATTGTAAAAATTGTAAACAAATACATGTGGGGAAAACTAAACGACCTATCAAAATTCGCTTTAAAGAACATTTAGCTCATATAAAATACAAACTTCGGAACAAGTCTGCCGTAGCCCTACATATGTTTGATAAAAATCATGTAGTAGATGAGGTATCATTAATCAAACATGTTAGTAATAAGCACGAACTTGATTGTTATGAAAGTTTAGAGATTTTCAAAAACAAACAAATTCTTTAGGCTACTCTGAACTGATTAAACTTTCATAACTTTCACTTTCACTTTCACCAGATTAGTAACGAAGCGTTACTATTTTCTTTAGTCCGCCCTGGTCGACCGCTGATGATGATAGCGTAGCTATCGAAACGCGCTTGGTGTTTCTTAATTTTGTGTGATACGTGGGTGTTTTTGATTGTTATTAATTTGTGTACTTTTTTATCGTATACCTATAAATTTATATGTCAAACTGTTATAAAACTTTGAATTAAATAAGCAATACCCAATTTAAAAAGAATCAAATTAAAATAAACGAAAACGGTTTAATAATTTTTATCTCATCAAAACATTCGTTAGTTGCTGAAAAATTTTAAAATGGAACGGTCATTGCTTTCATCATAAATAATATCTTTATATTTTATTAATGCTTTAAAAATCGTATTTATACATTCATCAATAGGTTTAAATTTTAATACTCAAATCTGTAATTTATAGTTAATAAAAATATTCGGCCAGTAGTGTTCTGTACCTGATTGACTGTAAAATAGTTCAAAGTAGTTAATATGAAATTTTGTGATCAGTGTAGCTAATTACGCAATTTCAGATCGATCATAAAACTCAAAATAAACAAAGATGAATTTCAATTATGAATAGATGTAACCCGTTAGGTACATTGATAGGTTAATATAAAACTTCTATCTCTTCTGACACAAATAAACAACAAAGTAAATTAAATAATGGATATATATTGGCAAAGAAACTACCACGAAAATAAATGCTTATAGACTAAAAAGTCGAACAAAATCCTTATTACTAAACACATTAAAATAAATAAAGTTCGATTATCCCTTTTACTTACAAAAAAAAAAAAATTGTTAACTGTTAGTATTTGTATCTGTTAAACAAAATCTAAAACGAATTCCTACAATTTACGTTAATTAATCCTTTATCCGTAGCTGTAGTGTAGTCCATATCGTCTGCTTTCAGAATTTTTTTTTTAAATTGGCAAATACACTTGCACAACATAGAAGACAATATTTGGCTGTAACACTCGCGAACGCAGTGTCTACCCTTCACTCGCGTATGTTACATGGGATCTGCTTTAACATAACATCACCTTAATGCTTTAATGTTTTCCCTTCAATATAAACGTTTAACACAGCAACTGTTTTCACATAAATATTAAAACTATTGTTTGCTATTACAAACGATTGTACAAATGTACTTCATTCAATGTCAATGATGATCACCAACGTGTTAACTAAATTTAAAAGCTTTTAATTCAGTTACTTAAAGGGTTAATTTAGGCTTTCTTTATGTAACACTAAATATTTGCTGTGTTATTTTCAAATCTGCTTTCGCACTTTTTTAAATTTCTTGAAGAAGATATATGTTGCACCAATGTGGCAGACAATGTAGTTTATGGACCTTCTAGTTCAAAAAAGCCAAGATTGCCTACTATACAAAAACTAACTGATGAAGAAATGATCGCATCCGCATTTTGTCTGAATCGGAGGAAGAACCGGTCGATGACTATAGAAGTGGTGGCGTCGAAGTTGCAGAAGGATTTTCCGAAGATCCCAATGAAGGCGACATGGCTGATTCTGATCATGTTGATCCAGGTGTAGATCGTAGATCCAATTCTTTTATAGTTGGTTGAAAATTGGCCTGTGCTAATAAACATTCCACTTATTGGACGATAATTACTAAAAGTGCCTGTATCCGGTATCGACAAACCTATTGATTTTTTCTAGCTCCTTGCCGATGAAATCTTTGTTGACATTTTGGTGAGTGAAATAAATACCTACCCAGAATATGTTTTTCTAAATGAACCACGCGAATTAGTCGTTGGGAGCCAGTCGACAAAAAAAAAATTAAGCGGTTATCATTTTTCATGGGAATATTACAGCCACCAAAATTACGTGGTCATTGGCGAACTGATCGCTTATATAATTTAGCCATCAGAAAGTATATATGGCATTTACTTATACTACGCTGTATACATTTTGGGTCAAATATTCAAGATGGCCGAAGAGCCTCGCGTGCTGAGAGACTGTAAGGTCGGGCCCTTTGTCAATTTCTTTAATAATAAAATGAACTCCATTTATTCACCGGGCAAGTAACCCAGTGTTGACGAATTAATACTGTTATGGAGAGGCAGTTTATGGTTTCGGCAGTATATATTAAGTTGGGGAAAAGGTTTCTTCGCATTTTATATGAAAACACAAGACATTTTTTTTTTCAAAGTTTTTTTACCTTTAATTATAGTACATATGTGCCATTTTGTTCGAGACCGAAACAAGTAGAAATCTGAAGGCTCAAGGGCAGGGCTTTGTGGCGGTTGCATTATCATATCCCAGCAAAACTCTTTAAATTTTTCTGAATGGCTAAAGGCGTGTATGGTCTAGCGTTATCGTGATGAGAAACCACACCCTCTCTATTGATCAATTTCGGACGCTTTCTCTCAACTTCTTGCTCTAATCTCATCAGTTGGCAATAGAGATCCGAATCGATGGTCTGCTCGGCGGTATAAGCTCATAATTAACAATGCCCTTCCAATCCCACCATACACACAGCATCACCTTATTGCGAGTTAACCCGCGCTTTGCCGACATTTCATCACGACCCTTTTCGCACGTTCTTGTCGTACGGGATCCACTTTTCATCACCAGTTATCAATCACTTCAAAAACGATTCGGTTTCATTACGTGTCCATAAAGAATCGCAAATGAGTACACGGTTCATTAGGTTTCGTTCAGTGAGCTTGCATGAGTCAAAACTGTTTTGTAGTCAATTTCCAGTTCTTCAGCTACGTCGTAACTACTTTTTCAAAAATGGCGTCCATTTTATCCGTAACAGGGAAGACCGAGCTGGTAGTGTAGTGGTGACACGAACTTCTTAGCATTCGGTAGGTAATGGGTTCGATTCCGTTTACCGTCTACCTTGTATGAGGTTTTTTCAGGGGGTTTTCCTCATACACATGTAGCGGCATGGTCACTGCGTATATGCACACCATATGAGGCTACTTAGGCGAATGCTGGAGTAGTACTTTCTCCCTCAGAACCCTAACTCCGTTCCTTCCGATCTTATCCTGACCACAACTATCCTTAATCCCACCATGCATATATACGTAATGTATGTACCTATGCTGGGAATCTATGATTGGAAGGATCTCGGGAAGCTCGAGCAACCCGCCCTCCCCCTTGGGGAGGGAATGGAATACGTTGCCTTTTCCTTTTTTTTCCGTAACAAGGCGACCAGAGCGAGGTGAATCTTTGATATCAAAATTCCCGGATTGAAAACACTTAAACCAACTTCGTGCTACTCTTACTGACACTGCATTCGGTCCATAAACGTCACAATTTTTTTTTCGCGGCTTGCGTTGCATTTTTTCCTTTTTTAAATACAATTTTAAAATGTAACGAATTTCTTCATTAGATTCACTCATTTTGACAGAAAGAAAAACAAATGAAAAATAGCTGTAAACAACAGATTACTAATTTGTTTCTTTTTTTAAAATGTAACTTTTTTTTAATGTCATCAAAACCCGCAAGATACAAATAGTACAGCCAAAGAAATTTTATTACAAGTTTATATATACTATGTGCAAAAATACCTTTTCCCCGACATATTATAAAAAAGACAGAAATACGGCGTAAAATTTTATCTACCGAAACAACCCTTCTGAAAGTGCAGATTTATGCCGGGGCTTGTGATGATCTAGGTGACAAGGGACATTTATTATCGTACACCTTATCACCGATTATTTGGAGAAGGGTTATGGGAAATATATGGATAATTAGTATAACTCTACATCACTCGGAAGGACGCTTTTGGATAGAAACACTTACTGTACAGGTACTTCACCTGCGGGAAGGAAAGAAACGCCCAGAGAAGTTGGTCCGGCCAAACTAAATATAAGTTTATGAGTTCGGCGATGCGTGTTTGTGTGTGTGTGTGTGTGTGTGTGTGCGCGTGCGTGCTTACGTGGATGTGTATGAGCGCGCGTGTGTATCTGTGTGTGTGGGTGCGTGCGTGTGTGTGTGTGTGTGTGTGGGCGAGTGCGCGCGTGCGTGAGTGCGTGTGTGTGTGAGTAAGTGTGTGTGTGTGTGTGTGTGTGTGTGTGTATGTTCGTGCGTGCGTGCGTGTTTGGGTGGGTGCGTGTGCGTGTGCGTGAGCTGGTGCGTATCCGTGTGGGCGTGATGTCATGTGCGTGAGTATGTGCGAGTGCGCGTAAGTGAGTGCGTGCGTGTGTGTGCGTGCGAGTGTGCGTGCGAGCATGCGTACGTGCGTAGTGCGTGCGTGCGTACGTGAGTACGTGCGTGCGTAGTTGCGCGCTTGAGCCCGTGTGCGCGTGTGCGCGTGTGTGCATGTGTGCGTGTGTACGCGTGTGCGTGTATGCGTATGTGTGTGCGCGTGTGTGTGTGTGTGTGTGCGTGCGTGTGTGTGTGTGTGTGTGTGTGTGAGTGTGTGTTTGTATGTGTGTGAGTGTATGTTTGTGTGTGTGAGTGCGTGATTACGTGCTTGCGTGAGTGCGCGCATGTGTGCGTGTGCGCCTGTACGCGTGTGCGCGTGTACGCGCCGCGCTCGTAAGCGCATATGCGTATACGCGGGCGCGTGCGTGCGCGGGCGCCACGCCTGCGCGTGTGTGCGTGTGTGCGCGCGTGTGTGTGAGTGTACGTTTGTGCGCGTATGCGTGTGTGTGTGTGCGTGCGTATGTGATTGTGTGTGCATGTGTGTATGTGTTTCAATCTCTCAATATTCCATTTTCTGGTAACCGGTTGAGCTTCCTTTGACCTTTTAAGGCTTATTCCTAGATCTACTACTAAATTAATGCGATCACTAAAAGTATCAGCACCTGGTCTTGTATAAACTTTCTTCTGTCCGTGCCTATGTTTACTTTCTGCAAGTATGAAGCTTATACGTTTTCTGTATAAGTCTCTTGATGATTTCCAAATGTACAGCCTCCGCTCATAGTGTTTAAACGTGCCTAGTAAACCAAGTCCAAGTTGACCTATTACTCTTCTCAATGCCCCTTCCCCCATCACACAAAGTCTATTGTGCTCTCCGTCATTTCTCTTGTCAAATTTTATATTTTTTTTCTCTTGCAGAAGGCTTCTTACATTCTACGTTCCAAAACTCATTAGTTTTAGACCTTCTACCTCCTTTTGTTTGTATGACGTTTTCGTACATTTCCCCTCCCGCTGATCCTATTGAGAAGATTTAAATTTAATATGCGAAGAACTCTCCCTCTGAAGAGACCGTTACTCGTGGAGTCGCTCAGAAGCCTTATCCTCGTCGGTTTAAATAGGTTGCACTAGCGTGATGGTGACATTCGCTATTTGGTAAGGAGAGGCTAAACGAGACGCGTCTATACATTTCTCTTGCAACGTAATAATTCTCAGAAGTTTTTCATGCTCTTCGCCTCTTAGTCATACAAAATATTTTCCATAGTGAAGTCCTCGCACATTTACACAAGCAAAAATACATGCATATTCTCTTTTACACTTTAATATAATATCAACATCTCATTAATTTACTTACATTGCCTTTTCATAACAATTCAAACCTACATTCCTAAAAATATAGAAGCCAGGCAGTGGCACACATTATCGTCTCAATAGGGGTTTAACTAAAATATTACTTCTGATGCCAATTTAATTTTCCCTATCTGATATCTGCATAATATTCATCGTCTTTCAAAAATTCCACGTGTGCAAAAATTTACACCAAACTTACATAATGCTCAAAACAAATTCTATACAAACACGCGTTCATACAACATCAGAATGGGTTATACGCACAACATAACTCTAAACATACTCAGTGCGTCAAAATAATATCACAACACTAAAAACGGCTATTTATTTCGCACAAGCACAAATTTCTTTTATGTGTTAGAATTCGGAAAATTTAAAGTAATGGATCTAAAAAATTTGTTACATCTTCACCACTAATTGTTGTTTCACTTAATATAATACATTCTCGGTATGTTTCTTCTGGAAAACGATTTATAAATTTCTCAAGTGTATATAGCCTACTTCTAACAGCGTTTCTAAAGGTAGTAAAATCTCAGTTACAATGTAAGCGTATGTTCCCTGTATTGATTACTAGTAACTGAAATTCTTATTAAAATCCTTGTTCTGTTAGGCGTATACAGCAGAACGTCTTCAATAATAGAAAAAAGAAAAGCATTTAATATTTTACTGAAAGCTTTCCTTACATAAACAACAAACATTTCTCGCCCTACCATTACGCTGAATAATAGGTGAGTGATGAATCAGCATCTAACAGAGAATGTATAGGCATTATGCCGTAAACCACTACCTTGTATTTCACGCATCGAAGAACCGTGAAAATACAAATGGCAATACGCAACTCTGCACTCAAAATGATGTTACACTTTAATTAACATCAGCATGCTGGTGGTAATATTTCTTTGTAAGGAGACAAACACAAAGGTGAGGTGAAGGAACTTGTTACGGCTTATTGTAAATTGTCACATACGGTTTATGTCAAGTATTTAAACAATAACACTTCTGAAGTAGGTTACCTAATCTTTATCTTTTACAAACACATGATCATCAATTTGCAATTTTATGAGTTTCAGTAATAAAATTAACCCCTTTCATTGGGACGAGTGTAAAATTGTTAAAAAATTATAATTCTCCGAACATAGGTTATAATACAATCATTTTCTATCAATTTTGGCTTATTTAATCATTTTATTCTGCATTAGTCAATTTTACTGGTTGCATTCTAAAAGAAATACATTCAATTGATACACAGGATTATTCATGCTATGAGATACGGAATATTACGACAAAACTATCAGTTTTAAAAAAAATTTTGTCTTTTGAGATGGATAGGGACTAACTAGAAGTAAATTTTAAAATTAGTCTGATAATGTACAGGGTGTTTGAAAGATCGGAGACATCGTAGTGGTAAGCTTAGAACGTAGCACAGCTAAACCTTAAGGATATCGATATTATACTGCGTTTTGTAAAAATGTAGGAAAACCTTTGATAATGAATTTGAATTATTTTTTTCTTGTGACCACTTTTATAGTAGAGCACATTAATTCATTCAACTATGTTCTATTTGTAAAAAGGGCGTTCAAAATTTAAGATTTAATTCTTACAGGTTTTGACAGTACCTACGTTGTTTCAAGTTCTGGGTGAAATACAGATGCCGGTTTCTTGGTTAAAGCGGTTTATACAGGTTTTAAAAGTGCCTCAGACGCCACCAAAAGGTATACCAGAGTCCAGATTGTGTTTTGACGAATTTTGAACTCTTGTACGATTTCTAAGCGGAATACTCCAGGTCTCAAAGTGGAGAATAACTTTAGGGTATGAAGGGCGGTTAAAGTGTTAAACAAATGTCACAGTTTCCCTTTTTGCCAGCACGGGTCCTTCAACAACGACGACGACCCACTGAAAGATTTAATTTAAACTCCATAATGGATAATCGAAATGGGGTTGTGATATCAAAAATATACTGAAAGACTCAAATTACTTTCAAATTTAATCTTTGAGGATGTATATACTGAATTAAATTTAGTGAACCATTTTTTTTTTAATTTTGGTCCTGTACAGGCTAAGCTTCAAATCACTCAGGAACACTTAAGAGGATGGATAGGGGGGCATTGAAATACCAAGAGATGTCTATGAACGGATACCTTAAATTTGTTTATATCATAAGTGAGCAGAAAACAGGAACCAAGGAGATTATTCCAGAGTTAGTGTAGAAGAATGCGGATTCGCCCATTTAATACCACAAAATGAGATTTGTACTGCATATTGATGATGTGAATTAGAGACCCGAGTATTCCTAGCAAAGGTGGCCAGAAATAGTATCAAACAATGTAATTCAGCAGCCCAATAGCCATTGCAATACCGATAATATACAGAAAAAACTCAAACGGTACCTCTATGCTCAACTAACTATCAGAAGTTAAAGACAAATCATTCATAAGCCAGCTCGTTCTTTATTAATATGATCAACAATACCGAGAGTATATTAGGAAGCACCAACACCGAGGCGTAATTTCCTAGATGAAGTTGAATTTAGGCCTTATACAGCAGAAAGAGTTGTCGGGAGGTAAAGTACTGATTAGATCAGTACAAAAAGCCTATCTTACGAGCAGTTGATTTAGTAGCTTGTAGAAGATGGCCAAACCAACGTTGTAATATCACCTGAAAACTTAAGATCTGAACCATTCATACCTTAAATAGGAAATGAACGATCTTTTTGAGGGACACAAGAAAACACAATTTTATTAGAAATAAATTTAACTGCATTATTATTTCACCATTAAAGGATACGTTGAATGTCTTTGTTGATTAAGATTTCCATTGCAGCTTTAATGTTTTAGTTTGAGATAGAATGTGGATTATGATTAAACGAGTAAATAGAGAAGAACTACATTGAAGAGTGCTGTAGCCAGAAAAGCAATAGGCCGGGTTAGTCGTTTAAGAAATAACATCATTTATGTATAGCGGGAAAGGTGTAAGCGCTATAACTGATCCCTGTGGCACGCCCACGTTAATACCAACTTTTGAAGAGAAGCCAACAACTACGACACGTATTTATCTTTTGCCAAGGAAACTAGAAACCCAAATGATAAGCGCATAATTTAACCCAAATGAAGTGAATTTGGTTCACAAACTTGGTTAAATGCTTTTGAGATATCTAAAGCGACTACAACTGTCTAAAACAAGTTAGTTTCAAGGAAAGAAAGCCGTTGCTGATTTTTTCCATTAATTTAGACAAAATGGAAGTGATGGCAATTATTCGGAAGTTGGAGGGATCGGTCTCATTACCTTTTTTTGGCAATCGGTTGAACATTTACTTCCATGATGAGGGAAATTCCCCACATCGAATAAAAATCCTTTCCAGAATAATTAAGACACGAGTTGGTGGAACTAAATTCACAAAAATAACGGCTTTGTATGTTGACGGCTTTAGTCAAGGACACACTTTTGCAGGTATTTCTAGAACCAACCAATTCTGCATCAATCAACCGTTTCATTAGATTTTCATTTAGCATAAAATTAATTTATCAAATATATGGCATCAGCACAAGCCTTATTAAACCATGGTTGGGGACGAAATTGACATACACGATTTTGTTTTTTGGGAATGTATAACTCTATGCCCATATAGATGACTTCAGGTACTGAGAGAGCAATGTCCGAAGATGGGTACGGCATAAAACAATATTCACACCACGTAAACTTTGCAAATAAATCGTGTAAATCTCTGTTATTTCTGTTAGAATGAACTGAAGTTTAATTACCAAGTTGGTTGACGTAAGAAATAGGTCTACAAGATGTGGAGTGTGGTTAGGGTTACCAGGGATTTAAATCAATGAGAAAGAACATTACCAAAAAACAAGGCACAATGGCACGAAAATTTCAACAAAACAAACATTACAAGAAAAGCAGCGGAATAGTGCATCGTCCTTCCCAATACAATATTTGGAGACAATGCACCAGAAACAAATGAAAAAAACAAGGTCTGTAACGTTAAACTTAAAGCGTTCCTTTAGCGTGGCATGGCGATATGGTTACCACGCTTTATGAGAGAATAATTGCAGGTCTCCGAAACTGGAAATACTAAAGTTGTTTTTGAAATAACTCATCTTAAAACTATTTATAGAAAAATCTTAGCAAATCTTCTGGTTTTGGAAAGTGAAAGCTATCATTAGACACACCACTCCCTTCCCTAAGATTCATGTACGAATTCTGATAAACCTTTTTATTCCTAAAACTGTATATTCTTCTTCTGTTAACACTTCTGCTTTTAAACACCACTTTGATTTATGTCACTCCCAGTCTAATTTCTGACTATACCGATCTGCGTCCTCATCTGTTGTTTGTTTATTAATTCAATAGAATCAAACCAACCAAGAACATTTCAACAGTACGAAAAGGACGAGTACACCATATATCGCCCTTGCTCGTATCCATATTCACAATTAAACATCTTTACTTTTATCACGTTTACATTTGGATCCATACCTTCAGAAACTTCATCAAGCTTCTTACCATTGTTTGTAGCTCTCTCAAATTTTCAATGAGTGAAACTG
>JARFJB010000339.1:2327500-2492500 GCA_036346205.1 Vesta saturnalis
ATCACATCTAAACATACATTCCTGTACCACACCTGTTGGAATATCCTCAAAACTGTTCACCCAGTTAGCATCCTTCAAAGAGGTACTGAAACACAAAATAACATACTTTCACAAGATCGACAAGACCAAAGCGTTCATTAATAGATGGAATCGGAAAACTATCTAAATGGCTTTTCGGAACATTAGACGTAGATGACGAAAAACGTATTAATGACTATTTAGAAATACGTAACAAAAATGGCTTTAGACTACTTTCCACACTGTCAAAGCAAGAAACGGTATTACGTGAAATGACGCAAACATATAAAGAAAATATTGCTACTTTAATAGATAATGAAATTATACTAGAAAATCAAGTAAACAAATCGAAAGATAGTATGAACGAATTAATAGATTTTGAAACCAATTCTATCGATAATTTAGTAATACAATTACAAGCAATCCAAAAACTTGTTAATAATCTAGAGAACGCACTATCTTTTTCAAAGTTTCACATATTACATAGTTCGATACTAGATCCAAAGTAGCTAGAATCATTAATTTTCAAAGTAAATGAATCTTATAAAACTAGGCCCCTGTTACGAAACCTTATGAACTACTATAATTTATTTTCGGCCCAAGTAATCATCAAAGACAAACTTATAATTTTCAAAATTCATTTACATATTGTTACCAAACCTTACAAATATTTTCTAATGTACCCCGTTCCTATCGATAACCTAATAATTATCATTGGCCAACCCTTTTTACTACTCAACACTAAAAAACATTGGACATCAAACGAAACACGCCCAGAAACAGAAGACTTTTATCATTGTCAACAATCTTAACTATATAAGAATCAACCATGTTTAGCGACGAAAATTCATTTAACAGAAACAAATTCACTCACACGAAGTGCTAATGATCCCAATTTTTTTTTTATGATTGTGAACCTGAATAGCCCTCACTGGAGCCAGTTCCTGTTATTCCATCAAGTAATCAACATATTCGTGACGCAGCTCAGGCTAAATCATGTTATATTCCTCTAGCAATTCTTAGTATGAAATTCTATGCTGCTGAACCAAGAACTACGGTTGCGCCATCTGTTATTAATACTTTGACTCTGCTCATAGTTCTTCTTGCGTCGTTCCGATAGCTTCAACTTCTAAGATCAATTTCAATGACCATTTATTAGAAGAGTTAAGACCGCTGACTAAAGCTAGCGATAGAAAGACACAAAGAAAACGAGGAAGAAAAAGACGTTTCACTGCTATACTCACAGACACACCAGTTAAAACTGTTTTTTTTATGATTGTGGACCTGAACAGGCTAAATTAGGCCTATCGTGCTAAAACACTCAGGAACACTTAGGAGGATGGATACAGGGATAATGAATTGCCAATAGATGCCCATGAACAGCTACCTTAAATTTTCTCATATCATAAGTGAGAGTAAAACAGGAACTAGGGAGATCATTCCAGAGTTTATAAGCCGTGTAGAAAAATGTGGATTGCGCCCGTTTGGTACGACAAGTGGATTTGTACTGCACACTGATGATGTGAATGAGCGAACAGAGTGTTTCTCGCAAGGATAGCCCGAGATGGTATCAAAGAATATAATTCAGCAGCACAATAGCCGTTGTAATAACGATAATACAAAGAAAGAACTGAAACCATCCTTCTATGCTGAAGGGACTGTATGTGAGAAGTTAAGGACCAATCACCATACAAGCTGCCTGTGAAGTGAATGGACTATGCGAAATTCGCCAACCTTCAATTATGACACTAGAAGATTGCCGATTAGAAATTAATCCCGCTGGTACCCTTCACGATGAATTAGTTTTTGAACTACTCAAATTCAACGTGCTACATGCCTAACCAGCATGTAAAAATTTTTTTGAAAGTGCACTCGACTAAACTCCTGCGTACGGTCGTTTGACCGCAGAGTACTTGGATGCGTGGGGTTTTGGAGGGTTGCTACAAGGTTGTTGACGTGGTTAGATAGCCACTAAAGGATAGGCGCCACAGGTTTTAGTCAGGAAAGGGAGAAAAGGAAAGAAAAGGAAAAAGAGGAGTAGAGTAGGGGCAGGCCCTGTAAAACCTGAAACAGGTAGTGCTCCAAAAAAAAGGAACAATTTATAAGAGAGACAAACTTTTACCCGAACAACCAAACAGTAACCGTTTATTTAATTTAATTTAAACTCACATTAATACTTGTCGAATAAATATCGAACGTAAACAATAATGATACTATGCTAGTTTTCCCCCAAAGTATTCATAACAATCTTAACTAACAAAATAATTATAATTCAGCCCTGACGATGGCAAGTGGTGAGCCGTCGCAGATGCCCACAAAGAATAAAAAAAACTAAATGTATTTAGTTCGTTAATCGAACCCTAAACGTAAAAGAAAAGTTTCGTTAATTGTGTCGCTCCCGATGGTTGTAAGTACTTACAAATCGCAGCCGAAAGGGCGAAAGTAACCCATAAAGTGCTATCTAAAATAGATCCACAATGAAAATAGTAGTGCTTAATTTTTGAAACGGCTTGCCTACGTTTCACAAAATAGAATTTAAATCCCCAATGATTTTGATTTCGGTTTCTTGAATTTTATTAAAACCCTTAAGAAATGGTATTAAATAGAAATATCGGGATAGTCTGTTCAGTGCAAGGCATAGAATTGCAGAATTGCATTCAATAGTACAGAAATTTTTATTACAGCAAAACCTGCTCTGAACAAAATTATCCGTAATGACAATTAATTAATATTAATGAAAGACAAAGTACAGAAAAGTTACAGAAATTCTAAATTTGAATATAAATATATATACAGTTTCAAACAATGACTGTAATTCATACGACCTCGATATCTGTTCCACCCTGTATATAATGTATTTTAAAAACAGGAGCTTCAACGCGCAACTACCGTGTGAAGGTAGTGAACTAAGTAAGTCAACGTCCCAGTGAATAATAGGTGTGGTTTTTTCTTCTTTTGTATGCAGAAAGAAATTACAAATTGAACAAATCAAACTCTAAATTATTCAACCACTTTAGCCTCCGGTAAAAGCATGTTATTATAAATGATAAATTTTTGTTACACGTAAGTACATAAGGTTAAACACCGAATGTAACCTAACTCTGTTGTACTGATTTTAGCAATACACTGTTCATTACACAAATCCTGTGTATATTGAATAATAAAGAATTCTGACCTTTGATGAAGAATTACCAAACTGTAAATGCCCTTCGTGTTTCGAAGGTGGTAGTTACTTTGTGGAACCAAGACAGCTAATCAGTAGCTAAGAGCCAGCATTCCAGTAGGAATAGGTACGGAGGTGATCGGTAGTGGATTCCAATTTGCTAGTTATGTATATAAATACAGAATAGCTGTTTATTTCGCCGGTATCAAGGCGCTGAAAGTGATACAAGTACGTTACTAATTACCTTATACAAGCATACCTCTTTTTAGATGTTTAGAGCCGATAGCGATGATTTCGTTTCAACAGACCTATGTTATAAATTTAATTAATCGTGCGAAAGTGCCTAAATGAAAGAATCGATTTACTAAAAGTTGTCGAACATGTGTTAAACTTACCGAGGATATGAAGATTGAGAATTTCAATAAGATCCGCTTGTAAAGCGTCAGTAAGGTTTTATACCAAAAACCATTACCTTATATGAAAAATTTTCCAAAGAAACGATGCTTAAACATCTTATAAACGGAAGGAAAAATTTTTCTTGAAGATCAATCTCCCCATCGGAAAATGGCGTGTTAAGTAAAAGAAAGATCAGGAACAACGCCCTAACAAAAGCAATATTGCAAACCTGTCAAAACTATTCAAACTAGATAAGAATGTTAAAACCAAATTTTGATAAATAAATTTTACAGATATCCCATTGTTGTCTTTTAAAAACAAGATTCCTTTTCAAACTTTATTAAATGACCCTAAATCTTCGAGATGGCGCAACTTGTTTAAATACTAAATTTATATCTATAAAGGAATAAAAAGATGTGTACGTTAAATAAATTAGTTTAACTGTAGAGGTGCGAAAAATAATTTTTTTTAGGTACGAAATTAAAAACATTCCACCAACGAATACGGAAATATTTATTTAGATGTAACTAATTAGTTCATTCATTAAATAAAGTAACGGAAGTTATCGAAAATACACGTTATTCACGATAAACACGTAACAAACGTTACCTTCGACAAAGAAAAGAAACCATCACCAGTGGTTGGGTGGAAAAATTTGAATAACTCTAATGTAAAGCAAATTGAAAAGTTAGTAGATAATTTACAAATTCCGAATTTAAGCACACCGGGTAATAAAGAAGATGAATACAATTATTATTATTATCGTTATGTTAACTTTTACCTTAAGGTCATACGAGCAAAACAAAAAAAAATAAATATAAAATTTAAGAAAACCCTAAGACTCGACAAATAGAGACACCCTATTTTCCGGGCTTGATAAGGGAGGAATTATATAGATGTACTAAATAGAAACATTATCAATATAAAACAGGCTTATATAAACATTTATAAAAGAATTCACTATTGATAAAATTAATTATAAGGACGTAAACATGTAGGTCCCGTGAGAAAGGAAAAACTCTTTAATAAGTGCAGTATAAAAGAAACAAATTAAAAGATAATAAGTTGGTTGCATACTCAGTTGCTACTTAGTTCTTGTACTCATATGTAGTTGTTAAGTCAGTTAATAAACTACTTGTTGTTATCAAAGCTTTGATTCAATATAAGTGTTTAGTATTAGTGTTGTTGAAATCAAAAAGTTTTTAAAACAACTTATTACAACCGAGAAATTAGCGTAAAGTAAGGTAATAGGTCGAGTTCACGATAATGAGAAAAATGTCAATTGCATATATAGGTTACAAGAACGAGCGCGAGCACGAGCACAAGCTCGAGCACATGCACATGCACACGTAAACCAACACTCACACACACACACACACACACACACACACACACACACACACACACACACACACACACACACACGTACGCACGTACGCACGCATCCACACACGCACACACGCACACACGAACACACGCACATACGCACTCACGCACACACGCACACACGCACACACACACACACGCACACAGGCAAACACACACACGCACACACGCACTACGCACACAGCACACACGCACACACGCACACGCACACACGCATACACGCACACACGCACACACGCACACAGCACACACGCACACACGCACACACGCACATACGCACACACGCACACAGCATCACGTACACTGCGCACACGCACACGCGCACACACGACACACGCACACACGCACACACGCACACACGCACAGACGCACACACGCACAGCACACAGCACACACGCACACGCACACACGCACACACCACACGCACACAGCACACACGCACACACGCACACACGCACACAGCACACACGCACACACGCACACACGCACACGCGCGCACACGCACACGCGCGCACACGCACACACGCACACAGTACTTGAAAGCGTAGGAACAATATTTTCAGGTTTTTTGGATATGCAAGGGATTCTACTGGATATTACCTTAACGGGTTATAAGCGAACGTTCCGTACAGTATTCTAATACTTACTAACCTAATATATAACCCAATCTGAAAAAATACGCACATAGTGGATTTTGCTATCGCAACAACGACATGTAGATTCAAACATAAAAGTCGTCCGAATCTGATTATTTGTGCTTTGTATTTTTTCCATATTTTTCCAGCTTATAAATTCCTGTACGCTTTATAATGTATGTGAAAACTAATAAGTTTCATATTAAAATTGCAAAAGTCATTTAATGGGAAATGTGTTCTTAAAACAGATGGTATCTTAAGATCATGTAAAAAATATTGAATACAGAGTTTTAATATTCGGTGCATAAAGTACAAGCTTTGGTGTAGACAAGCTATTAGGGCACGTGCTTTTCGCTTAAGCCTTTACTGCTAAGTAAATGCATTAGTTGTGGAAAGAAGCATGTACTGCAAATGCAACCCTTTAAAAGCATGTCTACCGTTAATACCCCACAAACCAATACCAATTAATTAAATCTCACCGGTTTTATTCAATTTCCATTATTTACCTCTTGCTAAAATTTAAGAAGCAATTATGCTACAAGAGCTGCTACAGTTCAGCAGTAATTAATTCAAAATTTAACATTTTCATCGCGATCGAACTTATTCAAAGAGTATTAAAGTGGTTTAGTAATTAACAACTAATTACGAGGTATAAAGCAAATTTCTCATGTCGAGTCGAGTTGCGGCGGTTAAGTCATTCTTGCATCGAGTGCAGTTTGTTGATTAGCTTTTACTAAGTTTAATTTCCATTGGACTTGAAACCGATTGAATTATGCAGGGTGTTTGTTGCATCAGTTGCAGGAATATATAAAGCTTACTCCTTAGAGGCATAGGGGCTACATTAAACATGGTAATGCAGTATGGACTAAAGAGACATGCACCTGCTGTCTCTAATATTTCATTTCTTAAGTAAATGGTATTATTGGGTTTTAAAAGTTTTACAAAGGGCCAACAGTAGTTAAAGTTACTAATTTCAAATACAGTTTGAATAACTGTCATTCACAGAAACGATTATGCAGGTTACAATATGTCATAGAAAAATAAGAATGCAAGTCAGTTATAGCGAGGGCTTCGGAAAGCTTTGAGTTTTATATGAATATAGGACCTATTATGTACATTTTCCACACCGCTACGTTTCAAATGTATTATTGTTGTTATTCTGTCAGATGATTGACATCTTGAATTCCTTTTGACGGTTATTGTAGTCTTAGTCGGGCGGTCAGATTAGGTTTCAGCCAATTTTGAATTACGAAAGCATTCAGGCACACACACCTACATAATTTAATTTAAACTTCAGAAATGATTGTTATTAATTGATTTTTTATGTTACTTTAATGAGAAAATTACCAAATTTTATGTGAGAAAGGAAAATAGTAAATTATCTTGAACTCAAAAGGAAGTAATTATATAAATTTGATTCAGAAATTAATAACCAACGATTTCTTGTGGTGAGGAAAGTTCGTGATAAATTATAAAGAAGGAAATGAGATCTAATAGCGCATTATTTTATTCATTGGATAACTTCTGACAAAAATGAAAAAAAGAATTCAGATTTTAATAATACTTTATTACATTAAATGGGGGTTATTAAAAGATGAACTAGGCGAATCAATTTCAATGTTGTAAATAGCATCATTATCGCCAAAATAACGAGTCTTTTAAAAAATACAATTGTGCCCTTCTTAAATTAGTGTATACCTTGCATAGATTGATATTTTATTAAATAATAATTACTAGAGCAAGCTGCGTAGCTTCAATATCTCATATTCATACAATGCTGTTAGTGTAAACAGTGCAAATGTTCACCTTTTACTTCCAGCTAAGGTATTCCATAAAAGGAAATAATACAGATTAAAAAGTTGTTTATGTATGTATACTTCTGGTCTAAGAAATTCTCTTTAATCATCGTTTTTGAATGTAAAAAAAATCTGATGGCCAGCACATAAGTAACTTACACCACCTCATCTTTCATTAGCAAATATACAGGGTGACTAAACGAGGAGGGCGTGAAATATTGTACAAAGACGAAATAAATTAAAGAAATCATTTTTGGACCACGGGTAGATATCAATATGTCCTACATTATAAAAACATGTTTGATCATACAGGGTGTTTCATGTTATTGGAGCAAACTAAACCTATACTTGTTTAAATGGAACTCCCTATATATTATTACATTTTTTGAAAGCTCATAACATACACTTTCATTTAATAACAAATTGTATGGGTCTATCTTCTTTAGTTTAAAAAAAATATTCCAATTGCAGCCGCCGCCACTGATTTGTTAGGCAACTTTTTGTAGTATTTTGAAATTTCTAAGGCGTGTCATTGTAAATACAACTGTTTTTTAAATTTGTTTGAATGCCCCCCCCCCCCATCTCATGCTTCTCATGTCATTCGACATGATATTTTTTCTCTTTCATCATGCATGTCTTATACCTAAAATTGATAATTTTCGAAATATTTTCAGTTTATTTGTGAAATTGCAATTGCAATACAGAGAGACTGAAAATAGAGGTATTAAGTTGGCATGGGACTGTAGTTTCTTACTTAAAAAAATGTTCAAGTAAAAACAAGAGTTAATATAACAATTACAAATTGATTTATTGAATTATTTTGAATCTGAGAGACCTTTTTGAACAACATTGGTGCATAAAATACTTTTGTTTCTGTAGAAATTTAAATCAGCCCTTAGTAAAATTTCTGAAGTACTCAATTTGATTATGTTCAGATCTACGATTTCATTTGTTACGTCTTGTTGTAAATGTAACCGTATAAAGATGGTCATGGAATTGTAGTTTCATGCTAAAGAATTTTTTAATCAAGTTGTATTAATGAATAAAAGAAACTTTCGCATTCTTAAATATCTAACACTTACAAAGTTTTGAGAAACACTCAATTCTACTGTAAAAATTCGAATCTTCGAAAGAATTTTTAATTTATTTTTTTATTTATTGGCGTTTCCATATTTGTTTTAAAATTATAAATTAACTATGCATTGTTTTCAGTAAATTGGGCTAGTGAAAATAATAGTAAATATGTATTATTTTTATGTGCAATACTGTGTAATAAAATTAAGAAATACAAATTACAACAAAACAAGAACAATAAAATAGAAAAAGGAAAAAAAATAGAAAATCAATTTCTCATTAAATGCTATAATGTTCTTCCTTCAACTTCAATACATTTACTAACACATCGCACAAAATTATTTTTCACTAACTGTAATGTCGGCCATGTGATATTTTGAAAAGCATTTCTAATTTTTTCATTCATATTTTCTGGTCCGGTTGAAATTTCTTTAAACACATAATCTTTTACGTAACGCTACAAAAAGAAATCGAGTGGAGTCAAATCAGGTGACCTCGGTGGCCAAGATCCTACTCGACCTATCCACTGATTTTCTTTCCAGTGGTTTAAAAATGTTACTACGTCTCAATGGTAATGGGTAGATGCACCATCATGCTGGAACAACATATTGCCATAAACTGCTTCATTAATATTTTGAAGAATGTTTTTGCTGACCAACATGCCTGATCCAATAAGGATTTTCAGTGCTATAATAATGCATGTTATGGCTGTTCACTAAACCATTACTTTTGAAAGTAGCTTCGTCACTAAATAATATAGAATTAAAAAAATTGGGAGCTTATGCAATTTTTTGCAAAAACGAGTTGCAAGAATTAATTCTACGTTCAAAATCTTGACCATATAGCTGTTGATGTCAAGGGTTTTATTAGCTACTTTCCGTTTTTGACATTTAACACTGCGTGTTTCTTCAAGTCTTTGTAAAAGATCTTGAAACGTTTTCGGTCGCGGCTTTCTTTCAGAATCGTGATATTTTGCTGCATAAATTCTACTTGCCAGTAAGCAATTTTTTTGACATTCTCCAAGAATAAAAATCGTTAAATCCATTTCCTGAATATTTAGAGTCATTTTCTGCACTTTGAATAAATTAAAACATTATCAAATATAAATTAATTAAAATTTACCTGTTTCAACTCTCAATAATCAAATTCGCAACTTGCGAAGTAAATTTGGTACAGGCAAACGCAACGTTTAGTTTCAAAAGTAGTTTTATTTGGAGGACGTTCCTAATCATTGTTGATAGGTGTCTTTTAAATTTGAATATGAGTATTCTATCATAGACGGAGTATGCGTGCAGAAAATTTTAAAAATATACAAATTAGGTATGTGTAATTAAATGCTAACACTGCCCCTGCCACGGTGGTGGGATATCTTTAGATAATATGAGAAAAATCAAAGCATAGACTTAGTAAATTACTGTTACATATTACGTTTAGATAAAAAAAATCTATTAAGGAGATAAAATTAGACCAAAAAAGTGCTTAAGTAGCCTTAACCTATCTTAAACGTAATTTCTCATTCACACCTTATTATTAAAAAGCTTGAGAGAACCTCAAGGAGATTGGCAGCTATTCAGGGAATTAAAACCGAAAACCGATACAATTTGAAATCTTTCTCCCTGGTGAATAAATGCCACTTATATCCAATAGTCTGCAGGAGGACACCGAGGGAACCTAGCTCAATAAAGTGGTATTACCAAAAATTGTGATGTGCAAGAGTTCATGCAGTAGTTCTCGTCCGACATATATTAAAATTAAGTATATCATTTATGAACATAACTTACTATCGTAACTAACAATCAGAGATAAGTAAAACAAGAATAAATCTTAAATCCTATAACGAATTCTATTTAGTGTGTACCTACTAGAATCTGCACACGTTTTGAAATGCAAAAATTTTTTTTATGCGATGATCCTACTCGAAATCCTGTACTAATCTAACTTAAATTAACCTATATTTATATTAACTTAATTAATCGGATTTTAAGTAATAAGATTTAAGGTCTTTGATGTTCCAAACTCCGTTATCAATACCGTCTTTAAATAACAGGTAAGTTAGATACTCCAGAACTTCTCTGAATGTACATTTCTTAACATTAGGAGCAAATTTTTTGGTGTAATCTTTACTAGCGTCTGACAGGTTGTAATTGTATTTTCATACTGTTTCGGCTTTTTTAAATTTTAATGTCCTTTACGAAAATTATGTCTGCATTTTTTTTGTATACAGCTTTTGCGATTATCAATAAATAGTTCTTCTTTTTTTAAATTATCTAGTTTCCCATAATACGAATAAGAAATAGGCACAGATCTTCCAAAATTCAAGAAAGAAGCGGTTTAACCTGCAACCATCGTGTACTGCATTTTTTATCGCATGAGATGTCTCATAAATTTCCACATCCCACAATTTGTGATTTTATTTTACGTACGATCGAATAGCTGTTCCTATTACACGGTTTACACGTTCAACAAAATTGACTTGCGGGTGATAAGACGCATTATACCACACTTGCTGAACTACGTATTGTTTCATAAATCTACTAAATTCCGAAGTGGGGACCGTTATCTATCACACATATTTGTTGGACGCCAAAAATATGGAAGACATCGTTCCCAAGAAACATTATTATAGATTTAACGGTAACTCGACGCATAGCTCGTACAGGAGTAAATTTAGTGAACCAATCTGTAACCACTAATAGCATTGTTTCCATTTCCTGAACGTGGAAAAGGACCCATCAGATCGATAGATAGGCACTGGAATGGGAAACTTGCTTTTTTCTTTCTTCCCATAAATCCTGGTCTAGCAAAATTGGAAGATTTGCTAGTAACACATAGCTCACATCTTGTTATATATCTAATAATATCAATCTTCATCTTTGGTCAGTAATATTACTCACACAACTTTGAGCGAAACCACTCCTTTCCACGTGACCACCCCCACATCATTCACGTTGCCACCACGTACCCCTAAACCCAGGAGCTGGACTGACAAGAAGGCTCTTGATTCTGCCAAATGAACCTTAATTAGGGTTAAAACGACTTAAGGGCTCGAAAATTCCATCAAGGGGCTGTAAATGGCCCCCGAAAGGAATCCAACGCCACCCTCACGCCCATTCCGACCACCAGCCTCATTTCCACTCCTCTCTCCACCACTTTCAACTAATTATGGCGTCACGGCCTCAAGTTGTTCCATTCTACTTACAGACACACAGAAACACAGACACAGACACGCAGACACGCAGACACGCAGACACGCAGACACGCAGACACATAGACACACAGACACACAGACACACAGAGACACAGACACACAGACACACAGACACACAGACACACAGACACACAGACACACAGACACACAGACACACAGACACACAGACACACAGACACACAGACACACAGACACACAGACACACAGACACACAGACACACAGACACACAGACACACAGACACACAGACACACAGACACACAGACACACAGACACACAGACACACAGACACACAGACACACAGACACACAGACACACAAACACACAATTAATTTAAATTATTTGGATATTTCACCGTTATCTAAAGGAATTTATGCAGATATAGTGAAGAGTAGACCAATGAAATGTTATAAAATGGTAGTAACTTCAAAAAATAATGAATCTGTCGAAAACATTAAAAAAAAAATTCAAGAAAATGTGAATCCTAAAAGTTTAGGAGTTGGTATAAATAAATTTAAAGGTGTTTCTAGTGGAAAGATTTTAATTGAAACTGATACAAAAGGGGGTGTTGAAAAAATTTGTAAGTCTGTAAACGAATGTTCTAGTATTAATTTAGAAGCGAAAACTGTACAGTTACAAAAACCAAGATTAATTATTTATGATATTCCGAAAGATTTAGATTTAGATAATGCATTAGAAACTATGAAAGCACAAAACGAAATCTTAAATAACATAGAATTTGATATTGTACCTAAATTTATTTTTGTAAACCGTAACACTCAAACTAAAAATTTAATTATTGAAGTAAATTCTTTGACAAGGAATTACTTGTTTGCAAATAAATTAAGATTAGGTTGGAAAATTTGTAGTGTTAAGGATTTTATTCAATTAACTCGTTGTTTTAAGTGCTTTAAATTTCATCACAAAGCTAAAGATTGTAGAAATCAAATTGTATGCCCTTTATGTGCAAATTCCCATGAAGAAAAAGATTGTAAAACGCAAGCTGAGTTTAAATGTAATAATTGTTGTATTTTTAATACTTATACTAAAAAAGAAAAGGTTAACGTATGTCATACTGCTAAAGATAAGTGTTGTCCATATAGATTATCAATTTTGGAAAAGTTAAAAGAAAATATCGATTATCAATCATGAATTATAATTTATCCAGTAAATATTTAGGTTTTAAATTACATTGTTTCCAAATTAATATGCAACATTCTAGGATAGCTTCTGCAAATTTAATTAAACTAATTGAAGAAAATAATATTAACATGGTTTTTGTGCAAGAACCTTACAATATTAACAACAAACTAGCAAGTTTACCAAGCTTTTATAAAATTTATTCTAGTGGAACAAATAAAAAGAGGGCTGCTATTATTACAACTAATAATGAAATTTCTGGAATACTAATAACTTAGTTATCAGATGAGGATTTTGTGATTGTAGAGTTTAATTATAAAAATTTTAAGTTTTATGGAATAAACGCCTGTTTTGATATAAATAAAATAGAATTATAAAATTAGAAAATATTTTAAATTATTTAAATGGTAAATCTTTTTTATTTTGTGTTGATAGTAATTGCCGATCTAAATTGTGGTTTGATATTTTAACCAACGGCAGAGGACGGAAATTAGAAGAATTTATAATTTTGAAAGATTTATATATTTTTAATCGAAATTTTGAAATTCCTACCTTTTCTAACAGTAGGGGAAATAGTTTTATTGATTTGACAATTGCAAATTCTCAGATGTTAAATAATATCTGTAACTGGGAGATTGATAAATATGAAAGTTGTTCAGATCACTCCCTCATTAGTTTTGATATCTGTAATTTAAACGTTAAAAATGGCGATTATAATAATAATTTAAGTAATAGGATTAGGTATATTATTAAATAAAAGGATTGGGAAGTTTTTGAAAGAAATTTAGTTAATCTTTTGTTTCAGATTTTAGTTGTTCTTTATTAAATGAATTAGATTTAGAATTAAAATATAAAGTAGAAAATACTTTAAATTTGAAATTGTTTATTGAGAAATATAATGAAACAATTAAAAAAACTTGTTCAAATTCTTTTTATGTTTCTAATCATAAGAAGATTTACAATAATAGTAAAACTGTTCCATGGTGGAGTCCTGAGTTAAGTGTTTTACGTAAAAATGTAAATTCTTGTAGAAGAAGATATCAGCAAACTAGAGATCCTATAATTAGACAAGAAAGAAAAATAATGTATTTAGAGCTCAAAAAAAATTATCAACGAATTATAAAAAACGAAAAGTTTAAATCTTGGAAAAAAATTTGCAACTTAATTAATCAGTCAAATCCTTGGAATGTTGTTTATAAAATCGCGGCAAATAAATTACATGAAAATTTTGTATTATCGACTATTAAAAAGGATAATAATACTTTCACTGCACCAGAAGAAACGATTGTTCATATGATGAACTATTTTATTCCTGTAGATAATAAAAATACTGACAATAATTTTCATAAAAACGTTAGAAACTTTATTAATACTGAAATTAATACTGAACATGATAAAGATTTCGAAATTTTGGAAGTAGAAAATATTATTAAAAATTTTAATCATAAAAAATCTCCAGGTAAAAATGGTATTACAAGCAACATCATGTTAAAAATCTTTACAAATTTTCCAAATTTTATAACTGCATTATTTAATAAATGTTTACATAATTATTATTTTCCAAAAGAATGGAAAGAAGCTGTAATTATCCCCATTTTAAAACCTGGAAAAGAACATTCAACGGATACTTCAAAATTTAGACCAATAAGCTTATTAAATTTAGAAGGCAAAATTTTGGAAAAACTTTTAATTAATAGAATTATGTACTTTGTTAATAGTAATCGATTGTTAAATAGTAATCAATTTGGATTTCTACCTCAAAAATGTACTGTTGATGCTTTATTAGAAGTTAAAAATTTTATTGAAAAAGAACTATCAATTAAAAAAGAAATAATCTTAATTAGTTTAGATGTTAGAGGCGCTTTTGATTCGGCGTGGTGGCCAGCTATTCTACAAGAATTAAAACAAATAAATTGTCCTGCAAATTTGTACTATTTAACAAAAAATTATTTTCATGAAAGATCTGCAGTGTTTGATAGTCCAGAAAATATTTCAAAAAAAATTACAAGAGGGTGCCCTCAAGGATCTTGTTGTGGTCCCGGATTTTGGAATCTCCAATATAATTCGTGTCTAAATTTACCGTTTAATAAGTATCCTAAAATTATTGCTTTTGCGGACGATTTATTAATTTTAATAACTGCTTCAAATTTGTTGTATCTTGAAAATTATGCAAATATTGAAATTAAAAAAATTGGAGATTGGGCTAAAAATAACAAAATTAATTTTAATGAAGAAAAATCTAAAGTTATGATTATTTCACGTAAAAATCTTTAAATCAAAATATTAATGTATATTTAAATCATAAACTATTAGAAAATGTTCAAGTTTTAAAATATTTGGGTGTATACATTGACAATAAATTTTCATTTAATTACCGCGCGGAAAAAATAACTTCTAAATGTTTAAAATTAATTTATTGTTTATCAAAGAACGCTAAAATTAAATGGGGTTTAAAGCAAAATGTTTTAGCAATAATATATAAAGGAGCTATTTTACCTTTGCTATCTTATGGTGTTTGTATTTGGTTCAAAGCTTTGAATAAAAAGAAAATTAAATTAAGTTTGAAAGAATTCAAAGATTGATTAATATTAAAATTGCAAAAGCGTTTAGAACTATCTCATATGAATCATCTTGCATTGTTACTGGTTTAACACCAATTGTACTGAAATTAGAAGAAATTTCCAAATTATACACTGCATCTAGAAATACAACTAACGTTGATTTGAGTTATGACTTTCCTACTAGTTTTCAAAATTGGAATCATCTGGCTGAATTTGTTAAAGTTGAAAATTTTAAACCAAATTGTTCTTATCAAAATTATAGTATCTATTTTTCGACCAGATGTAAAGATGAAAATTTAGCAGTAGGTTTAGTTATTTGTTATTGAAAACAAATTAAATGCAAATTTCAATTTAAACTACATCATCAATGCATCAAAATTCAGGCCGACCTATTTGCAATTTTAAGATCACTCTTATATTTGAAAGCTAGAATAAATGTTAATAATATAGAAAAAGATCCAGTTATATTTTTTACAAATAAGAAATTATTTAAATTCCTAAACGACAAGAAACTTCATTTTCACTTATTAGAAACTATAAGAACAATGCTAACAGAATTTCAAATTAATAACTGGAAAATAAAATTTATATGGGTAGATGAAAATAATTTAACTGAATTCAATACAACACTTTCTTTAGCAGAAGACGCAATAAAAAATAACGATTTGAATTTATCCTATACAAAATTACCAATTAGTATTATAAAATCTAAATTAGAAAATGATAGTATGATTAAATGGGAACATATTTGGTTAAATTGTATAAAAGGTAGTATAACAAAATTGTTTTTCCCTACCGTGAAAGACAGACTCAAGTGTAAATTCTTAATAACACCAAACGTAACAACAGTGTTAACAGGTCACGGTAGAATCAAAAGTTACTTTTTTAGATTTAAAATTTTAAATGACGCTCTATGTACATGCAATAAATCAGACCAAACAATAGACCATATTATATTTGATTGTGAAAAATTAGATAATTTAAGGGACAAACTAAAAGAAACAGTAATAAGTGAAAATAATATTTGGCCAACATCTCATAAAAATTTGATTAGTGTATATGCCTCTCAATTTACAACATTTGTAAATAGTATAAATTTTGAATCGTTATTATAAATCATCATAAATAAATTATTCAACTAACTATTTATTACAACCTCTTCTTTCTTTGTTAAAGTATTTCTTTAAAAATCCTATTTTATTGTTATGATAGTTATAACTTACATTAAAATAACTATAAGTATTGTTAATTAATATTGTTATTGTTAAATCACGTATTACAACATGTAATGGAACGTGTTAATAAAAAAAAGGACAGACACACAGACACACAGACACACAGACACACAGACACACAGACACACAGACACACAGACACACAGACACACAGACACACAGACACACAGACACACAGACACACAGACACACAGACACACAGACACACAGACACACAGACACACAGACACACAGACACACAGACACACAGACACACAGACACACAGACACACAGACACACAGACACACAGACACACAGACACACAGACACACAGACACACAGACACACAGACACTCAGACACGCAGACACGCAGACACGCAGACACGCAGACACGCAGACACGCGGACACGCGGACACGCGGACACGCGGGCACGCGGACACGCGGACACGCGGACACGCGGACACGCTGTCAGGGTATTTTGAACACCCTGTATACGTATTGCGTAATTTTGTTTGTAGTTTTATTCACTTAGTTAGATTCCGATTATATATATATATATATATATATATATATATATATATATATATATATATATATATATATTTTGTTGTCAAGTTGAGTGTTATAGATAAATTTTGTAACGCGTGTAGCGACCTTTAGGAACGGTGTATGGCGAGCTTTAGTTTTTTTGTTTGTGAATTATTTTCCTTATTATTCCCCGTTTATTGAATATTGAGCAACGTATTATTTGTAAATAGTTGAATATGAGTGTAAATAACGTTTATTTCGTTTGATTTCCTTAAAAAAAGTTAAGTAATTTAAATAAATAGTGTAGGTTTATATGTGTATGATGTCATACATAAAGACGCTTAAGTATAGTTTTTTTTTTTTTTTTGAATGGCTTCGACTACCAGGGTCCTTTCGCCATACAAGCTATGCATCTTATACTGACACAAAATTGCCCTATTCAACTCACACTATACCGCCTTGTAAATGTTAACTACTTTTAGGAATCGTAACACGTTCCTCAAATTTGCTGTATCGTTAAGTTGTACCTCATATTCGATGTTATATTATATTGTTCACGTTGGTTTGCAAAACGTGCACACTCGCATAGTACATGTTCCACAGAGAGATTGACGTTACATGTATTGCAGTGCGGTCTAGGATCTCCCTTCAATAGATATTCGTGCGTCAATTTAGTGTGTCCTATCCTGAGTCTATGTATTTTAATCTGCTCCTCTCGGTGGAAGACATTTAAATGAATTTTTCTGTTACGGATTCTTTAATATTTGTAAGGTAGGTATTTTCCATCAGCCATTTTTCCTGCCATGCCTCAATGTTCTTCTTTTCAGATGGCATTGTATGTCAGACGACTTGACTCGCAACTCGGTAATGGGCAGTATCGTGACTGCTTGTTTTGCTGCTCTATCTGCACTTTTATTTCCAGGGATACCCGTATGGCCAGGGACCCAGACAAATACAGGTCTAATTTCATGAGCATTGAGATTGACTAAACATGCCTGACACAATTTGGCCAGCGGATCGGTAGTATTCATGTCCATTATATCATTTATGGCGTTAAACGAATCGCTAATGATTAAATAGTTATTTGTTGTAGGTGCCATGGGGATGAACTGCAGTGCCTTCCATATTGCATACTGTTCGGCTGTGCATGCTGAGGATTTCTTGTTCAGGTTCCACGAGTGTTCGTCGTCCTCTACTACAATGGCCGATCCGACCCCCAGTTCACTTTTTGAGCCATCTGTGAAAATAAGTTTTCTGTTTGGGTAGCTTTCAAGAATAATTTCGAACGAGCGTACGTATTCATCATTTGTTGTTATTGTTCTGTTTAATTTTTTTATGTCTAACCTTACTTCAATCTCAGGTATCATCCAAGGGGCATGTTCCGGAATCTTACACCAAGCGGCCGTGTTATAGTTGCCCTTGCAGAATAATCATTTTCCACGGGAAAGAGAAATTCATTATTCGGGTGTGTGGACTGTTCAGTTTATTATTGAGTATGTTGGTTTTAAGTCACAGAGATTGAATGTGGGCCTTATTGTTCGTACTTAAATAAAAATATAGAGATGCTGTGCACGTTACTTTTGCTGGCGTTTGAGATTTTGGAAATTATCGAGTCCTTACGGACCAAAACGAATTTGTGTGTTTGGGGTACTAAATCTTCCCCTTCCGTTTTTTTAATTGGTGGAATTAAATTAGATAAGATTTTTTGTGAGTAGTGGGATTCAAAATCAAAGATGGATTTTTGGTAATAATTGGTATGAGTCTGAAACTGAGTGCGCTCTCGAGTAGTATTACGGTGACGTTTATTGTTACGCTTTAAGGGGTGGTTTAGAACGTTGATATTTTGGACCTTGTGGTGTTTAACGAACGTACTTTTTGTGAAGTAAGGGTTTAACTACTTATGAAGAAGACCTGTAAAGGGATTTTATTAAAACTGTTCATCACCAAAGGATTATACCTAGTGCCGATTTCGATTTTACGTAAAGTTACCTAGAGGACATCGTCGTGTTGTATTAGTGCTTCAGTGACCTCTTTGGTTTTTCTCGCTTTTGCGGATTTATTTAAAGTCAACGTTCTTGCAGTGCCGCTTATTTACCGTACAAAGCGTGTTTAAGGATAAAGAAACTTTCGCAATATATTAAAATTATAGTTATTTAAAACAAATTATTAACATTTTGGATTATTAGTGGAAATAAGACCAGTTAAAAGATATAAGTTAACAAGAAAGTTGAACGCTCAAATTAGTATTTTAAAAGAAGTTTTTAATTTATGCAGTAACATTTTAACGAGTTTAAATCAAGAAATCCTTTGTGTATAAAAGAACAATAGTCAACATTTCATTCATCATTTTGTCAGAGCAGGGAGATTTCATTTCCGTTATAGCAGTAACCGACCACCTTTTTCAATTGTTGTAACACAGGAGAGGTGTAATTCTAGACCTTAAGGTAACATAATATTGTTTTTTTAATTGAATATTTCAAGATTGTTGTGTGTTTCGAACTATTTTTTTTTGTTAACGAAGGTTTGAAAGCGGTGTCGCTTTTTTTGTTAAATTAAGTTGTTGTTTTAACTTTATTCATTGTAATTAATTATAGTTCTGACGCTCCGCCTTCACACTTTGTTATTTATTTTAGTATTAAAGGGCAATTGACCCTATTGTAGTGTGGGTATATAATCCACGATATATATATATATATATATATATATATATATATATATATATATATATATATATATATATATATATATAAATATAGGTTAAAATCAGTTAGAACGGCGTTAAGCAGCATTCTGACCAGACATCCTGTCGCCTTTTAAGCCTTTGTATTTTTTTTTTGTTTATACGCATTATCGTATGTTTATATTTATCCTTTTATTTTCTTATTTTATTATAGCTTTGTTAGGTTTTATAAATTTGTTTTAATTCTGTGGAAACCCCTTTGTGTTGCATAAAAGTTTTTTTTGCAAATTACAAGTAATTTAGAAGCGTAAGTTTTAACGTAACGATGTTAGTTTTTTTTTTGTTTTATTGAGTAATAGCGTTAATAATATTTAGTATTTTATTTCATTTTTAGTTGAGAATTAATTCAATTAGAGTGCATTCTATAGCTTATTTTTTTTGTTTTGTTTTGATTATTATTTAATGCCTAATTACTTACACTGAAGTGTATTAACGTAACGTTATTGAGTGTTTGTCACAGCGTGTAGTGCTTTTGAAGCCCTATTTCAGGTGGTTTGCTGAGTTGTTGTCCAGCACACCTGAAATTGATTGCGGATAGGTAAGCGTATGTTTTTTGTATGTTTAGACACGCTATGTACTCGTAATTTTGGCACGACATCCCTTATTTTGACTACCAAATATTCTGGCGCCCTTAAACGAACTGATTTTGTCTTCATCCCCTATTTTGACTTATGTACGATTTACTATTCTGGTTGTGCAAAATTTTTCAACATCTGACCTACACCCATACGCTGGCTAGTCGGGGCAAAAAGGCCAATTTTATCTGTAATCCCGTTCTACCACCCGTTTATACCGTTACAATGCGGACACGCGGACACGCGGACACGCGTACATGCGGACGCGCGGACACCCGGACACGCGGACACGCGGACACGCGGACACGCGGACACGCGGACACGCGGACACGCGGACACGCGGACACGCGGACACAGGACACACGGACACACGGACACGCGGACACGCAGACACACAGACACACAGACACACAGACACACAGACACACAGACACACAGACACACAGACACACAGACACACAGACACACAGACACACAGACACACAGACACACAGACACACAGACACACAGACACACAGACACACAGACACACAGACACACAGACACACAGACACAGACACACAGACACACAGACACACAGACACACAGACACACAGACACACAGACACACAGACACACAGACACACAGACACACAGACACACAGACACACAGACACACAGACACACAGACACACAGACACACAGACACACAGACACACAGACACACAGACACACAGACACACAGACACACAGATACACAGACACAAAGACGCACACACACACACATCCATACGTCATGGCCGAACTTGGCCGCAAGTTTTAAAATGAGCTAATAAGTCGATTTAGTCACAATGAAAATAAAGTCGATTGCATAATCTTTTATACCTACATATGTATATGTAGGTTGGGAGTTAAAAATGTTGCCTATTATCGTTATGAATTATCCTCAAAAATTGTTATTAGCATTATTTCCTTTCGATTTTGTAGGTATATATTTACACTATTTTCATTAAATTAAGTTTTATAGTTAATTGTAAGCATTTACCAGTTTTCTATATATTTTATGTCAATTTGTACAATAGTTCAAGGGCTGAAGATGACAATCTTGTCCAAACTAGTAACAGTTTGTTAAATATTCCTAATTAACCATTGTGGAGAAGATTTTTAGGATTAGTACACCCATGATCACTACAACCCCATATAGAGTGTTTCCACTATGGGGTGTAATTTATTACGAAAATTAAAAATGAAACCGTACCCTTATATACACGAATGCACATTTGTGTAATTAAATTATTTCTGCTACAGAAACCTTTGCGAAATATATAAACATTTAGCTGTTATATGGTGATAATGTTCATCCAGTCCTCATACTATAAATGGCTACTGTTTAGACTTTATTGCTTTTATAACACCTTAAAGTGTACATAAAAATTATCTCTTTTATGGATGTAGTCAAATATTGTTTGTATTAACTTATGTTCATCGTAATCTCTGGAGAGCTTCGTTTTTGCTGAATAATTCTTAAATACTTTTAATAACCACAATGCTAAGGTTTTTCTATGATTTGCTTAAATTTTTAAAGCCTGCACACATTTACTGGAGAAGTAGTATTAAATTATACACAATATGAATTTAATATTCACATTTGAATATTTTATAGTATGTATAATATAATCACAAAGACAAAAAAGGATCTCTACGTAATTTATGTAAATGAAAAATATGCAAACGACATTCAACCAATAAACTTAGCTTAATTTATAAAAGTAAAACCGATGTAACTAAATTATATTAAAATTTTCTCGGACTGAGAAGGAGAATACATTCATAAAAATAACAAGTAGATACTAAAATAAAAATTTGGCAATAGATTACTTTGTTTGTGAGCAAAATTCATAGAAAATAGGATTTGCTAAAATATACGATGTTACAAAATATTATGTGGCTGAGGGCATTAATATATTTCCTAGAATTCGAGAGAATAAAGTTGAGTATTAATGAGTTAATAAATATTGTGCGAGTATAAATGAATCATCATAGAATCACGACTGATCTTTTAATCTTTATTTGTTTGGCACGACTTTTTTAACACTTTACCAAGTGTTTTATTGTAAACGTGATTTTTATTGCAGTTAGTCTATACAGTTGTTTCGACTGGCACAAAAAAAATGAAAACAAGCTATGTACATTGTAATGTATAATTGCAGTAATTAGCTACACAGTACATAAACAATATTTTGAGGCTTGAATGTTGGCAACATAATAGTTCCCATATTGCTTCAATTTTATTTGTAATCCGAATTATAAGCAGTTTTATACCAGATGTCCCACAAAGGAGTTTAGAAATTTGATTGTGTGTAGCTTACCCGTTTGTGCATTGATCTTTTAGGCTTTGCACTGCGCGCAATAAAGGCTGAAAAATGTTGGCTGGCCGACACTGGCGGAACAATAAAAAATTTATTAATTTTCTCTTAAAAATTACTTTCTTGAGTTGGTACCAGATTTTTTACTACTTTGCAGTTCTAACGCTCATTGTTGAACAGCTGTTGTCATGTGTATTTGAACGCCCTGTGTATATGTATGTTTTTTCTTTTTATTTTTTTTTGCTAGTGACTCAGTTTACGCTAACGAAACTTGTTTTTTTTTTTAGTTCATCAATATACAAGTGAAGGTAACAATAGATTGTTTGATTTCTGTAGGTTGTAGTGATTTTCGAATTAAACTTTTCGTATTGCCATTAAAATTTGATTTCTGAAATTGGAAATTATATATTTTGGTGGATTAATTAATTGAACATAGGAAATTTTAAAGTTGAATCTAAATTAGTTTTCCTGTGAATTTTTATAAAAGGTTTCGTTAATATAAAATGTAGTTGCAGATAAGAAAAGTTCGTATTTAAAGTGTAGGATGGGATCATTCCTTGGTTTGCTTGTTTAAATATGGGCTGTTGATGGGTTCTACTGATCGCGTTGAGTAATTGACCCCGTTTTTCTGCCGTAGTAAATATCATTATAGTTTAACAAATAAATCAGTGGACAATTTGCACTTGAGTCATGCACGTATCAGTGTCAACAGTTTTATTATGTTTATAAATATGGTGCAATATGATGGAGAGGGGTGAAAACTGTTTTTTGAGCGGTTAATTGCGCGGGGATTCTCGATCTGACTTTCATGAGTAAGAGAGTGGTCTGTGAGCCTTTTTCGAATACCTGTAGGACAGAACTTTTGGAGAAGAGGTTTGCAACTAAAAGCACCCTATTGGTGGATATTTGTGTATACGTTCATGCCTCCTGGTTATTTATTTTGAAGTTACACACCGTGGGGTAAATTAACGAACATTTCACTAAGTGATGTGTTTATTATTAAGGTGCATCTTAATGGTTAAGGGATTCTGTGAGTCGCAGTTTTTCCTTAAAGAAACGGATTTATATGTACCTAATGGAACCAATTTGTAAGAAACTTTTGTTTCCATAACCTGTAAAAGAAATTAATTACATGCTGCAAAACGTAAAGTTCTCTTTTGTAAATAATTTGTAAATAAGACCTTAATTAAGACTGGGAAATTACCGTATTGGTTTGCAGATCGAGGACACTCTGCTGGTATCCTGGAGCAATTCCCGTTGCTTTCGTTGCTGCCCGGTGGAGAAAGTAACGCAGTATTGTACGTTATTGTGAATGCTTTACCATATCTTTGTTTGTAAACTTGGTAAAATTATTGGTTGACGACCGAATAAACGCAGTCGTTTGTTTTGGTGTTATTATGCGGAATTTAATGCTTTCACATCATCTCAATTTAAAGGTCGACGAACTACTTTTATTTGCGATATCGTTGGTATTTTGTTTTTTATTATTTAATTGAATGTACTGCAAATTTATGTATGTGAACATTTCGCATGGTAAAATTGATTTTAGTGACCAATTGGCGTGTTGTTTGAATTTATTCATATTTAGATAATTCTATTTCCGTAGTTTAAAATCAAATGCCACTTGGTAAGCTTACAATGTTGAACATTTTATGTTCCCGTTTTCTAGTATTTAAGATTTTAAATTAAACCGAAACCAGTGTAAATAAGTCTATGTATTTGTGTGCTTCTTGAGAATTAATTGACTAAATTGACGAACATTATTTTATGATATTTTAAAATTACGTGGTAATTTCGAATTGAACATTCGGACAACAGTTTTATTTTATAAAGTTGGTGATTTTATTATTCAAGCCTTAAGAATTTTAATTGAGTTTACTAAATTTTGATTTCATTATTTTTTTGGATTCATTAAAATTAACTTCAGTGGTAATTTCTGAAATTTGTAAGACATTCAGGGTACTTAATTACATGTTTTTAGTTTTTTTAATTATTTTGTTCAGCGTTGGGGTAACGTAACCGATTTAGTAAAGAATTTTAACCAAATGATGTTTCCATCTATTTTGTCTTATATTTAGTTTGGAGTTCAATTAATGACAGAGCTTTGTAGAGTAATATTTAAATTCCTGGAGTTACAATAATTTAAGTAACTTTAACGTTCAGTTATTTTTTATTCCATTGTGTTTGAATTATTTTGTATCCAAGCGTTTGGGCCTTTGGTTAAACGTAACACATATACTTAAAGTTAAACGAATCATTGAAACCCAACAGCTGATTTTCGCCACGCTATTTGTTACGTCTTTGAGCTTGTGGATATTTTTAAGATTTGTTACATAGAGCTAACAAGTTTCTAGAATTTTTTCCGAATTCGCGCACCTGGTTAGTTAGCACAACGTAAATTGTAAGTGAGATCTTTTGGAACTGTTGAAGGTTGAATTTAGTTCTTACGTGTGCCCAGGTAATATTCTTAGAACGATATCGTCTTAATAACAGTTTGGCGCCCTTTTTCGACTTTCGACAATACGACTAACCACCATCAGTACTTTTAAATTCAAAAACACGGCCAAGCCCTCTGCCCCACCGAGCTAGTCCGGTGCACTGTTTGATCGAACAATATAAAAAAACATAACCTAACTTTCTCTTATGAATTTTTTCTGAATTTCAGGTTCGCAAAATGGCTTTTACTGTTTAACAAAAGTAAAGTGTTACGTGGGCTATTGCTTTTGGTAACGTTACAGAAGTAGTTAGACAATTTCAGGTTGCTTACCCAGGAGTTGAACCACGTAGCAAATATTTTGTTAGAAACTGGTAGTGTTGTAAGATCTAATGATGAAAGAGAAGAACTGTTATGTTTATCAATTCTCCGCTCTCGTCGTAAACCGAAATCACTGAGAAAGGTTGAACTAGAAACTGGTGTTCCAAAGTCTTCTGTGCAGATACTTATTAAAAAAATAAGATTAAATTTTTCAAAAGTCACCTAGTCCATAATTTACTTGAGGATGATCCGGACGGAAATGTGAAATTTTGTTCCCGTATCATTGAGTATCACGAATTAGATCCGGATTGGCATGCTCGAATTGTTTTCTCATTCGACTCCACTTTCTACCGCAATGGTGTAGGAAATAGGCATAATTGTAATTATTACAGCACCAAAAATAATAAATAATGCAATTTTCAATGTTCTGCCATTTTGTTTCTGTAAGTGTCGGACTGCGAAAATTTTCACAGAACATTTTTCAAGCCTTTTGCTCCTGCACAATTTAATTTTTCCAGTATATAAATTCAATATACTTGGATTATCTACCGTAAATCGGGGTAACCGGGGTACAATTTTTCAGGTTCTTTGTAAAAAAGCTTGAATTTATGTGCTTGTAACTTGCAAGTTCCAAGATTTACTTAACTTAATTTAGACCAATAAATTATTTGTTTATTGTGCAAAGTAATATATTGGAAACTATCTCAAAGTGACCCTGGAATTCAGTGTAACTTTTGTACACAGGCCTTTTATATGATCTTTTCCACCGTAGAGGTCTGTATCCCAAGATGGACGTTACATTTAATTTGCAAATAAAATTAAAAAAATAGAAATATATAGTTTTTTTCATATTTTGAATGCGGGAGGTGAGAACAGCCGATAAAAAGGAAACAAAACACACTGATAAATTCCTAAAATGTTATTTTATGCTTTTATTGCTTTATGGCGGCTTAGGAGAAATAATTTTAATTTATAAACAGTTACCAAAGTATGAGCTTACAAAAAAAAAGTAAGACACAAATAATCAAGCTTTGTCTCATAAATTCAGCTTATTTCTAAAAACAAAATAAGAAAGTCTCACAAAACAGATTTTATTCAACATCGTTTAATTCAGGAATATGGAAAACGTCTTGATGTTCTCGCGTTCAGGTTCTTCTATTAGCGTTACTATCTCCTTGCCACTATAAAATACTTCGTCTTTGCGATATGGCCATTTCCATTATTTCCCATAACGTGTCATGACATTTATAATTTCTCCATTTTTAAGAACTTTGTTATTTTCCTAGGATAATATTTTTTTATCGTAAATAACCAAAACGTAATCTCCGACATTTTTGGTGTTCTCGGAACATGCACGTTGTTCGGCTTTTCCTGGTTCTACATTAGAATCATATGAAATTCCATGATTGAAAGGGCCAGCATCATTTTCTGCATATTTTACGCTGTCAGTGCTCTCACCTGTACTAGTATCTGAATGGTTCTTTGGTCTTTTGGTCTGTTATCTTTGTTGCTTAGTGAGTGGTATACTATTGTTGGAATTCCATCTCTCAGAGGACCTTCCTTGGATGCTTGTGTTTTGGGTTTTAGATGTAGAGGGCTGAGAATGGTCGGCAGGCTCAGTAAGGACCGCACTCTATGCATTTGACACTGCTATCCCTTTACCAGGACGTACTTGAAGTTTCCTCCTTCTATGAATACGTGACGTCGTTGCCTCTTGACGTTTTTGGGTTAGATGTTCAAGAGCGTTACCACACAATCTATTTAAAACGACCTCCTTATTTATAAAATCTTTTGCTTATACAATTTATATTTTTAACTGATTGCCTTTGAGATCTCAGGTTGTACGCTAGCTCTCACTATTTGTGTGTATAGGTGTTGTGTTGTATAACATAAGACAAATATAATCCTACTTTCCTAAATAGAAATAACAATAATTCATATGTAAAACTATACAATATCTGTAATAAAGATGTTATGAGATCTAAATTCCGGTAGTGAAACAGGACCCGCAACAGTGGTCGTCCAACAAAGTGAACATGTGAGGTTAATGGACCGGTCAAACTATAATTTTGGAATTTCAGGATGTGCTATTATGAAGGTGGGTATTTTTATTTTACATGATCTTGTTATTAGATTAGGAAATGTTAACTCGAAATAATTAAAGAAGGGGTTTGTTAATTTAAGGTGGATTGAACGTAATAAATTATTATTAAAAAATACAAATCGCAAAATAAATCTTTATGCTAAAATGTATTTAGTGAAACGTGAACGTGGATCTGTCTATTTATTTGATAAATTCCGGGAACTAGAGTATTTTGTTTTGAACAAATTATACAACAAAGATGTGGAAATTGATATGATAAAAGTACTTACTAGGTGATTCTGGAAATTGTATGGTGGAGGAATGAGAATTTATGGTATATGAAGGGTGGTTTGTGAATAATGAAATTGTCAAGAATGAGATGTGCAAATATGTGAATATTATGTTTCGAGGAGGTTGTATTTAAAATGGCGTGGGGTGTGTATGATGACGGATGTCTGGGTAGGCGGACAACTGCTGACATTGGTGGTGAGGATAGAGGTTTCCAGATGATTCGGGTAAGGTGGCTTTATTGTAAGCCGGTGGTGGGGGCATATGTCAGGGCTGGGTAACATTTAGTTTGGATGGATATCGATGGCATTCGTAATATTGTTATGTTTTCGGGGCCTTAACCTCACGCAGTAATTACTGACATTCCCTTGCTAGAGGTTTAGGAAAATTGACTGTGTTCTAGTTTTCGTCGGGGGTTATTACCTCTTCGGAGCCGTGACCACCCGTCAATGACCATAACGTATCTCAGTGGTTCCTTCACACTCCCCACGTGGTACGAATTCTGAGAGGATCGTGTTAGGAATGACTTCCAGATCACTATTAACTCGAGGCAGGGTATCCTTTGGGTGCGTCGAGAAGTTACTACTTCCTAGGGACCATAACCATCGTCAATAATAATGACGTCCTCAGTAATTTTCCTACACTCCCCTCGCGGTACAAACTCAGAGAATGACTTACTGACCACAATTAAGTTGATTTGCAAAAGTTATTAATTGTATGGAAAAATGCAAGCACTAATAAATCAGATACTTTAGGACTCGGTTGATCAGGCAGGGTTTAATAACTATTGAGCGCATAGTTAAATCTCTCAGGGTACTATATTCAAAAGAATCTATATCTGATATTTGAAGTGTCGGTAGTTTTATTGATTTCCTTTTTTTGCAGCAGAAGCATTCAACTCTTTCAATGAAGATGGGAAAATCTTGAAATGATTTTTGGACCAGATGCTCAGCATTAAAATGACAATCCATCACTAAAGTTTTTTTAAATAAATTTGATTGTTCAATCTGGAAGTACTCAGCTAAGGCCTCCGCTCTAAGAGTATAAGCGTATACAATATCATATATAATACCACTTTGAAAAAGTTTGAGTGAATGTTATTTATATGAAAGAGAGTAAGTTGGTTTTAAGTAAGTGTTCGTGAAAAAAAAGATCTTGTGCAATGTAAAAAAATACGACTTTAAGAAGATAATTTAAAAAAATTACTCACCTTTTCAATTAAATGCTAAAAATCTGTAACTGCCAGGAGGGTCAAATATAATATGTTGTCATATGCGCATGTGTTTCTAGAGTAATTTTGCACTGTGCCAGACGAGGATCATTTCCATTATAAATTACCGAAAGATCACGATTTTTGTCCCAGTTGAGTGAATTTTTAACATCGTCCTTTGTTACACCATGATATTTTGCTTTAGATCGGGTGTTTATTCGTTTGATCGATTTTCCAAGGCCATCGGTTTTTTTTTGTTGACTCTGAACCATCTATGACCTCATTCCTTTTTTGACAGTCGAAACAACCTTTTAGTCTAGTGCAGGCACAAATTTATCACATTTTGCACATGTGTGTGCTCCAGTAGGTTCATCTTCATTGTTGCAAGCTGGGCACATACCTGGTTTTGTAAGATTAATAGAAGTTGCTGGCTTTTGGGAATCATTTTTTTTTATTTAATATATTGCCATTTTCGGGCACATTTAATGGATCCACGCCTATATTGCAATGTATTTTTTTCTTATTATTTCTTCTCTCGAAGGATAAGAGCGTGAACTGAGCCTGCTGTATAATATTGCTCTAAAGCAATTGAAACGTCATTGTAAACTATAATACTGCTAGAAACCACTTGATTATTCACCAAATTCGATGTGCGTAAGCCTTAATCACATCGATGAATTCTTCAGGTGATTTTTTAGGTGGCCTACCTACGCGTCGTAATATTTTCAAGAGAGAATTACTACACAATAAAAGAGCCCGTTTTGTACACTGTGTGCTACAGAAATGAAATAAAACTAAAAGGAAAAAGGAAAAGGCCACGTATTTCATTCCCTCCCAAGGGGAGGGCGGGCTGTTTAAGCTTTCCAAACTCCTTCAGCCACAATCGTGGATTCCCAACGTACATAGATTACGTATACAATCCGTCCATAAAGTAATGTATAAATTAATTTAAAATTAAAGTATTTGTTTCTTGAAAAAACGCTTGGACACGTTGGTTAGTATTTTTTCGCATTTCTTACAATACAATTGTTTTATACAGGGTGTCTCATAATACAAGACATGACCACACTTTCGATTCTTTTAAATGGAACGCCCTGTAGATTATGTCATATTCAGATTCCACTGCAAATTCTAGATATTTTTGGTATAATATACCCCAGGTCTGTCTATCTCCGTTTCTGAAATATTGACACTTGAAAAATGATTTTATTATTTTTATTCATTTGTTAAAATTATTTTTTAAATGTACTAAAGTAGCTAAACAAACTTAAATGAATGGTTTAAAATGTGCTCCATTCACACATAAACAATGTCCAAGACGGTAAATAAATTCTCTTTGAACATTTCTGACAACTTCTGGTGGCATTCGCATTCTTTCTCTCAGGTCTCCCAAATTAGCAGGTATTCCCACAAAAAAAGGAATAAAAGATCGGCCACTGCGCCGAGGCTAGGAAAAACATGTATCTTTGAGGAGATTCATATACTAACTGTTGTGTAACACCAAATAATCCCCTTTAAAGAGGATTACGTTAATTGCACTCTTGAGCCAGTCTTTATAACACACAGCTCGTCCGTCCAAATGTGTGATCAAAAAATTTGCAAGAGCGTAAAATATTTGATCTTAAATTGTTCTTGACGGCTAAAATAGTGGGCGTACGAAAAAAATTTCTTACAAATTTTTTGCTTAAAATTTTTTCGCAATTAGATGTATGTTTTATTAAACCATTACTATTACTAACTTTTAAAACAATGATAAAAAACAGTTAGCTCTGATCTCACAAGAGATAACCAAACTTTAAAAACACCAATCGATTCTGCGCAATTTTTACTCTTTATATCAAATTTTCAGTCAATAGTCTGTAAAAGTTTTACTCGTTAAGATGACTGTATCCTGTATGTTTCAAACAACATTGAGGAAACCGGCAGGTTACGGCTAGTGCAGCAAAATCAAGATTAGTCGAAAATCAAATTTGCAACAAATTATGCACCAAGTTAGAACTGGATCAGAAGACTATATCCGAAGGTACAGAGATGGCTGTGCCAGCGTAATATTACACCAGCACAGCGATGACTTCGCGGAACTGGCTAAACTATAACAAAATCAAGATTAGTCGCAAATGAGAGCAACAAATTTGCAACAAATTATGCACCAAGTTAGAACTGGATCGGGACATTAGATCTGAAGATACAGAGATAGCTGTGCCAGCTTAATATTACGCCAGCACATTCGCGATTTCTCAGAACTGACTGGTGCAACAAAATCAAGGTTATTCGCAAATGAAAGCAACAAATTTGCAACAAATTATGCATGCAGTTAGAACTGGATCGGAACATTGGATCCGAAGATACAGAGATAGTTGTGCCCGCATAATATTACACCAGCACAGCGGCGACTTCTCAGAACTGACTGGTGCAACAAAATCAAGATTAGTCGGAAATGAGGGCAACAAATTTTCAACAAATTATGCACCCAGTTTGAACTGGATCGGAACATTAGATCCGAAGATACAAAGATGGCTGTATCAGCGTAATATTACGCCAGCATAGCCGCGATTTCTAAAAAACGGCTGGTGCAATAAATTCAAAAATAGGGTAACAAATTAGCAACAAATTAGCAACAAATTACTGGATAAATCACGATTCGGAGTTATGAAGAGGCTGTGCCAGCGTAATATACCTAAATATGAGAAGGTAGTGGTAATAAAATTGTTGATGATTGAAGAGTACCGAAATATCGATTGTAAAAGGAAATTAGAACGAGGTAAAAAGTTGCTTACAGAAAATTTAATTTGTTTTCATCGGTATCTTAAGTAGATCAGTTTAAAGACTTTTGCATTCTGAGAACCAATTAATTAGAGTGCTGTTATGGACAATACATCATCTATCTCTAAATTAGCAAAATTGCGGTTCGAATTTAACTGTGCAAAGATGAATAGCAACGTGAAATAATTTGGATCAAGATGATGTAAAGTGATGTTTGTAGAAACAATTTATATAGCCACTACTAATCCAAAAAATGAACAAAACTAATACTTTAACAACCATCAATTTTATTTAAGTTGCAATGTAGGTATTTTACAATCCGCCCCCATAGATTTATAACGAGCCTTATCGATTAAATCGAAACCCTAAAGCAATACACACATAAATTTCACTTACTGACGGTAGAAAAAGAAGGTAGTTTCATTTTGAAGTCTTTTATTGTTCTAACACTAAATAATGGTTCGATGAAGCTTCTGATAATCAGGAGCTGCGTGTTCAACATTTATCTTAATGTGACATTAGAGAAACTAGTTTTCGATATTTTCAAGAATTTTTTTTAATTAAATTTTCTTTATACGTTTAATGTTGTGCATGTTCAATTTACTTAAAATAGATAAGATAGTGAACACTTATTCAATTATGTATGCGGAACTTTTTAAATTCATTCTAAAGCTGATGTGACTCTTAATGACTGTGCTTATCATAATTTTGTAACATAACGAAAATCTAATTTTGTAACCAATTTGTTATTCATTATTTGTAATTAAGATATCAACTTACAATAATAGAATATTCAACACAAACACGTTGAAAACTTTTTTTATCCATGTGAGTTTGTTTTATTGTTGAAGAATTAAGTTGTTTTTAATTACAATAGGAAAGTTATGACAAACTTTCAAAGTTAATGGATTAAGTATATTGTTTGAAGTTCTATTACGAATTTCTAATGGTGAATTTTAAAACGGATATCCTTTCTAAACAAAACTTGATAGAAAGTTTTTGAGGCGAACATAATCAAATTTAGAGAAAGTTATGGACTTGGTATTAAAACATGCGACGGATATACGTCTCGCTAAACAAAATGATTTAGGCTCTAACAGGAATTTTATTTATTTTTTATTTCATTAAAACAATAGTAACCAAAAATATACAGTTCATCGGTTAATTAATACAATTTCAGACACTCTGTACAGTCTCTGTTTGTTTTAATATATATAATATAAACGATATATTTTGTATCGTGTAAATAAAAATAAACAGTATACTTAAAACAAATATTTTATTAGTCACTCTAGATTAATAATTTTTTGTATTACAAAGAATCTCCCCTAATACATAATATACCAGTTGTTGAACAAAATCAAAATGAATGAGACAATATATAGAGTAACAGATGAAGCGTAGTACCTTCCAAACATTAACCATCTGTACAAGCGTATAATTCCACTCGAAAAGGCTTATATTTATTTAGGATCTACAATTTTTCACATAATACATCTGAATTATAAAGCTTCCTATTTATGGAGAGGATCAAGGTACTTATGAATACATTCAATGATTTAGACTGGGTTATTCCCCCAGGTAGATTCGTCAAATCACTTTGGATCTGTCTATCTAGTCCTTTCTGGCACTTTATTGTATAATAAAAATAATGAATATCAAAACAAAATGAGTGATTTGGGTATTAATCTATTTTCTAAGCGTAAGGATTATGATTTTTTATTGTGTTCTTTTTTGTGAGGGTGGCTCGTATACTCCCATGGAAGATTTATAATGGCGGGCGTGTTGGGAACAGATATATTCCTATGTTCCAGTTAAAAGAATTGATAAAATCAAAGACTGTTTCCACCTTAGAGATTTGGAAAAAATATTTTTACTATTATTGCCAAACGTAATACCCCCAATACATACTACAACGTCTTCGTTTCCAAAAAGTTTGTAACATATCAACTGAAACCATTTTAGTACGTTATATTCATTATTACAAAAAATTAAGAGATTGTATAATAAGTGTTCAGTTTATTACTGGAACAGCGTAAGTGGTGATTTCTAATTTATGTTGTCTTCAATGTCAAACTGAACAAGGCCTGCATGATTATGCAATCATTATTTTAATAATTAAGTTAAACAGCTACTTTGATAATTATACCCGTAGTATGGTCAATAATATTAAGAACGCAACGTAGCACTATGTAATGGAATTTATGCGCCACATTGAATTGCAGTTGTTTATTTCTGATCAACAGGTTAGTAAGATAACTACTATAAATAGTTTTGAGTTAGATACCACTAGTTGAATCACTCACAGGGTGCAAGAATTAGTGTACAATTTGTATAAGTGACGGTGTACCTTGCATCCCCAACACAAATTGTGTGAAGAGTTCCATTACCCTCACACGCACAAAAACTGTGAGAGGAAAAGATCCTCACAACGCGGAAAGAATCAACGGCGATCTAGGGAAATCCAGGGGCCAAACAGGAGTCGCCGCAGTAGTAAAACGAAAGGGAATGCTCAAACCAAACAAACCCTGTCAGGAAAAGAGCCAGTATCTACAACAATCACTAACCGGCAGAAATTAAAGGCAGTGGGTAAGAAATATTAAACTTTGTAGGAAAAGCCATAGAAGGAAAATGCAAAAAGGCTATGAATAAACTGTTAGCAAATATGAAAAAAGACTCGGTATCACGGAAAAACGAGGTATACATTAGAGACGTGGTGAAAAAGGGTATTAAGCACACATCAGGAGCTATTGAAACTGCAAATAGAAGATTATAACTGCCTCATGTCAAAATGCTTTGAGCAGTTACCACACAAAGAGATAAGGACACCGAAAAGGAACAATCACAACGATTGCAACTGCAAGACATCCAGATTCAGCAATTAGAGTCTTTACTACAACGAATAGAAGTAAAACTAGAGCAAGAAGAGAACACAGTCCAAATCGACATGTAGCAATAAAAAATTCAACGAAAATTGACAGCAATTAAGGAGTTGCACGGACACATTAAGGTACATGAAGCAATGTTTCAGAATTATTATTTAACGGCAAGCGAGTTTGAGAAGAATGGTATAACGAAACATGGTCAAACTCGGAAGTAAAACAAGCATAGCCGCACAAGCAAATAAGCCATGCAACGTTGCACTACCAAAAGTGAAACTACTTATGCTTAGTGGCTATGAAAATTGGATGACTTTCAAGGCATATTCGAAAAGGTAATACACGCCAACAAGTTTGTAAGAGATACGTCACAGGAGAAGCAGCTAAACTAATCCAGCACCTCCACATATCCGAGTACAACTATTCAACAGAAGGGGCGTTCTCAAGAGGAGACATACCAACAGAAGATTAACGATATCAAAACTAATCGATAAAATTTTAGACCTTCCCGCGATCGAACAGGAGTCCGCGGAATCAATAAAACGAATATGTTACACAATTCACGAGTATAAGGAGGCGATCACAAACCTAGGAACAGAAACGGAAATCTGGAGAACATAAAGGCGGACACGAATACGAAGGAAAAAACAGTCAGCCAAAGATAAAGGGATTGTGATGGAACCCTTCCTCAACGCGGCCGGATGTTCAATCCACAACCGAACATAAACTCCTCGGTCCATAAGGACGTTCAATCTCAAATGGTACAAAACCTGCATCACTTTACAGTCATTATTAATGATGAAGTTAAATAGCAACTTTCATAATTACAGTTTAGCACAAGGAAGTTGTAACATAAACACTAGTCAGCAGTATCAAGAACGCAACGTACCAAAATGTAACGGAATTTACGCGCCACATTAAATTGCAATTGTTTATTTTTGTAAATAAGACAGTAGGATAATTAATATAAATAGTTGCAATATTAGATTTAATAAAGAGTATTTGAGTTATATACCACTAGTTTAATTGCTCACAGTGTGCGGGACCAGTCTACAGCCGATACAAGTGTAGGTACCCCCTGCATGCTCAACAAATTTAGTCTCAAATAACCCGAGATTAAACATCTTGCACTCACTTTTGAACTAACTTTGCGTAAACTTTATAACTAATTGTAAATGGTGACCAGCTTGATATGCACATTTCAAAATTTTACATGCTTTATTATTGAAGTCATTGATCTAACGACAGCGCAAACAGAGCATCGAGTCGACTCTGTTTTAATAATCCTTTAAAAGGGCATATTTTAGCGGGACGTTTCAAATTTTTTCTACGGTGAGCTATGCGCTGCACTTCGAAGACGCGTGGTGCTGTACTCCTAAAGCCATTACTTATTGAACATTTCCGGAGGCTGACTATCAAGATTATCTTGAAAAACTATATTTAGCGTGTGGTGAAATTATTTTTTATATCAATGTGTTTTGGGATTTTGAACGATAGTAGCACATGCCGTGAATATTATTTTTGGTTATTTTAGTTCCATCAAAAGGAAGTAGATTTGTTTTTGCGTATTAAACGTGTTTTATGGCTCAGAAGAATTTTAAGAAACGTAATTGTATAGCATGTTTGCGTCGTGGGTTTGTTTGTTATCGTGCTTGACATTACGAAATTCGTAACACGGTTAAGTGATTCTACGTGGTTTGTAGTCTACCAGTTCGTTTTTGAGTCAAATCGTTAATCGAAGTCAGTGAAAATTTAGTTGAACCATTTTGGGTTGCGTTATTGAAAAAAAGGATGTTTGTTGTCTCGATTATAGGTAATCAATTTTTAGTTGAGGCACGTGTGGCTTGAAGTGAATTTTTCTTATGAGTAAGGAACAGTTTGCATTTTAGTATGGAACATTTCAATAGTGGTGTTTAAAGATGACGTGATGAAGCAAAACTGAACATTTCGAAGATAGCATCAGTGGTTGAAAAAAAACCTAGAAGTAGAAGATTTTTCAGACAACGACATCGATTCTGTCGATAATCATATGGACATATCCAATGTGCCCAATCCACTTGTTGGTGACCCAGATGCATCCCAACATAAAGATGTTGTCAATAGTAAAGTTGAAGACCAAGACTCTGATGAAATTCCATTGTCCACCTTTGTTGGAGAAACTAGAAGGCATGAGTCAATTGTAATGACAAATAAACTCAGTCTAAAAGGAAAAGACGGGCATACATGGCTTGCAGAATTGTCTGCAAGAATAATAAAAACAGCTGCCAGAAATATTGTTCATTTTATGTCTGTCAGCAAGGGAAATGCAAAAGAACGTTTCACAACTGGAGAACACTCTCTTCATTTCTTGTGTCATGATATAAATATTATACTTCATCGAACATATAAAGAAACATTTCGGCAACCTCAAAGTTGTAAAGCAGGGTCAGCAACTATTTAAAATGTCACAAAATATGAATTGAAAGCATTTTTTTTAGTTCTGCTTCAGAAAGACAATCACTTGAATATAAATAAAATGTTTGACGTTTATATTTCTGGCACATTCTACAGAGCAATTCCTTGCGATTCGATGACAAACAATCTAGACAAGAAAGAAGAAAAGATAATGCATTTGGGTCCATTCGTGTGATATGGGACATATTTATCGAAATGCAAAACTTCGTGTATGTTATAATTGACGAACAGCTCTTTTCTTTTAGGGGTAGATTCCCTCTCTGGATGTTTATGCCCAATAATCCTGCAAAGTACGGAATTAAGGTAGTGATGGTGTGCGGCCTATCATCCAAATATACAGGGCGACCTAGTCTTCTGTAATCGGTCCATAACTTATATCTTATATCGATTTGTGGTTTTCTCCACCTAGTAGATATGCTTTTGGTGCACTATTTAAACATATTTTCAATATATACAGGGTATGCTACTAAGAGTGCTGTACCATACTTATGTTTTTAAATGGAATACCCGGTATATTTTTATTTTTTTAGATTCCTTGTACAAAAATAATGCGAGCTTGCACGAATCATTATAGGTCTATCTCCTTCCATTCCAGAGTTATTCACGATTTTATTAGGAGAATAACTCACATTCGAGAAATCATTGTGAAGAAAGCCATGGATATTTCTAAAAGAATTCCTCACTAAAAGTTTCACAATAACTGCTAGTTTCAGATAATACTCAAATTTTTTTTTCTGATATGCACACAATATACACGGTGAAGCTAAAAGACAAAAAATTTAATTACTTAATTTTTTCAAACGGAACACATTATTCATTTTTTCACCATTCGATGCATTTTCGATAAGCTTTCCGTTGCTATAAGGTTTGTCTGGCAAATTCTTGATGTTTGTCAAGGTTTTAACCATAAACGCCTGAATTAAAGCTTTTCCTGATTTCCTAGTAATAGTAATTAGACTAGTAATAACTAATAGTTGCCATTTCTTCTCAACCATATATGATTAATACACCAGGAATTGCACGGTAACGAGTTCCAGAACAGACTACATTTTCTGAAATCATATGTGGCGGGATTGACGAGAATCGGTACATTTTAAGAAAATATTTTTCTCCGACGAAGCCATATTTAAAAGTGACGGCAGCGTGAATAGGCATAATATGCATTATTATTCTATTGAAAATCCGCACTGGTTGAGAACAAACGATTATCAGAACTGATGGTCCCTGAAGGTTTGGGGAGGAATAATTGGTGCAAAAGTGATGGATTTCTGCATCAATTTTCCGTGTTATTGGAAAATGTCAATATCTTCATAAGAAGGGACATATGGCTACACAAGACGGTGCTCCGGTGCACTATTACAGAGTGGTTCGACAATATTTGAATAGAGCTTTCCTTAATGGATGGATAGGTACAGGAGGTTCCATTGCTTGGCATTAAAGTATACCCACACCTGTTTGAAAATGTACAATAAATTACTTTTGTATTGTGGCGTTCCCCTGGTACCCTATCTTGAAAAGTGTAATTTGAACTTATTTGCAATAATGCAAATTCAAGAACAAAACAGTAGTGACGTTACTGACACTAATGTTAATATTACCCAAATTAATTGCTTGCCTTACATGGACTTTCCTGACAATAATTAAAAGATTAGAATTTATTTACAAGTCTGGTATTTAACTACTCGAAAACCTCAAATCTGATCAAACGAAGTGGCCAACTATACAGCGGTGGGTACGTTGTGCTATTTGAATTAAATAGGCTGGACGAGGTTAAGTGTTGCATCAAGTGGGACAGGTAAAAAAATGAAACTTGTCAAATTAAAATTAACGAGCTTTGCGCAAAGGTCGTTCAGCCCGTTAATGTACTATTGACGGAAAGAACCACCAATCAAACCCCCTTCATTCATAAATAAGTAATTGCACAATAAGTAATTGCACAAATACATTAATAAATGAAATAACACAAACAAAAAACAATGAAAGGGCAAAATATATTTAAAAAAACGCTATTAAATCAGGTTAAATTTCGTACAAAATTATAACATTAAGAGAAAAATGAATAAAAAGCAGTTCAGTTACACATAAACACAATAAAAAACCCATGTAGTCACACCTACAATTATGTCATAATAACCAAAACAAAAATCGTAATACCAAACATGTGGCCCTTTAAAACTAATCATGTCGGCCTTTAAGCAAATAACACCATAAAACAATAAAGCAAATTACGTTACATATAAAGTACAACAGTAAAATTGCACAGGTGATAATAAGGTAAAGGCAAGGACAAAAGAAAATAGACAAGGAATTTACACGTACACAATTGCTTAGTGACTACTAAAGCACAAAACAGATACGTAAAATTACAATAAATTACATATAAAGAGAAATTAGTTCACAGACAAACAATTCTACTTAACAAACTGATAAACAAACTCATTAAACAAAGCCTTACAAAGGTAAGTTGTAAATAAATCATAAGATCGCGACAGATGTATAAGTTAGAGTACGTTAGAAAAATACAGCGCCCTTTTCAGGTTACACATTCATCTATATAACAATAAAAACAATAAAAATAAAATTCGAGGTGTTTAATGGTTATCTGGATCCAGGAGTATGTACCCACTTGGCAATTGCCTCTTACAATTAGTAACCATGCGTTATCCTGTACCCGTTCGCTCATGACCATCTCTACACAAATATAAAAGAAACAACCAACAACAATGCTAATTCATACAAATACCAGAGTTAGGGAGCCCTGTACTGTCTTTTATTTTAGCAGATTTCAGCTTAATGAGCACGTGTGCGAATAAGATACCTTTGCAAGGAAATGCTCGATTTTTAATACGTTATATAGGCTTGCAGAATTATTTGCTGCCAGCCTTAATTTATAAAAATACCAACTTACACTTGAATCCTTAATTAATCACAGACACAAATCGTTAACATACGCGGTTTAACTTCAAAAAGGGTGACTGTTATTTATAGGTTAATATTTGAGAAAGACATTAAAACTAACACCCGAAAGAAAAGACAAATTAATATTGACTAATTCAAAAGAAAATCTACACGCAAGAAATATTTTAAAGACAAACTGTTTACAATGAAGGTATTTTATAAATCACACCGGTCTAGCTCGATCGACGCTCTCACTGTAACCCTTTTCCCTCGATTTCAAACTAACCACATTTACTCCCGCAATCAACCCCCATTTTTCAAAAGTAGTAAAAAACAAAAAATTGTTATGTTGGAACAGTTTCATATTAATTATTGAAAGACATCTTAATTTTAAAAATATGCATTCGTCCGCAACAAGCGCTACATTTAGGTCTCAAGTTTCAACGTACCAAACAAAGACGCCTTTGATTGCAGTGTGAACATGACGTAATTAATTACTAACTAATGGCATTTTTATATCAAGAATGTGCGCATAAGAATTTCCAATGATTCCTTACGCCCCTTCAGTAAAACAGCTTTTAAGCGTACACCTGCTAATCAAACCTCAAACACATGTTTTTCAACCCTAAGCCAAATATTAGTTACAAAAATAAAATATCCCTAAAACCATACTCAAATAACGACTTAATATTTAATAAAATATGTTAAACCCTATTAATTAACTTTCCTATCGCGGTAACAATTTCGATTTAAAAAATGTTTGTTGCAATAATAAAATTTTCGCGGTCCGCTACCTACAGTATAAAAATTTGCTGAGGTATATTGTGTATATAACGAAGAGTTACGTGAAAATAGGTTAGTGATTTTTATGTTAATAAAAGCAGGTAGTACAGTTAATACAAGCACGCCAGGACTAGATATAAATATTTCGCTGTTCCTTTGCGAATGTGAATCTAAAAGAGTTAGTTTACCCGCCGTAACTGAGAGAAAAAATTGAGGATTCAGCTGTTTGTTGTTCCTGATCAATTAAAGCGACCATTTAAGAAGAGTTATTCCATTCCCTTGACCTGTAGCTGTGATTAGGAAAGAAAAGGTCTTTGGAAAGTTTGTAAACTTGTGAAGAGTGTTTATTATTTTTTTGTTGTGTGTGTACGTTTTAAAGCAGGTAGACAGACCTTCTGATTGTGTTTTGAGCGAACGTCCTTCAGATGTGACGCACATTCATTAAAAAGTTCTAGCTACAGACGCGCTTTATAGTTTACAGAGCTGTGTGAAATCAGACATTCCTTCTATTTACCATGGTTTCCACTATTCTTTAAAAGCAAAAGACTAGTAAAGTTAGAGGCCTTCATATTAAACTTTATAACAATTTAAAATATAGTATGTTGAACAAAGCATTTAAAATGTTTCTTAATATAGCACAACGAAAACAATACAGGCGTGCAACTTTGCTTTCGCTGTTTCCATAAAAATCTGCAGCTGAGGCCCATCTAATGCTCTCAAACACTTACGGTGACGCCACTATTAGCAAGACAAAGTATCGTGAGCGGTTTCAGCGTTTCAAAAACGGTGATTCTCTCACAAGCAAGGAAATTGGCTGCCGTACGAATTCAAGACTAGAGATATTGAACGGCGCTTGTTCGCTTGTGAACAGCTACTTGAAAGGCACGAACGGAAGGGATTTCTGCATCGCATTGTGACTAGGGACGAAAAAGGGGTTCATTACGATAAACCTAAGGGCAGAAAAGAATGGGTCATCCTTTACTTCGACCCCCCAGCCGAATATTCACGGCTCCAAGGTCATGCTGCGTATTTATTAGGATCAGTTTGGCGTACTATATCATCAAGTAGAGTAGTCAATGCTGTTTCAGTACTATAGCCCTTTCGAAACCCTGGTTGCCTTGTAGGAAGTACTTCATTTACTTCCACAAGCTCGCGCAACTGCTTGTCAATTATTTTTTCTAACAATTTTGAACACCCGCATAATATACTAATAGGTCGTAAGTCTTTCAAGTCTAACGGCTTAGAAATTTTAGCTTGTTTCCGTAAAGCTGGGCAAACACCGTCGAGCAGGCAACTGTTTACAATGTTAACCAGAAATGGAATAACGTAAGGACAACTAAGTTTCAATATGTGTATATTTAAGCGATCACAATCCTCTGCTGCAGTGCTAACAAAATTTATGGCGTTCAAAATATCCGAGTCATTAGTTAACGAAAAGGAAAAGCGGTTACTAACAGGAAGACTATGCGTACTATAAAAATTTATTAAATCGGCACTAGGAACTAAATATGGCTTGGACATAGAAGCAATGAAAATTTATTAATATCATTTGGATCTTTTATAAACTCTGGTAATATATCTAACTTGTTCTTGTTTATGAAATAGGACCTTATCGTGTGGCACATTGATTTCCCTGATTACGTTAAATTGCATTTCACGATTTACAGCTTTAGATGTTAAGTTACGTAAATGACTATAATGAAATCTATGATCTTGCCTCTTGCCCTAACTATACTTTTTGAAAGCGGCATCTCTTAACGCTATCATTTTACGTATCGCAACAGTCAGCCTCGGCGCGGGTTTCTTTGTAAAACGTCGATATATAATATAACTCATGTAAGGGTAGTTCCAAAAGGTCTATCATAAATGATTCAGGGTCTATATTCTTTTATTGTCTGTAGGTACGAAAAGTACTATTCTATGTTTTTTTCACGACCAATTTACATGACACCAGCTCATGATCAACAATATTGTTAACGCCGACCACACCAACTCGAATAACCAGTTGCGTGTTGGAAATGAAAACCAAATCTAGAAGGGTTGCATTTTATGAGGCTAATTCAGTGGACCTTTTGTTTCCTTTAAAAAGTTCAAGGCTAACTAGATACTTCAGAAAATGAATTTTTGGGTAATTTCTTTAAATCCGTATAATTCCGTTATTTCCATTTGTAAAAAAAAGTTAAATCGATTTTGTGATGTAGGCTCCTGTTTTTTAGTTACGACATAAACGTACATTTTTTAAACAAAAACAATAGTGGGCTATGAGTTTTTTAAAGAAGGGTTTTTTTCTGGTCTTTTCAATGATATAGCATATGACAGTTTAATTTCAGAATCATTAGTATGGTAGTCCAAGGACGCTGTAGTTTATAGGCAAATGCAAATCGTTATTACTAATATGATAAACCACGGAAATAAATTAGGGTTGTCGGTACAAATCGTAGCACTACGCTCTAGGCAACGTTTTATGATTCGTTACATTGAATTTTTCAAAAAGTCCAATATGCATTAAAAAAATTGGAAAATATTAGAAACTTAAAAAAGTGTCAATGAACAAAATTGTCTATGGCATAACAACATAAACATTTGAGAAATACTAAAGCATTACCTAAATATACTTGTACATACCTTCAAAATGGTTACCATTAGAATTAATGCACAAGTTACACCATTTTAGAACAGAGTTTGTGGCTTTTCTTAAAAAACGCTTACTAATACTAACAAAAGCTTCTAGTGTGGCTTATAATGCTTGATACGACCTTCCATACACCTTATCTTTTACTGTTTCTTACAAATCGAAATCGGTTGATCGAGGTGGTCATGCGTTCCTTCCTATCTACAAGTCGGGAAAAGCTGTATCTAAATAATTTTGCACTCCCAATTGATTATGAGCGGGTGCACCATCGATATGAAACCACTCCAACAAAGTGCCAGTCTCCACATTTACCTCATCTATCATTCTTCGATATCATTCTGTAGAAGGTGAATGTAACGCTCACCGGTTAAAATCCCGTCAAAAACGTGTGGATCAAGAAGTGTTGATCCCATAACACCACACCGCACGTTAAACCGAAATTTAAGTAGTGGTCTTTTTTGCTCGACATGATGCGGACTTCTTTGTGACCAGAAGCTTCATACCCCAAACATCTATCACCAGGGTGTAGAGTTTGAGAGGTGAACATCTTATAGGGGCAAAAAATTATGCTTTTTTACATTAGTACAATTTCCGCTTGCACACTGATTTCTCGTGTCGTAGTTGATGCATTCTGCACAACATATACAGTCCGAGCGGCCAAAGAATGCCTGAACGTTGGATGCGCATACGTCCAACTTCAAGTCTCTTAAACGCGCATGTCAGTGGCGTCGCCACCAAAAGCGCGTTCCGTTTATTATCATGTATTACACTAATTAATTATTTACTTCTGTTATTAATTTACATACGTACTTGTTAATTTAACTTTATTACAATTATTGCAACAAAACGACAGTGAACTATTTTGTGTCCTATGTGAATTTTAAAGCTCATAATACTCAAATTTATTAGACAAATATGTATAAACAACAAATACTTTCACAATATATAATAAAATAAATAAGTAGTTTTGCGGCGCATGTAATGCTAATGGCATTTGCTTAAATTCTCATTAAAGAAATCCTAATAGCTGACATTCCTTAGTATCATTAACAACAGCTTAGCAAATATTCAAAATGTTTTATTATTATTAGTTAGTTCGTTTTCAACTGTGATTTAAAAGCGAGTGTAGAAATATGAGTTCTACATTGGGAAAAAGTGGCCAAGTAATAAGTGGTCAAACGCGTGATGTGATATACAATGTGTACAGTTATTTGAAAAACTTACACCCCTAATATACCTTGAAACAATTAAAAGAACCGTGTCTGAAGCAACAAAAGTGTCTGTTAGATCAGTGGCAAATATTATTAAAGAGGGTGAAGGTGCAACAGAAGAGGAAAACCAAGATCTTCAACTCCAGGCAAGAAACGCCCACGTCCGTCTCCTGTGACCGACTTGGAAGATTTCGAAATAGCCTTTTCGCAATACAGTATATAATTTTCACAAGAACGAGGGTGCACGGGTGACAATTCCTGCTCTACGCGAGAAACTCTACAATGACTTAGGTTGGCACGGTGGTGCTACACCTTTACGTGTTATATTGAAAGACCTGGGATTTCAATCGCATCGAACTGAGAATAATAAAAAACTTTTAATAGAGAAGAACGATATAAGGGCTCTAAGAATTACCTACTTACAAAAAATTCAATTCTACCGAGAATTAAATCGTCCAATTATCTACATGGACGAAACATACGTTCATAGTGGACACACACAATCAACGTCGTGGAGTGATGGCACAACCAACGGGCTGCTGTCTGCAATTTCCAAAGGACCAAGAATGATTGTGGTACATGCAGGAGGTGAAATGGGTTTTTTGCCGGGTTTTAGTCTGATATTTAAATAAGGAACTAGCAGCGGAGACTATAACGACGAGATGAATGGTAGCAACTACGAAAAATGGTTACGTGAGAAACTTTTACCAAACTTGCCTCCACAATCGGTTTTGGTTATTGATAATGCGCCGCACTATAATGTTCAGGTGGATTGTGCTCCAACAAGTAATTCGAAAAAGGCAGATATGGTGAAGTGGTTAATAGAGAAAAAGATACCGTTCACTCCTTTGATGTACAGATCACAATTTTATGAAATAATTAAGCTACACAAAAAGGAACATATAACGTACACGTTTGATTGTATATTAAGTAATGAAGGACATACGGTGCTGCGACTACCTCCCTATCACCTGGACTTAAACCCGATTGAGTTGATTTGGGCTCAAGTGAAAAATAATGTTGCAAAGAAAAATCCACCTTTAACTTCAATCACGTTAGAAGAAGAATTAGCGGCTGTTACTGAAGAAAACTGGCAAAAGTGCTGTAAGAAGGTAATCGACCAGGAAAAAAAATATTTAGAGAACGAAATACTGATTGACGTACAAGTAGAAAAACTGGTGATAAATTTGGAGGACGATTCAGAAACTGAAAGTGGCTGGTCTAGTGATGAATGATTGTGTGACTTATTTGTTAGTAGTATTTAATATTATTATAGTAGGTAATTATCACCGTTTGAGTAACTTTTCCCCAAAGTGTATGGAAACATAAAAATTGATTATCTAAGAAATATCTTTTTTTTTAACTCCTAAATAATACTCTTAAAATACAGCCTATTCTGTTTCTATAATTAAAAATCGAACTTACACTTTTTTGATTTTCATAAACTATTAAGCTGTTGTGTTCATTTGTAATTCAAATATAAAATTTATTACTTGTAAACATGGTTATTTTTTTATTTTATAAATGTTTAAACTATTACAGTTCATATGTAATTCAAATAAATAAAATATTTTAAAATTTCTTGTGGTTTGGTGACGAATAATTGAAAACGCGACACCGACGCCACTGGTAATGCTTTCAGTCGCTATTGCGTTAACGAGTGCGGCCGAATGCACGAAGATCCATGCGCGACAGAAATATCCATATTCACCCAAACCATCATGTAGCCTTTTAAATGTACACTGAGAAGCCAGACGGCGTTCAAAATAGAGGTCAAAATATTACTGTGCAGCTCGCACTCCATTTTTTTGACACCGGATATAACACTCAACCATATAACGCTTTCTAGGTTAGCAAAGTGCATTATGGCGACTAAAAACAATACTGAAGTGCACTTATAAACTAAACGTCAAAGTAGTATGAGCAACATTCGTCAGTCAACAACGGATTCATTTGTCAGTCAACAGCGGATTCCACGGCCTACCATACTAATAAGACAAATTAAACCGAAAAAACGGCCGTATCTCTGTAGTATTTCATAATAACTTTGCCATATCATTAGAAAGGCAAAAAAAAACCTTTTCTTAAAAAGTCATAGCCTGCTATTGTCTTTATTTAAAAAAATGTATGTCTATGTCGTAACTCAAAAACATCAAAAAATAGATTTAACTACCTTATAAGCAACATAATTGTCTACAACGTTTTCCTTTGCATTTTTTTAACGGAAATAATAAAATTATACGCATTTAAAGAAATTACAGTGAAGTTTTTTTTTTAAATACCTTGAACTTTTTGATGAAATCAAAAGGTGCACTCAATTAGCCTCATAACAATACAAATCTTTCCCCATTTAACCTCTTTCTATCTGTCAAGATCCCCGTAGTAGAAATTAAAAAAGCACCCTACGTAACAGGTTATTCATTAAGTTAGAAAACTAATAATTTACAACTACTAGCAACGTCAGGTCAACCCCCCTTTTCGAGACCAAAAACCCCTGCTTACTAACCTTTACATATAAGTATGTCTGAATTTCCCACAAATTATTACAGAAAAAAATAATTTTTCTTCCAAAAATTCTAACCCAAACATTTTATAAAGAATTCGAGCAACAAATTTTATTTTAAGGCAACAAAGTTACACTAAACTATAATACATAAATTATTTTGATATAATTTCTTTTTTTAAAATGTATGTCTATGTCGTAACTCAAAAACATCAAAAAATAGATTTAAATACCTTATAAAGAACATAATTGTCTACAACGTTTTTCTTTGCATTTTTTTTTTTAATGGAAATAGCAGAATTATACGCATTTAGTTTTTTTTAAATACCTTGAACTTTTTGATGAAATCAAAAGGTGCACTCAATTGGCCTCATAAAAATACAAATCTTTCCCCATTTAACCTCTTTCTATCTGCCAAGATCCCCTTAGTAGAAATTTAAAAAAACACCCTACATAACAGGTTATTCATTAAGTTGGAAAACTAATAATTTACTACTGCTAGTCAGGTCATCCCCCCTTTTCGAGACCAAAAATCCCTGCTTACCAACCTTTACATATAAGTATGCCTGAATTTCCCACAAATTATTACAGAAAAAACTAATTTTTCTTCCAAAAATTCTAACCCAAACATTTTATAAAGAATTTGAGCAACAAATTTTATTTTAAGGCAACAAAGCTACACTAAACCATAATACATAAATTATTTCTATATAATTTTTTGCTAAATACTTCGACATTGCTAGTGTTAACTCTAAGTTAAGCATTTTTTTAGTAAAAGTAGATGCAACAATTTTTTGTAGCGATAGCAAATTTTTTTACCAAATCAGCACCGAATTATGGTATATGTTTCAAATGATAGTGCTACAATGGCTGTGATAACTTTAGGTGCGTCTATTTTTCCTTTGTTGTGAATACTTTAACGCAGATTATTGATTATTTGATCAATGGTTTAATTATCTTTATATTTTACGATAAATGTAGGTCATGTCAGTGGGAAGTAGAATAAATTGCACGCCATAATGCACTTACTGTTGACCCAGTGTTAGGACCAACATCACTTGTGGTGCTCGGTAGCCCGTAACGAGTATATTTAGCTATACATCGTCATTTTAACTGAATATATATATATATATATATATATATATATATATATATATATATATATATATATATATATATATATATATATATATATATATATATATATATATATATTATGTTTCTATTTAGATTTACAAGTACTAATGTTTAAACAAGACATTTTTTTTTCTTTGAAACTTGTGTAATTAAACGCACAAATTGATTCAACGTTTGAACGTGCTTTGTTCCTTGTCAAGAATTTATTTTGACAATTACAGAAATTGAGTAGGTAACTATTTTGAACAAGTACAAAATATGAAACAAGGTAACTAATTTAAATTTAATCTGACGGTGTTAATTTAATTTAATCTGCACCTTCTACATCATGTACTAGAGCCACTGAAGTCAAACACAGTCCAGATTAAATTTAAATTAGTTACCTTGTTTCATATTTTGTACTTGTTCAAAATAGTTACCTTATTCAATTTCTGTAATTGTCAAAATAAATTCTTGACAAGGAACAAAGCACGTTCAAACGTTGAATCAATTTGTGCGTTTAATTACACAAGTTTCAAAGAAAAAAATGTCTTGTTTAAATATATATATATATATATATATATATATATATATATATATATATATATATATATATATATATATATATATATATATACACACACACACACACACACACACACACACACACACAACACAAAAAAGTCTGTATATCAGGTAGTGAAAGTAAAACTGGAATTATCTGATGTAAAGTGTAAATATAGCCTTACTTGCATAACAAGAGAATATATGTTGCTCCCTTTGTTAAAATATTTGTATTTTCATAGTAAACCAGTTTTACAACTAAAATCTGGATCCATAAAATAGGTACCTTGTAACTGTATTTAAATGAAGTGCACCTGTTCATAAAAAGATTTGAACATTCATGTTCAGACATTCGTTGTGTTGTTAAATAATTATCAAAATACAAATATCTCACAGTTAGCTGCTTTTGTCATCTTAAGGGCGACAGTAGTTTTCCGGATGCCAAAACCTCAAACTAAAGAACAGCCCATCTAGACAATCAACAACTTGTCTCTCTTCAGTGTTAACAACAGTTAATTTATAACCCTCTGACAGGCAGTGTAGAAAGGTGCAAGGCGTTGTCGTCTGCCACACGACCACCCGCAGTTGTACAATATAATTTACTACCTACGTTTTGAAAATATTAAAATTAAAATTTTATGTATGCGCCTATATTTATAAATTTCACTGAACATTAAATATTGAAGTACTAATGTAGGAGTACAATCACACTAACGAGCTAACAAGACCATTACCGAAAGAACATTTATTTAATAATAAAAGAAATTGACGGCTTTTCATTTTTAACGCATTTCATAAATTTTATTTCCTTTATTAAATAAGTAAGAAAAGAAAATTCAACTCAAAGTTTTCTTAATTAGCAGAAATTTACAAAATCGAATATGGAAAGTTTCCCTATCTCATTACGTTCCGAATAATATTCTTATAAAATATTCACCCTGGGAAGCATTCGAATGAACGCACCTGATACAAGGGAATCCTGTTAAATACAAATTAGAATTTAACATTGATTTACGATTAGGTGTTTGTTTAAAAAAAAAATTACTACAGTTATAGCAACAGGTGTAATATTTTAACATTTTTCCAGCGTACCTCCATCCTATTTAAAAATTCTTCATACGTAGTCGTGCCATTCCATTCTTTAGACAGATTTGTAGCATATTGGAATTCAGTACGAGGGAAATTATTGTTCCCTCATGTTATAGGACTTACCGATAATATCCTTGTTGATGATTTTAATATTAAAGTCGAATGCCTAGTCACGAAAATACAAAAGATTTATACCTATTTTAAAAACGGCATGATTCTTAATGTATTTAAAATTGGTTATCCCAAAATAGCAGTACGTGATCAGTTTCCATTAATTTGTAACATTTGTACAGTGCAAGGGAGATATGCGACAAAGTTTTAACCATTATATTACATGAATTGGTAAACCGAACACGTTTTCGGCAGTTTATTAAATTTGTTTCAACACATGTTTTAGAAATGAACCTCACGCAAGGTACGGATAATACTATATATTCGGTTACCCTAATTGCATTTAAATTGAAGACTCGTCGATTACAAAATTTACAAATAAATTTAAGTATAGCTATAAATTAGTAAAGAGGAGTAGAACGTGTAATTGTTTCCTAATAAAATAAGAATAAGTTGAAGTAGATCAGGCAATAAATGAGCAAGATTTAAATGCTTTTCGTTTTTGTTAAAATTAATTATAGTACAAACAAAAGGGGTAACTGATATACGGATATTGATACCAGTTAGTGTAAAAATCATATTACATTATAATATACAGGGTGTTTCATAAATACAGGACCATATTTAAGAATGTGATTCTGGTAGCCATTTGAGCAGGGCCGCCCTTGTGCGAGAATAATTTTTCCTCCCCCTAACTTCTGATTAACCATAATTTATTTGAAGTAGAAAACAGTACATGTGTAGGTGTCTTTAAAAATGATGTATACAGGGTGTTCCTTGATTTTGAGCGTGTGATACTCATAAGTCATGCGAACTTACCCAATAATTGCTTGTTCAGTGCTGACTGGCTGCTATCAGAGTCACTTACAGTTGAGAAGATTTAACATGTAAAAAAAAACATTACGTAAAAATAAATTCATAAACAACTACATAATGTGATATAAAACACAACAAACAATCTAAACCACAAAAATTAAAACAAATTCTGAGCACGCATTGAGCAAATCATATTCTATTGATAAGCTTTTTTATATCCGTATCATGGGTTTGTGTATAGTCGTGTTTTAATAAACTCTCTAATAAATATTGTTCAAAACACGAATCTGTAAAGAAAATTGTTAAAATTTTACTGTAAAATTAAGTGTTTGTGCTTTGTAAACAGAAGCAAACATAAAATTATATATGTATACAATGTGTCCCAAATTCGCTTAGGGATCTCGGCCTCCGTTATACTTACGGCAAAGGTTAAATCGGGAAAGATTTAGAGGAACCTTAGAGCATTCGATATCCGGTTTCATATGTACGATCGGTCAATTGGTTTTGAAAATATCGGCGAAAAACCGAAAATGGTGGATTTCGTTTTTCGCCAGTAAATCCGAAATGGTTAATTTGACAGCTGTCACAATGTGAGGTTATTCGGACACTTTTTTAAGACGAATAAGATGACGTTTATGACACGTCACAATCGTGTTTTGTTATCCCACAATCTGCCTCAACTTCATGTTTCTTATTGCCGCCATATTGGATTTTTTGATTTTCTGTGAGAGCGCAATATTTCCAGTTTAGTGATGTCTCACAACTGCATAAAAGATTAGAGTTTCATCGAAATATCACACTTTCTAAAGTTAGGTCTTATTTATTATTAGTAGGCCATGATTTATTTGTCGCAAAATAACATTAATAAATAATGTATAAAATTCTTTGAAATTTCAATAAAACATGAAATTAAATAACGACCTCTCTACACGACAGATGTTTTGGGACAAATTCCCAGCTATGAATGTGTTAAAAATAAAGCCAGAAAAATCGTCATTAATTTAATTAATACTAGAACCTTTGAACAACCTACAATAAAATTACAATTACAATTAATTTACAGATTTGCAAAATGACGTCCATTTACATCGAGACATTTTTGACAATTGGTGGCTGTTTTTCGTACAACCCTAGCAAGTGTATTTCCGTTAACACTATTTCTAAATGTATCCAAAACTCTCTGTCTCAGGATTTATATGGTCGCAGGAGGATCAAACTCGTAGACCTCATTTTTTGTGTGACCCCAGAGATAGAAATCCAAGGGCGAAAGGTCAGGGGATCTAGAAGGCCAAGATATTGGACCATTTACAGCAATAATTCTTTCATCAAACTGCTCCCTTAAGAAGTTCCTGACTTAAATGGTGTTGTGTGTCGGACATTCATCCTGTTGAAACCAGGTTCTTCTGAACTCATCTTCGGTGAGAGTAGCTCGTAAAGCCGGCACAACCTGATTTCGCGAAAGCTCTAGGTACCTCTGTCCATTTAAGTTATAGTTAAACAAAAATGGTCCTATAAATCGATTTCCTGCAATGATTAATAATTTATAATACATAGGTGCCCAATTAAAATAGGTAAGTTAGATTAAATTACCAATAATCCCACACCAAACGTTACTTCCAAATCTGGTCTGTAGACGTCTCTCTGCCACTTCATGAGGGTTTTCTACAGCCCAATGATGAATGTTGTGCTTATTAAAAACTCCACAATTCGTAAACCTACTCTCATCAGACCACAAGACATGATTAACAAAATCGGGATTTTCATTACACATTCTAGTATACCACTCGCAGAAGCGCATTCGTCTTGGAAAATCAGTTTCCTTAAGTCCTTGAACTATTGTGGGTTTGTATGGATAGTAGTTATTCTTTTTTAACACTCTTTGTACCGTTGATTTTGACACACGAACTCCCATTCTACCGTTCTTACCGATGCACTGGGGTTTTCGTTGACAGCTTGTAAAATGTTTCTGTCACGATTTTCATTATCAATATTGTTTCCGCTTTTAGGTCGTTCGAAGGCCCCATAGTTAATTAAATTAATTACAATTTTTCTGAAGTGGGTTTTATGAGGCTGCCGTAGTTCGGGGTACATCTCCAAATACCTCGCTGAGGTAATGTCGGCGTTTCTGTTTGACTGCAAGTAAAGCGCTAACATGTCAAACTTTTCTTCATTTGAATAGGGAATACCAGCCATTTTCAACAGGCTTTTACAATTTGTGTGTCACGTTTATGATTTGAATGACAGAAAAGCGTACTACTTATGAAAACACTACTTTGAATTATTTAACGTCAAAGTCAGAGCCACCTTATATGGAAAAAATGAAACCCAATTTTACTGACAAATAAATCATGTCCTACTAATAATAATAAATAAGACCTAACTTTAGAAAGTGTGATATTTCGATGAAACTCTAATCTTTTATGCACTTGTGAGACATCACTAAACTGGAAATATTGCGCTCTTTCCAAAAACCGAAAAATCCAATATGGCAGCCATAATAAAAATGAAAGTTGAGGCAGATTGTGGGATAACAAAAGACGATTGTGACATGTCATACACGCCATCTTATTCGTCTTAAAAGTTGTCCGAATAATCTCACATTGTGACAGCTGTCAAATTAACCATTTCGGATTTACTGGCGAAAAACGAAATCCGCCATTTTCGCCGATATTTTCAAAACCAATTGTCCGATCGTAAATCTGAAACCGGATATCGAATGCTCTAAGCTTGCTCTAAAACTTTCACCATTTAACCTTTGTCGTAAGTATAACAGGAGCCGAGATCCCTTTATAGAGAAGCAAATTTGGGACACATTGTATATAACTACTGCGGTAAAGACGCTTTTATTAATATAATAATATAATAGTGTAATAGTATTTATATACAAAACCGTACTTGTCATACGAGATACAAGATATCGAAACCTTTCACCTCCTATTATAATTTACCTTATTTTATCCATAAAATTGTTTAAACAAAAATTTTCTAAATATTAAATCCAACAAACCGAAATTTTAAACACTTTACAATCATGCAAAATTCAAGTGATGGTTTTCATCCCAACATTTTTACACAATATCAATCTTATAACAAACACCAACTCAGCATAACTATCACCAGCAAATTACATCACAAATGCCAATGTTTTCATTGCCTACAACAGCCCCAAGTGCTGTGCTGCCTACCCAAATACATACTTCGCATCTATCTCTAGCAAATTATTATCCAACTGCCGCAAATTTTCCACCGCTGCCGCAACCACAAACACAAACATACAACTCATCGCACAGCTTGTGGCAATCAATAAACTCCTCCAAAGAGGATAATATGTCAACCGCAAGCGACACTTCTCAAACAATTGAACTAAACGAGTTCCAAGAAATTAAACGTCACAAAAAAAGAAAATCCACTAGCGATCCTCGAACATCCAGCCTGCCTATCTCAACTTTCAACCGATATCAACCCTTAGCAAACGCTAGTACCAGCGCTAGCAAAACGAACGCCGAAAATAAAACACAGATTCCGCCTTTCATACTTTGCTATATTAAAGCCATAAATCCACTGATAACGCTGATTGAAAAGCAAATTCCGAAAACAAACTATCAATGTCAACTTCTACAAGGCAATAAACCCAAGTTACTAATAAATAACCTCCCTGATTACAAAAAAATAAGAGATGTCCTAGATGCCAATAAAGTTGCTAGGCATACTTTCAGTCTGGAGGAAGAAAAGAAATTCCATGTTGTACTAAAACACCTACATCACTCAATAGAAAATGAAATCATTAAGACTGCTTTGGCTGAAAAAGGCCATGAAGTACTTAACATAATGAATGTTATGAATAGAGAAACCAAAGATAGAAAAAACCTATTTTTCATTGACATCAAACGCAAAGAAAATAATAAAGAAATCTTTAAGATAACAAACTTTGAAAACGCAACAGTGATTTTCGAAGAACCAATAAAAAAAGAGCAGATACCACAGTGTAAAAACTGCCAATGCTACGGTCATACACGCAACAGATGTACCAGACCAGCACGCTGTGTCAAGCGTGCAGAACTACGTGATTACCGTACCTGTCATAAAAACCGTAATGACGGCAAACCACCTAAGTGTGTGCTGTGTCAAGGTCAACACTCTACCAACTACGAAGGATGTAGGGTACACCTTGAAATATTAAACAGAAGATACCCAAATTCAGCAAACTCAAGTTATGTCTCAAGACAGCAAAATCACCACCAACAACTAAATCAACAGAAACAACAACATAATCATGTAAGTCAACAAAATAATCATTGGACTCCACAATACCAAAGACAGCAACAACTATCCCAACCACCACTTCAGGAACAATCGCAACCACAAGGTCATGATCTCACATCCATAATATTTGCACTATAACAAACTATATTAGCACAACAGACCATAAATGATCTATCAGCACAAATCAGACTTCTCAGAGAAGAACTAAAAAATCAAAATGGCTCCAATATATAAAATAGCAAAGCGGAACGCCAATGAACTTCTAAATCACAAGCATGAGGTTCCTCACAAACAATGAAATTGACACGATACTCATCTTAGAAACCCACTTCACCAGTGGAACCTACTTTAAAATACAAAACTGTCAGGTATACTGTACAAATCATCCTGATGCTGACAATCATGCTAGAGGAGGCACAGCCATATTAATAAAGAAACCTATTAAACATCACATTTTACCTTCCTTTCAAAAGAACTTCCTTCAAACAACATCCATAGAGATAGAAGACTGGAATGGTCCTCTAGTCATATCAGCAAACCGAGCTGGTACTGTAGTGGTGACACGATCTGCTTAGCATTCGGGAGGTAATGGGTTCGATTCCCGTTACCGTCTACCTTGTATGAGGTTTTTTCAGGAGGTTTTCCTCATACACATGTAGCGGCATGGTCACTGCGTATATGCACACCATGTGCGGCTACTTAGGCGAATGCTGGGGTAGTATTTTCTCAGAACCCCAACTCGTTCCTTCCGATCCTATCCTGACCACACTATCTTAATCCCACCATGCATATATACGTAACATGTATGTATGCTGGAATCCATGATTGTGGCTGAAGGAGCTCGGGAAGCTAGCAGCCCGCCCTCCTCCTTGGGGAGGGAATGAAATACGTTGACTTTTCCTTTTTTTTCCATATCAGCAACATATTGTCCTCCAAACTATGCTACAAGTAAACAGAGTTTCATTGATTACTTCAAAACACTGGGCAAAATATTTCCATCAGAAGGAGATTTCAATGCCAAACACACCCTATGGGGTTCCAGAATCTCACCACCTGACAGGGGAAGAGTTCTGTACCAAGCAGTCCAGGAATTACAGCTGGGTCATCTATCAACCTATGAACCAACCTATTGGCCCACTAACCAAACAAAAATACCTGATTTTTTGGATTTATTCATAACAAAGGAGTAGCCCCGAACTACTTTAAAATTGCATCCTGTCTTGACCTATCCTCGGATCATACACCAATTATAGCAATCATGGCAGTACAATTCTGGAACGCGAAACAAATCCAAGATTACACAACAAAAAAACAGACTGGACTCACTACAAAAATCTCATTCAAAATAGCCTAGGCTTAAAAATTTCACTCCAAACCGAACAAGACCTTGATCTAGCTATATATAACTTTACAAAAATAGTCCAAGAAGCTGCTATCGCAGCAACACCAACAACTATCATCAAAAGAAAACAAGAAGGATCTCCTATTGTAATTAAAAGAAAAATAGCGGAAAAAAGACGGCTAAGGCGAGTGTGGCAAAACACAAGATATCCATCCGATGAAAGAAGATACAATCAAGCAGCGTCAGAGCTAAAAACACTTATCAAATAAATAACAATTGAAGGTTTCCAAGATTACCTCAATAATCTGAGCGCTACAAGCGACACAAATTATTCTCTTTGGGTAGCAACAAAAAGATGATACGTGTAAATTTTGGTTTATAAATTTATGGTCTTTAAGTTACGACTCATCCTGTATGTTGTTGGAAAATGGCAACATTGCCACTAAAAATCGTTTTAAATTTAAAATGTTTCAAACATGTGACTACTTTAAAATCTTTGGATTGGTGAAAATAATCAGGCTTTTTTTTTGGTTTTGTGGTACCTTCAGAGAAGAAGGAAAACGCCATTTTGGCAAAAAGAAATTGAATGCGTAGTTAGAAGCACATGTAAAATTTGGAAAAGGTGTTCTTAAAGATTTGATTGAATTTTTCAAGTAAAATTTTAACTCAGCCTGTTGCTGGTTTTAATCTTTTCCATATAAATAAATCCTGTTGGGATTTCGAATTTTAGTTCGGCTTTAATTTTTTTTGTTTCTACTACACCTTAGCTTCATTCAAGAGGTAAGCTACTCACTTTCTTTTATTATTTACTAGACATAGCTTTGAAATGCATGCGAACATGTTTTGAAATTTTAATACAGCATAAAGATCATACTTTATAAAATTCGGGTATCGATTTAAATTCTATCACAGTTATCTTATATAGGTTCTTTTTGGTCCTTTACACATTCACTCAAGATTAACATATCTTGTGCTTCCATAAGTAATAATTAAACCGTTTCTGACAGCACATTTGGATATCATTCGTCCGAGGTGTGAAATATTAGTTATGGGTCTTCGAGCCTGAATGGAAACAGTCTACGATTACTCCTTCTCATAGTATCTTCCGCATTAAATGAAGAAATATACGTTACTACGACTAGTTTCGGATAAGTATTATTGTTATACGCATACAAAATTTACCTATGGTGATTGACTTTTGTTAGCTTTTCTACATAACGAGGCTCTCGTTATCTGTACTTTACTGGAATTCTTATAACAATTACATTACTGTGCTTGCTACTTGTATTAGTGTGTTTCCGCAATTATCTTAATCCTGAAATTAATGCTTATACTTAACTGTGAAACATTTTCTTAGTAATTGAGAGTAATAATATACACTTGTACCTGTAAAAGATAATTTGGGTTATTCCAAAGTTTCGCTTATACTTACATTTAACTTTGCAATAGAATTTGTAGTTTATCTATCAATTTCTAATTTTTCTTATGTACTAGCTTTATTCTGATAAATAACCGTAGTTGTTCAACCGTTAGAACTACCTGTGTTTACTGTACATGCAATCAGCTGTTTTGTTGACTGAATGCTACTCGTTGAGTTTAAATATACAATGTATGTCAAAAAATTATGCTAACTGCTGGGGTTTCAATTACTGTGTAAATCAAATTGAAGATTTATTTATTATCATTGGGGTTGTATAACATTTATTTTTTTTTCTGATTACAATTTTAATATTTGTTTAGTATAAAACTGTTTGAAGTAGGATTTACTAATTTGAATCTTTTGTTGGTAGCCCTATGCTTACCAATAAATGTGTCATTCTGTGTTGCGCTTTATTAAATTCTTGTACTGCAATTGCCAAATCGGTAATAAACTTGGCCTTTCTAAATTTCCTAAAGGCTTCATGCTTATTATTTTGTCTGTAATGCTCATATTAATTTTACTGAAGAATATTTTGTACTTACATAAGTAAACAACAGGGTAGACATCTAGTGCTAATTTTCGCTTTATATTTGGGGTTTATTTGCGTCCGGTTGATTGGAAACTGATAAATTAGTCCAACGGAGACCTCTTCGTGGAATATCGGTATACAAGAATTCAATTTCGGATAATTATAAATATATGTTTGGGTATTCTTTTCTTTTAGGGTCAACCCTAGATGCCGAACCGTATTGTGTCTGAGTATGTAAATTTTAAGTACACTTCATAGTTTTGTTTTTAGTTTTGGTGGAAAGGTAAGTTGATTACTGCTGGTTTATTTCGTAGATATATTGTCTCTGATGTATATTGATTAATGTATTGGGAATATTTCCTGATAGAATTGTATTTAGGTCTGCGAGTGGGCGCTCTATAAAAATGTTTTTGTGTTAGATATTTACGAAAATTTAATTATTATTGTAACATTTATACTATTTTACGTTGGGGTATATTAAATAAGTGGTGTTAAACGATTGTAAGTTATTTCCTTAATCCTGTGATCTACGATCAACTTCCTAGCCAGTCCTTTGTCAGTGTGGACTTAGTTCACCATTTTTTTTAGCTGTCTATTTTGTCCTATGTGGCCGTAGCCCTTTTCTTGATAGAGGGCGATATAAAATTAAATCAAGTGGTGCCCTTTTAAATTATATGTATCTCTTTCTCCTGCCAAAACGCCCATGCATCCAAGTGCTTAACCGACCGACTGAGCTTCCGGCTAATTCCTTATTCCTTGTTACGGCACCTTAGCCACAATTTCTACCAATATCCCTTTGTGCACGTAACAAAGAATAAAGACACAAAGACAACCCATTCCCTTTGAAAAGCCGGACAACACATGGGCGCGCTCCGACTCGAAAAAAGCAGAACTCCTCACCCAACACCTCGAGAGCGTCTTTCAGCCTATACCGACTCAAAGCACCGCAGTAGATGAAGAGAGAATACAAGAGTCTTTAGAAACACCATATCAACTAACCCGCCTATGGAATGCTTCACACTAAAAGAAATTAAAAATATAATCAAGTATAACCTAAATCCCAAGAATGCCCCAGGCTTCGACATGATTACTGGGAAACCCGTTAAAGAGTTACCACGCAAGGGCCTAGTGATGTTAACCATGCTCTACAATGCAGTTCTGAGACTGGGCTACTTCCCAGTGAAATGGGAGGTAGCGCAAGTAATACAAATACCTAAACCTGGCACACCGCCAAACGAAGTTACCACCTACAGACCTATCAGTCTACTCCCAGTACTAGGTAAAATCTTGGAAAAACTCCTATCAAAAAGACTAATATTTTAGAAGAAACTAACATCATTCCGGATCACAAACTCGACTTTCGGAGGGAGCACTTCACAGTCCAACAAGTCCATCGGATTGTGGATAATATAAATCAATCCTTTGAGGAGAAACAATACTGCACAGCTGCCCTTCTTCACGAAACCAAAGCCTTTGGCATAGTATGGCACACATGGCTCCTATACAGACCAAATAAAGTTCTACCTCACTCCTTTTACATTATCCTCAGATCCTACTTGGAAGAACGATACTTTCTAATCAAATTTGGTCAACATCAAACAAATCTTCAGCCAATAAACTCAGGAGTACCACAGGACAGTATACTTGGCCCGATTTTATACCTAGTATACACTACGGACATCCCAACAAATCAGCACACCTCAACTTCCACTTTTGCAGATGACAAGATCATCATGACAAGACACAAAGATCCAACTATAGCTGCTCAACTCCTTCAACAGGGCCTTGACCAAATAATTCAGTGGACCAAGCAATGGCTAGTTCAACTAAATGAAACCAAATCCTTCCATATCACGTTTACCAAGCGCAAAGGAATTACACCAATAGTTTATGCAAACAACATTCCGCTAACACAAGTCAACGAAGTGAAATACCTTGGCCTACATCTCGACAAAGGACTAACCTGGAAACCTCATATATGGAAGAAACGCAAACAACTTGGTATAATGTTTGGCAAGCACTACTGGCTACTTGGAAGGAAATCCAAGTTATACCTAAACAGTAAACTTCTTGTCCACAACACGATTTTCAAACCCATATGGTCATATGGTATACAACTATGGGGTACAACAGCCAACTCAAACATTCAAGTCATTGAAAGGTTTCAATCCAAAGTGCTACGGACTATATGTAAGGCACCATACTTTGTAAGAAATACAGACATACTATGTGACCTAAAAGTTAACACCGTAAAGGAAGTGATAGTGAAATGCAATGAAAATTACTTTAGTAAACTAGATCATCACCCAAACGCCCAAGCCCTCAACCTACTGGACAATAGTGAAACCATGCATAGACTTAAAAGACATAAACCGTTAGACCTTCTACACAGATTTCATTAACCATAAACAAAGTCACCTATATAATATATAGCAGAAGGTAGACACTACAAATTGTTAATCTTTGGATTACAATCATGTCACTCTGTCATGTCCTTAATTAACTAACATAAGTCTTGCTTATTGTAAGAAACAGATTGCAAGAAGACACAATAAACATAAAAAGAAATAAATTGTGTAGCATTCACCAACACAAAAACCAGGTTCTTCTGGATATTTTTCACAGTGAAAGATTGTCTGTTTTCTAATTGTTCGTTTGGCACATTCTCTCCAACGTATACGTTTTATTCTTCCATCACTCCTAACTCCACCAATTTTCGTCAGAATTATGCTGAGACGTATCACCCTGTGCATTCGCCTTCGGTTCCTCAATGTGTAAAAGACTGATAAAAGCGACAATCGAAAGTCGTACATTCTTATACTTCGTCCAGAATATTTTCTATGCAGCAGATTGGCATTCAATAGCATAAGCTGGAAAGAATGTATGACCAATTTTTTATAACCCCTGATAGATTTTCTCGCACAGGGGTAGTATGAATTGAGTTGATCTTGCCGGTCAACACCGCCCATATGCTTATTATGTTAAAAAATGGTTGTATCTTACTATGGTTGCTCTTGTCAACATGCTCAAGCATATCGTTTTTGAATTCATTACTTATATACAAAACATCACGCTTCCTCTCGACTTTCCGATCAGTACATTGTTGGAATATCTACAGATCGTTTCTCTTTTTTTAGTTTTTTCATAATAACGTGTTTAGGATTTTTTCTTTTGTAACCCAGTGTTCCAGTGCATTAAGTACCGCGTTTCGTTAGCTGATTCGCCAAATCATACGAGTTATAGAAAATATCCATATACAGGGTGTCCATTTAGTGTGTAATTGTCCGACTAAGTGCGAGCAGGCTTCCCAAAGAGGCTAAAAGTTGTATATTTTAAAAATAGTTTCATATATACAGGGTGATTCCGAAAAACGTGGTCAACAAAACTTGATTTTGTTTAAATGGAACACCCTGTATATTTTTGCACCATCGAATAACTCGTGAAATGTTGCGTACATTTGACGCGTAATTTATATCCCTAACTTCAGCGGTTTTCGAGTTATTCGCATTGTTTCAAATTTTTAAAGGTACACGGTGTCGAAGAAATTAGTGTACCGTGGAAGTTATAGAGATAAAAATGATTTTCTGAGGTGTTAAAGTCTGAGTACGTGCCTACTAAGAAACATTCCCAATACCGAAAATATTGAACAGGACGTACGAAAAATTTGGTTCAAAATTTGACCTCACAAATATCGGAAAACTCAATTTTTTCAAATGGAAACCACAATTTTTTATGTCACTAGTGAATTCTCCTTTGAAAATCAATAGAAAAGTATCTGACATGCCCTATACCTAAAATAAGCAGTTTTTGATTAATTCGATAAAAATCTTTTTTTACAAAACGCGTTAGGATGTCCTTTTTTTTGTAGAGTAGGATATGAGGATTGGGGTAACAAGTTTCTTACGTTTGAATTGTTTCTGTGACCATCTAATGGGCGATGTCGCAGATGAACAAAAAAAACTTTTTTTTTCAAATGTAAGGGTAGGTCAAGTGTTACAACGTGTGAAAGCCTGTATTAAAAGGAATATAACGCAGCATTTATTTTCTCAAAGTTTTAAACATTGTTTTGTTGAACAAAAAATTCAAAATCAAAAATAATAAACAAATAAACGCACTCTCTTAGCAAAGGAAGTTTCATTTGAGAACTTTCTTAAACTAAACTACGATTTAACGACCTCTCTGCAAAAAAATCTTTTCTTATGGGGTATACTCATAACTTTAAAAGATATTCAAAATGGTGTCCATTTGTTTCTTGACAAAGACCCAATAGGTGATAAAACCCATTTCTCGTGCTTTGAAACATGTTTTGTGGAATATTCCTAAATTCTGCAGTAATTTTGTCCCTTAGGTCTGTCGGTAATGTAGCATAAACCTTACTCTTCAAATATGATCATAAAAAGAAGTTAAGGCGATTAAGATCCGGGATCCTGGTGGCCATTCAAGTGCACCTCTTCGACCAATCAATATATTTGGAAAAATTTGATTTAAATAGTTCTGTACTAACAATGGATAGTGCGGTGGAGCGCCATCTTGCAGAAACCAAACTCTCTCATCCAAGTCATTTAGATTTATTATTTGAAATAGACTCCTTAAATGTGAGAGCAAGTTATGCGTAAGCATCGAAAGAGATAACTGCCCACCAAAATTATCATTCAGAAAAAATGGCCCTACTACTCGATCTCCAATCATCCCAGCCCATATGTTTAATTTTTATGGATGTTGTGTGTGAGCTTCCCGCATCCTAATGGGAGTTGTGGTCAGACCAATAACGACAGTTGTGATGACTCACTTCACCATACAAAGAGAAAGTACATTCATCCGAAAAGGGAATCCATTTCAACTATATGTCACCATGGTCATTGAAGTCCATCATTCGTTCACAAAACTCAATTCGTCGGCCTGGATCTTCATCAGTCAATTGTTGTAGTATTTTCTTCTTGTAAGGGTGCATCTTTGCAGTTTTTAAAACCTTTAAACAGTTCTATGACTGACCTCACTATCGCGCGCTAATTGCCGTGCCGAAATGATGGGGTTTTCTTGAATAGCCAACAAAACGTTCAGCTTTTAGTGAGTGAAAGGAACACAGAAGATAAAGATTTTTTCCTTCAACGATAAGATCAGGCTTGTTGCGATAATGAATGCATGATATCACTACGGTACATATTTACCTACCGGCATTTCAATCATTTTCGTAATTAAATACCATTGAGCCAAAAAAAAGTTGTACATTTAGGTTTCTTCACTTTATTTTTTAAATGCCCGAGAAAATAAATACTGCGTTGTATTCCTCTTAATACAAGCTTTCACACGGTGTATCACTTGACCTACCATTACATTTGAAAAAAAAGTTAGGGGTGGCTTCACCTCCGGGGGTGGATATATGGGGAAACTGTAACCCTCAGATTGAGCGCTGGAAACAATTATGAAGAATGTCTATCATGATTGTTCTAGCGGACTTCACCCCTTTGAGTTGCATAATTCATTCCACTTAGAGTATCCACCTGTATAAGTATATATACATATATGATGTACATATATATATATATATATATATATATATATATATATATATATATATATATATATATATATATATATATATATATATATATATATATATATATATATATATATATATATATATATAATATATATATATATATATATATATATATATATATATATATATATATATATAATATATATATATATATATATATATATATATAAAATTTAGCTGATAATTATCAAAGTTAATACTAACTGTTAATAATAGACTTAACAATCGGATGTAAAGACTCATCAAAGGGGATAGGGTTCAAAATTTAGAAGACACTTTAAAATTATATGATAAAGTAAATTATTAGTTTGTTGAATTATATTAGGATTTTGAATATTTATAATTATAAGTAATGTAATTAATTCATATTGAGTTGTCGCCCATTTATATTTTGTACTAACCAATTTGTTCAAAGAAATGGAATTATAATTTTTAAATTGCATCGATATATGTGCAACTCCCTGTACATAAAAAAATCTTCAAATGTATATCTGAGCATGCGCTATGAATACGCATTCATATGACCTTTCATTAAAAGCAAAAAGAAAATACGCCATATACATGTAAGTATAAATATGTTTGAATTTAGTAAATATTATAATAACCATTTAATTTTAGCTCAATTAATGTTCCCTTTGGACATGCATACAAGTTGTCGCACATCATGTTTATTACAAAGTATGTAAATCATTAACACACCAATGAAAATGTCAATGTCAACAATAACATGCATAAAGTTATTACACTCACATGAAAATGGTCTCTTTATCTTCTTCACGCTGATGTAGTTAACCGTAGAAAACAGCTCCTTCGAAATCCAAATCTGCTTCTTTGACATCCAAATTTACTTCTCTCTTAATGGTTATTCGTTTAAGTAGGTTTCACTAATATTTCTTCATATTGATAATTCTTTATTTTCAGGATCATCGCACTTTATTAGTTTTATTTCAAAATAATTTTTAAAATGCATCAATAGTTTGAAAGTTATTTAAATTAAACACGCTTCCAATAATTAAAATATATAATGATAGAAACACGGAGATAACACAATTACCAAAATCCATATCAAACGTAAACAAAAATTAAAAAAAAAAACAATGTCGAATCTCCGGAAAATATTTTCACTCGCAGCTGATAACAACCGAATATTATTTAAAGGTAAACTAACCTTAATTTAATAATTACCGACAAACGAATATCACTTGTTTTTAAAACACTGCCGATACTAAAACCGCACTTTACTTTTATTGAAAGTGACGTTATTTTGTTTAAAATATTTTCGAGAAAAAATTTCGCAACATCTTGCTTTAGCAAGCTGTTGGAACAGAGAAAAACTGAGAGAGCTACTAATCCTTCACCACTTCTATTTATATGCAAATCCTTAGAAACCAAATTCATCGATTGTTATCAACAACTATTTCAAATTTTTCCTCAATTCTGATTGGCTAATGCTTTTCTTAAATTACAATTTAATTTCAAAAGCTCATAACCATTGAACCCCTAAATCTATCTTAAAATTAACAACATTTTTGGAATCTACATAATTTTTCCTATAAAATAAATCCAAACCCGAACTAATTCCTACAATTATTAAACATGTTGATTTTTACATTGATTTATTGATTTTACACTAATTTTATGCACTTTTCAGGCCTGGAATTGATTTCCACATGAATATGAGATGCTACTACATATAAACACACATCCTTTAAATGCCTACGGCCAATTTGAAAGGAAAATTATCTGAAATTTTCATACACCCTTAAAAACTAAATTTGGTAAAATAGTCACTAATATAGTGAATTGTGACTTGAAATTGAAGCTACTTTACAATTTTTACCTGTTATAATTTATTTTGGCCAAATTGTCCCAATCTATAACAATTTTTACATAATTTTTGTGCGAGGAATTAACATAACCTCAAATCAATACAATAATTTTTAAATGTATAATTTTACACTCTTGAGCACTTTAAATGTTTGTGAAAGTGTATATCTTTAACGTTTATGTCTTAATTTCATTTATACTCACACTTTTGGAAGTTTATAAGTTCTTCTAAGACTTGTATATAATTGTTGCATATCACTATTTTAATGTCTGTAAATGTTAATTAATCACAATTATTCCAGAACTGCTGACTCATTTATGTTTTATTGTTAATAACCAATGTATTTATTCTGTTTTTATTTAATTTTAGCACTTATATTTCGTTTTTCGCACTAATACGAACGTTTTCATAAATCTTGACTGCGTACAATGAAATTGTGACATTAATATATGCCTAATACTAGTTTTAACATCACGTTTGTTATCTACAGCCTGTACCTCATGTCTTTAGGGAATATTATGCTTAAATAAACCTACTAACTAATAATGAAATTGATTTAATGCATTACGATAACTAACATACCTTATACTTAAGTGTAATATGCTGTTGTATATAATTATTTTAACATTTTATTATGAATTATTTAAATTTATATCCATCTCAATGTTAATCCCTGTTAGTCCCTACCTAATATTATATATATATATCGAAATGTACCATTTGTACAAATTAATGATATTTCTCGCTATGTGAATTACATAGCTATACTAATGAAACTTATAATCATCTCAACATATATATATATATATATATATATATATATATATATATATATATATATATATATATATATATATATATATATAATACACTGTGTCTAAAGTATGGAACAAATTAATTTTAGTTAAACAGACCATTTTAAGAAATAATCCTGAAACACGACGATTTTTGATTTTAGTTTACCGTGTTTTAAAATAATAATCTAATATACAGGGTGAATTATTTTGAGTAATGACGTCACCGCCATTTTTTTAAATGGAACACCCCATTTTGTTTCAATTTTCAATTGCTCTAGCTGAGCTGATTGCAAAATGTATCACATGTTGATTCCAATTGGTACAGGGTGGACAAAAATACAATAGTTTTGTGTGTGCTCATAAAGTAACGCATAACATTCTTTATTAGTTAAATTAACAATATTATCAAAAATACTTGTTGTCTAGCGGACAGAATGATGAAAGACATGACTTTATAAATGTTCGAACTGCAGCCCTTGTTGTATTTGACAGTAACCCACACGGTGTACAAGTTCTTGTTGAACCTTGTTTACTGTGTCTTGAGAAATATTGTCTATTGCTGTCCGAATTCTCTCTTTTAGTTCTTGAATATTTGCTGGTTTCGTTTGATACACAACATTCTTTAGATGCCCCTACATAAAATAATCCAAAGGATTGAAATCTGGTGACCTCGCTGGCCATTCAATATATCCACGTCTACCAATCCACCTGTTCGGAAAAATTTCGTCTAGGTACCTTCTAACATCTACAGCATAATGTGGAGGTGCACCATCCTGTTGAAACCATAAACTTTCATCAAAACCTCTAGGATTACGTCTGCTGGGAAACAAATTACGTAAATTATCTACGAGATATCCCCTTAAAAAATCAAGGTACGTTGCCCCATTTAAATTACCTTCGATAAAGTAAGGTCCGATGATTAGTATTTCTTACAATTCCAACCCATATATTTACCTTCTGCGGGTATTGTGTATGATGCTCACGCATCCAGTGGGGGTTTTCTTTTGCCCAGTATCTACAATTCTGACGGTTGACCTCGCCAATTAACGTGAAAGTGGCCTCATCACGAGAGGGTCTCGGTGACATTTATCCATCATTTCTTCGGAAAATTGTATTCTTCTATCGGGATCATCTTCGTTTAATTCCTGCACAAGTTTGATTTTATAAGGATGCCATTTTTCAAGTTTTAATAGTTTGTGTACCGTTGTTTTGCTAACACCGATATCGCGACTAACTTTACGCACAGAAGTGTGCGCATCTTCTTCAAAACTAAGTAAAACATCTAATGCTGAATCAGCATTTGCAGAGGGACGACCTGATTTGCGTGCATTTTCAACCGTACCAATTTCTCGAAATTTCTTTTCAATCTTACTGACTGTTGAACGCGTTATAGGTCTTTCTGGATATTTATCATTAAACAAATTGCACACTTCCATCTGAGTTCCCGATCTGTCTCCATACCCAATCATCATAAGTATTTCAATTTTATCTTTTACACTTAAGTTCATTTCTACTTTAAATTAAATCCAAGCAATAATTAAAACATTCACGAATACCATAAATATTGTAGTACTAAACTGTCACTGAACATCAATAAATTACTAAACAAATAATGACATTTCACAAAAACTAGACGACTATGTTTTTTTAAATTGATAAAATTAATTTCTTTCATATTCTGTCTGCTAGACCACATGTACCAAACATGTTTGAAAACAGCTCATTTTTATTAATCTAATGTAACAAAGCATTACAAACTACATTTAAACCAATTGCCCCTAGACAACAAGTATTTTTGATAATATTGTTAATTTAACTAATAAAGAATGTTATGCGTTACTTTATGAGCACACACAAAACTATTGTATTTTTGTCCACCCTGTACCAATTGGAATCAACATGTGATACATTTTTGGAATCAGCTCAGCTAGAGCAATCCGAAAATTGAAACAAAATGGGAGTGTTCCATTTAAAAAAAAATGGCGGTGACGTCATTACTCGAAAGTAATTCACCCTGTATATTAGATTATTATTTTAAAATACGGTAAATTAAAATCAAAAATCGACGTGTTTCAGGATTATTTCTTAAAATGGTCTGTTTAGCTAAAAATTAACTTGTTCCATACTTTACGGACACAATATATATATATATATATATATATATATATATATATATATATATATATATATATATATATATATATATATATATATATAAAGAGCTAAGCACATCTACGATCTGAGCCAAAATTGAAAGCGAACCTTACCGATGTCAGCAAATTAATGATGACAAAATATATATAATACATGAAAAGTCCACGAATTACCTCAAGGACTAATAAAAGTAAAAATACGAGTAAAAGTTTTTTCTTGCTAAAGTTCGGGAAATAACTAGATGCTGTAGATCTATCAATCAGTGTCGGAAGTCAGAGCTACAAAATCCTCTAAGGATTTTTATCAGTTTTATGACCCGCACCCTGCTACTACCTGACTGTTGTAGCTATTGTAAAGACAATCGTAAAACAAGTGGTTTTACAACCAAAAGATGTGATATTGATAGGTGCAGATACTATGTGGTTGTAACGTTTTCTATACACAGGAGAACATTCATTTACACCCTTATCTACCGTGTACACTCATTTTCGTTGGTAAAAAACTATGAATAAGCATAAAAGTAAAACAGACTGATATGGTCACGGTACATAATTCTGCAATAAAAACAAAAAGGGCAAAATTAACGTTAGTACACATTCATTTCTTTTATTTTAAATGTTTGAGTTTACACAAAATTTTCATCGCATTCAGCACGAAAAATAAACAAAATGGTTTTGTTAAATGTTGCAAAATAAATTTTATCCACATTTGAATGGTAATCCAACAGTAAGCATAATGTAATTTTGTTTGCCAGATTAGTCAGCATTCACACAGTTCTCACAATCGTAATATTCACGTTTCTAAATGACAATATTTTAGGTTGACTTTATAAAAAAAAGTTCTTTCATACATAAAAATCAAATCAAAATCTCGAGTTTCAGATAACTAACGAGGAACATATAATATTCATTTTCCAGCTTTTCAGCTGAAATGCAATATCTGCTTTTCAAAAAGTCAGTGCTTACAGATTAAATGTAAAATCTGGGGTCTATTTGAGTTGTACGTATGGTTAAGTGTATACACAATATAATATTAAAAACTTGAATCATTCGCAATAACGCGACAATAGCAGTTAAAGTTTTGAACGCGTTTATAACGGTTGGGAATTTGTCTGGAATTTTCTAATTAAATCCGTACTCTGCACGAAGGTCGTTATGGAATTCATACCTGAAAGCGAACAACTGCTTGACATAACTCTGCGGCCATTTTCATTACATTCCTTGTCTCAAAAGCTTAGATTGCTAAAAAGCCAAACTTGCTGGAATTCATAATACGTCTCTTTGCTTACTAACCTTTTACATGAATATTTTCCCGATATTTGAGTTTTCACAACAAATAATAATATGGCTTTGTTAGGGTGCATTGTAATCGGCATGTCTCTTGTTACATACCTACGTTTTTATTATTTTTTTACGCTTAAATTTATCCAAATATGCTTTGTATGCCAAACACGCAAATGGACAGTGCCATATCTCCGCTATGCATTCGTCAAAAGTGTACGTACGATGCACACCAATCCAACAACACATTAATTAATTCTAATTTATTTTTAATAGTTTAATTCCGACTTTAAATAATTTAAAAAATAGTCGAATTATGAAATCAGTAATCATTAAAGGAACAAATTTGAATACGAAACTACACAATAATTGATCCAAATAAAAATTATAACTTATTTTTTGATTTGTCGTTACATGTTAATAAAGGTGAAAAAATGTTAGCGTTAATAATAGTAAACAATAGTATTCCAATACAGACTGCTACTAGAGCATATTTTAAGTGGTGAGGATTGGTTCCAACAGATCCAACTGAACCCAGTTAGTTGTGTCTGTGGCAGCACAATCTGCTTAGCATTCGGGCGGTAATGGGTTCGACACCAGTTACTGTCTATCATGTATGAGGCTCTTTCAGACGGTTTTCCTCATGCACATATAGCGGCATGATAACTTCGTATAAGCACATCATGTGCGGCTCTATTTAGGCGCATGCTGGGGAAGTATACTACCGATCTGATCCCTATGTCCTTAACCCCACCTCACAATATATATATATATATATATATATATATATATATATATATATATATATATATATATATATAGTATCGCAGCAAATGGGATTATGTAGAAATGATTTGACATTTAGATTTGACCTTTGGTGGGGTTAAACAACAGATAAATACCCATATTTTGATATGAGTTTCATTTGCTTTGTGCGACTGGTGTTTGTCAGAGGCAGCCATCTTCAATGTTTTTAGATGGCAACTTAGGTTGAGTTTGGTGCGATTTGGCAGGTAATTGATTGAGAAATACAGCACGTTATATCATAAGCTTGTTTATTCTAAAATAACGAAGAAAATTAAAATATTAAACAAATAGTTCAAGTGAACAAAACAAAAGAATTGAACAAGAAAATTGAGTTAATTGATGAAAATCACAATAACTGCTCAAATTGTTGTCCATTCACTTCTTGACAAAAGCTAAGTCTATCAACAAAAGCACCAAATGCATTCTGCAGATATGCCGGAGTAATGTTTGTAATCGCAATTCTATTTCAAGCTTCTAATTCATCTAGTGTTATTGGCCTATTAAATAAATAAATAAATAAACACACTTATTTCCACAGAAACTAAACCGTATTTTACATGCGACTCTACATGAGAAAAACAAGCTTATGATAATATCGCATTGAAGTGTTTACTACCAGTTCGAATTAGAAAAGCGACAAGGAGTATTAGAAATTGCTAAAATTGATAACAATCGGTAGAGAACACAGAGAAATGCTACATTTGAATTAAATTTTTGTATAAGTTGTATTTATTTACAGCCCTTTGTCCAGAAAATGTTCCCTCTATATAGTTAATTTGGCTTTCTAATTTTCTTCGTTAATTTAGAATAAATAAGCTTATGATATACCGTAGTGTATTTCTCTGACAAACACCAGTCGTACAAAACAAACGAAACTCATATCAAAATATGGGTATTTATGTATGTTTTAACCCCACCAAATGTCAAATCTAAATGTCAAACCGTTTCTACATAATCCCATTTGGTGCAATACTATTTGCACTGTATATATATATATATATATATATATATATATATATATATATATATATATATATATATATATATATATATATATATATATATGTATGTATATACTAATTGGGGTTGCAGTCAAAGTAGATAAGGGCAGGAAAGTAAAACTCTTTGTTGCAGAGTCGAGACTTCGGCATTCTTTGTTCTTTTAAAAATTGAATTATTATATTATATTACATAACCGCTTATCTAATGTTGCAAAAATTGTAATATTTTTGGATTTTCAACATTGCCGGTTTTAGATATGTTCCGGCAATGATACATACGCACCCAATTTTTCAAATAATCGTCACTTTATCATTGACTAGTAGCGATGTTTTTGTTATGTGTTAAAAATTTCATTGTGTATATGTGTAACTTTAATTAATGACGCACGTAAGATACGTTTTTAATGTTTATTAAATGCAAGCACATTTTTTCATGTTTGTCTTGATAAAGGAACAAAGAATTCCGTAAGCTCGACTCATCACCAAAGGGTTTTACTTTCTTGGCCTTACCTACTCTGACTGCAACCTCAATTAGTATCTAATTATCCAAATTAGTCAGTGAAGATTATCCGCCAATTTATATATGTATATATATATATATATATATATATATATATATATATATATATATATATATATATATGTATAATGTGCACTACTACGCTGTTGATTTTAATTTTCACCTAAACGGGCATTTATTAACATTTTTTAGAATTTCAAAAGGCACTACTTTGTTTGAAATAACTTCTACATTAGTTACATTTTACTAGAACAGTAGTGACTGCATTGGTATTAGAAATAATTAGAATTTTGGTTGGGGTTATATTTCCGTAAAAATAAATTTTCAGGGAAGTTATGAAATAAATGACAACGGCAATATTAACTAGCAACATAACTTAGCATATCATAACAATTTCAATTGTCTCCGGTATCATGAACACGATAGAAACCAAAATTTCTGTTTTAGCCTTACTACGCCAGCGCAGTAATGACGCCATTCTCCTCATAATGTAGGGTTTACATATAATTCTAGCGTAACAATGCACATTATACAAATATATATATATATATATATATATATATATATATTGTACTATTATTTACAACCCCCTAATATATATAATTTAAAAAAAAAACGTACTTTAATTATATTTTTAATTAAAATTATTTAATTATTATTTTAATTTTTATTATATTGGCTAAAACTCTAAATATTGAATAACATTGATAATATATTCGTCGGTAGAACAATATTGGTAGAACATGAAACTCATCAACAGGGGATAGGGATCAAAATTTAGAAGAAACTCTACTTTAAAATTATAAAATAAATGATTATAAATTTGAATTATATTGATTTTTTGAATACAATAGTCATAGTTAATATGATTAAAGCACATTGAGTTAATGTCTTATTTATTTTTATATTATCTAAATTGATTAAGTAAATTGAAATATAATTTTTAATTCGCATTAATACCTGTGTTACACCCTGTACATAACAAAATTCTTTTAAAAATATACGTGGGCATGCGCTGTGAATACGCAAACATATGATACGACTACAACAAAAAGTGAAATTCGCCACACAAGTAAGTATACTTACGTTTGAATAAACAACAATTAATATAAAACATTTAAATTTTTAGAACAAATAACATTCCCTTTGGACATGCATACCTGTTGTTGCACATCAAGATTATTACAAAGGATTGAAATTATGAACATAACCATAAAGCATCAATAAAATACTTAGCTTTTTTGGGATTTTTTAATGGTGTACTTTAAATTATACAATCTAAACGTTTCGATAACACTTACAGTTATCTTCGTCAGTAGTAATGTTTGTTAAAAATTGTTAAAGATGTAGTAAACAATTTTGTCAAATCCCAAAAAAGCTAAGTATTTTATTATGAGTGTTAATGGTAAAAGTTTACATTTTCATATAAAGCATCAATGTCAACAATAAGGTACTCACATACAATGTCCTCCTTTTGTGGGTTACTGCTGCTGAAGTTGATTGAAGACAACAGCTCCTGCGAACTGCAACTCTGCTCCTCGAACATCCAAGTTTTCTTTTAAATGAACAGCTTATTCACTTAGGTAAGTTTCACTATCGTTATTAGAATATTGACGAATCTTTATTTTTAGGCTCATCACTTCTTTTTAAATTAACTTCAAAATAAATTTTGATAAGCATGGATCGTTGAAGGTTGTTGTAAATTAAACACACTTTTGATAAATAAGGTGTATAATGATAAAAGCACGAAGACAACACAATTAAATAGCCATACTAACATTCACAATGTAAATTTAAAAACGAACAACGTCGAAACTGCGGAAATATTTTTATAACTAGTCGAAAACTTCCAATACTGAATTTTATAAAAGGTAAACTAACCTTAATTTAATTATTTTTCGACAAAAGACTATCACTTGTTTTGTTAACACTTCCGATACTAAATCGCACTTTGTTAAATTCCCGAAGTGACGTTAATTTGTTTTAAAAATTATTTTCATAAAATTTGGCAACAGCTTACATTGGCAAGTTGTTGCTAAAGATGAAAATCAAGAGAGAGTTTGAATCTATTGCACTTGTATTTATATGATTGTACTTGACAACCAAATCATCGAATGTTTTCATTAGTTACGGAGAATATTCCCTGAATTCTGATTGGATACTGTAATTTTCTCATTACGATAATTCTTTATAGCCCTATAGTTTTCGTCTCGTTTAACATTTCTTAAATCTAAAAACATTTCCATAATCTACATTATTTTATCTATAATTTGAAACCAAACACGGACTAATTCCGACACTTAATAACTACGTTAATTTTTACCCTTGTTTATTGACTTTACACTAATTCTATGAATTTTACAGGCCTGGAAACTACCTCTACATGAATAGGGGATGCTACTACATCCAAATATACATCTTAAACATGCCTACGGCCAACTTGAGAGGAAAATTATTTAAATTCTACCAATATACTTAAAAACTAGAATTAACAAAAATGGACATAAATATAAGGAATTATAACATAAAATTGAGGCTACCTCACTATTTTTGCCTCTACTAATTTATTTTATACAAATTGTCTCAATTTAAAATACTTTTTACAAAAATTTATATGCGAGGAGAAAACATAACCTCATTTTGTTTTTATAATTTTAATGTTAAATTTCACACTTTTAAACACAATAACTGTTAATGTAAGTGTTTAAACTTAATGTTCAAGTCACAAATTAATTTATTTTACCACTTTCGTAGGTTCAATAGGTCTTCTACGACTAGTGTCGGAATGTTGTCAATCACTAGTTTAAGGTCAAAAATTGTTGATTGAATACAATAATCCCAGAGCTGCTGCATGATTTATGTTTTATAGTTACTCACTAATGTGCTTGTTCTGTTTTTTCATAATTTTTGCACTAATATGAGTTAAACGCACTAATATGAATGTTTTCACTAATCTTGGCTGCGTACATGTGAATTGCGACATTGATACCAGCCTAAATCTAGTTTTAACATTATTTATGTCAACCACAACCTGTATTACATGTCGTTAGGGAATATTGCTTAAAATAAACTTACAAAACTGAATGAAAACTTAAATTAACTCAATAACGATAACAAACATATCCTATACTTCTATGTACTGTGCTGTCGATTACTTATTTTAAGATTATTTAAATTATATTAAGAAATGTTTAACTTTCTCAAACATCTCAATGTTTATCAATCATTCTTATCTAGAATTATTTTATGAAATGTACCATTTCGTACTAACTAAAGTAAAACTTCACTATGCAAATTACATAGCTATTTGCACGTAATTTGAATCATCTATATATATATATATATATATATATATATATATATATATTATATATGTATATATAGGCTGGGAATACATCGCTGTTATAGAAGAAGCCTGGAAAGCTGGAGTAGCCCGCCTTCTCCTTTTGGGAGGGAATGTTTCTTTCCATATTGCCTTCCAACATACATACACATATGTAGGTATAGGAGGTTATGGAGTTGACTTCTTTTCCATTAACGCAAAACGACTTATTACACCATTTTTTAACGCCAAGTGTAGCCATGATCGGCCATGATGTATGTGTGCGTATGCGTGTGCGCTTGCTTGTGCGTGTGCTTGTGCTTGTGCTTGTGCTTAAGCTTGTGCTTGTGCTTGTGCTTGTGCGTGTGCGTGTGCGTGTGCGTTTGCGTGTGCGTGTGCGTGTGCGTGTGTGTGTGCGTGTGCGTGTGCGTGTGCGTGTGCGTGTGCGTGTGCGTGTGCGTGTACGTGTGCGTGTGCGTGTGCGTGTGCGTGTGCGTGTGCGTGTGCGTGTGCGTGTGCGTGTGCGTGTGCGTGTGCGTGTGCGTGTGCGTGTGCGTGTAAGAATACAATTATATAGACCTTAAGCACATAGATTACTTATGTTCTACACAGTTTTTTAATTCGACGCGTAATTTATTGGCAAAAAAAAGTTCTAAGGTAGATATTAACTGTTGAAATTTGTTCAATATCTGAGAAATAATTAGTTTAATAAGAAAATGTGTAGACATAGTTTCAAAAATCAATTAATTTTACATAACTTTTCATGTTCTTAGTATAAACCGAAATACGCGTAAAAATAAAATATTAACATCGATCTGACATGAATTTTTAAATGACTGTGACATAGCTTATTGTTTTTACAATATTGCCTATTTTCGTAATGAACCTATAATAAAAGAGGTTGCATAATTATCTAAAAAAATTATTATAAAAATTATTTCATTTCTTTTAATTTCCATTTGGTGGGTTGGAAGGTCGTGTGTTGCTCCACGTCAGGTATATTTAATTATAATAAGCAATTCTTTCTTTCTTTCGCAGCTTATTCCATCCATCGTCGGATGTAAGCCTCCCTTAGATTCTTCCATTCTTCTCTGTTCGTTGTTTTCCTCATCCAATCGTACCCTACCATTTTCTTTATGTCGTCCGTCCACCTGGTCTGTGGCCTTCCTCTACTCCTCTTATTTTCTCGGGGCCTCCATTCTATGATTCTTCGTGTCCATCTGTTGTTTTCCATCCTGCCTATGTGTCCTGCGAATTCCATCTTAAGGTACATAGCCTTTCTATGACATCTGTGACTTTAGATCTTCTTCTTATTTCGATGTTCGGAATACGGTCCTGTAGTTTGACATTCAGCATCCTTCTTTCCATTGATCTTTGAGTGACTTGAAGTTTGTGAGTAATACTTTTATTAAGGGCCCATGTTTCTGTACCATATGTTAGAACTGGTAACACATATTGGTCGAAGGTCTCTGCTTTTAGAGTATTTGGTATATCCGAGAGAAATATGTCTTGTAATTTTCCGAATGCTGACCAGGCCAATGATACTCTTCTATTCAGATCTGCTGTCAAGTTATTTTTGAAATCTGGAATTTTGGCCTAAATATACAAATGTGTCTACTTTTTCTATCGTGTTGTCTTCTAGAATAATTTCTTGTTGGTCTTCTGTTTCATTTGTTAGGTATTTTGTTTTATGCATGTTTATTTTCATTCCTATTTGTTTTGATGTTTCATTTAATTCTTCCAACATTTCTTGCAGTTCTGTTCTATCTTTTGCTATCAATGTTATGTCATCGGCGAATCGCAAATGATTGAGCTTCTCGCCGTCTATTGTTATGCCTTTGTCTTCCCAATCTAGCATCCTGAACATATCCTCTAACGCTAATGTAAATAGTTTAGGGATATTGGGTCACCCTGTCTTACACCACGATGTGTCTTAAATTTATTAGTTTGTGTATCTGTTGTTATTTGTATCGTTGCGTTTTATATATGTATTTAATAAGAGCCGTGTATCTTTCGTCTATTCTGCAATTGCTTAAAGCATTTAGAATTGCCCATACCTCTATTGAATCAAAGGCCTTCTCATAATCTATCATTGCGACCCACAATGTTATATTATATTCGTTGGCTTTTCAGTTAATATTCGCATTGTCTGTAGATGATCTATCGTGCTGTAGCCTCGCCTAAATCCTGCCTGCTCACGTGGCTGGTACTTGTCCAGTTTGTTTGTTAGTCTTTGTGTTATTATTCTTGTGAACAGTTTATACAGTACCGACAGAAGACTAATTGGTCTGTAATTTTCTAGTTTATATTTGTTTCCTTTTAAATATTAAGACTACTACGGCATTTAACCAGGCATTTGGTATTCGACTCCATTAAGCATTTATTGTAGATTCGTTTTAGTTGTTTTAAAACAGGTTCACCTCCATATTTAATCATCTCTATTTCTATTCTATCTTCTCCTGGTGCTCGGTTATTGGACATCTTTTTAATGCGTTGCTTATCTCACCTCTGTTATTTCTGGCATTTCCTCGGATCCTATATTTGTAACTTTCTTTCTGTCTTCTTCTTTTTCCTGGTGGTGGTGCTTTTTTCCTTTCATACAAATTTCGATAGAATGTTTCTATAGTGTCTGTTATTTCTTTCTTTTCTGTTATTTCTTTGTTTTGTTGTTTATTAGTTTGGTTATTTGGTGTTTTGCCTCACTTAAATTTGATCGTAGATCTTTTAAACTTTTCCTTTCTGTTATGGTTTCTTTTATTTTCATGTTTTGTATTTCCTTAGATCTCCTCTTACTGTTTTCCTGATCTTTTATTTATTTCAGTTAGCTGTATTCTATTGGTTGTTCTGTTTTTAATAATTGTTTTCGTTCTTCAATTAGGTTTAGTGCTTCGTCACTTAGCTTTTGTTCTTTTTCCTTTTTATGTCGTTTTGTATTTTTCCGCTGCCTGTAGTAAGCCCTTTATTACTTCTTTGTTTAGAGTTTCCAAATCTAATTCTGTTTGTTGATCTATATGTTGTATAGATTCTTTTATACAGTCTTTGTATTTAATTCTTTGTTTGATTATTTGTTGGGAGTCTATTTTTCTTTCTGTTTTAATATTAACTTCCTTCTTTCCTTTTGTATATTGATACGCACTTTTGCTCTTATCATCCGATGGTCGCTTCCTACGTTTATTGTATTCAGTACCGTTGTATCTGTTATTATGTTCTTGTTATTGCATATAAAGTAGTCAATTTCATTTTTTACGTTCCCATTTGGGCTTCGCCAGGTCCATCTCCTTTGTATCGGCTTTTTAAAGTACGTATTCGTCAAGTACAGGTTATTTTCTTGAATATAGTTAGTCAACATTTCTCCCCTAGGATTTCTCCTTCCTAAGCCAAATGGTCCTATTCCTTGTTCATTTGTGTTTTCTTGCACTCCCACTTTTGCATTAAGATCACCCATTATAATTGTATATTTAGTTTTGTTCGTTTTTATTGCTTCAGTGATGTCTTCATAAAATTGTTCAACTTCTTCATCTTCGTGGTCTGTTGTTGGGGCATACACCTGGATGATCTTGCATTTGTATCTCTTATTTATATCAACAACTATTGAGATCACTCTATCTGATATGGCTTTATACTTTATACTTTATACTTTATAAGCAATTAGAGAATATTATTAACATAACTAAAATTGCAACAGCATCAGGAAGTTCAGGTTTTACACAGAAATTAATAGTCCTAAAATTTTTACATATACTGTGTACACAACCCGAGCGCTTATGAGCCGTTTATGAAGTTTTAAAATTTTTTGTTTTGAAATTATATGGATCTTTATTGATTGGACTACGGCCGATTTAGCTAAAATATTTTCCATACACCGGTTTAACCGTTTTTGATTATTATCATATTTTTAAAAAAGGTCTTTTTGCTGTCACAATTTAGACCTTATGGGATTACTATCTGAAAAGGTGTTCCAGAAATATTTTAAAAAATAATTTTCAAATGGTGGATTTAAAATGAATAAGCTTATCGCTTATATTTACATTGCACATCAGAGTATATTTCTTCGTCGTTATAACACATGGCATTTAAGCTAGAAAGTTGTAATTATCCAGTTATTCTCACCGTGGGCGCTGAATTAAAAAAAAACACTCTTTGTTACGGACATTGTAATTGATTTATACCTGCAATAAAAAGAGATAGGACTAGGTACGTCATGTCGGAGAAAATAGTTCCACTTAAAATGGTTAAGTGGCACTCAAACTGCGACGTTTATTTTTAAAACTATACATATACCTTTATAATATTATGCTCGTATTAAGTGTCTTATAATATTCTAAATACATTATTACTTACCAACAGCTTACCCTTACTTATATTAAATTCACTAAGTGAACATTTGCTCTTACCGGTAATGTGAATGAGCAAAACTTGGTATTCCTAGCAAAGATGACCTGAGATAGTATCAAAGAATGTAATTTAGCAGCACAATATCAATTGTAATACCGACAGTACAAAGAAGATCCTTTTAAACTCAAGGGATGGTATGGCAGAAGTTAAAGACTAGTCACTTATAAACCTAATATCTCTTTTTTTAATACTGTCAACGATATCGAGAGATTACTGGGGAACACCAACCCTGAGGTGAGATTGTGTTCTAGATGAGGTCGAATTTGGTCCTTATGTTGCAGAAAGAGTTGATCAGGGAATAAAGTTCTGCTAATACCTGTAAAAAAGGCTACTTTACAAACAGCTTCTTTAGGAACTAACAGAAGATGGTCAACCCGCGCTAGATTTGAACACATGGATATTCCTAACTCACTAATAAGGTGTGAAATCTTAAGATCTGAAGTATTCATACTTACATACATACTTACGGATTATCGTGGCATGTCTGCGCTAACACCTCCTTCTTTGAAAAAAAGACACCAGCTAGGACACGCATTCGACGTTTATCGAAAATACTGGAAATCCAAACGATATGAGTTTAGCTAACCAAACTTGTTCAATTACGTTTGAAATATCTAAAGCGATTACAACCGTTTCACTGGGTCTTTCTAGTGAATTGTTCAAAACTTGGGCCACGTATGAAAGTAGATCACCTGTTGTACAACTCTGCTTAATACCATATTAGTGTTCACTAAGGAGTTTGTTACATTCAATGAAAGAAGGTAATTCAGGTGAGAGGCATGTGCGCCATATTCCAGCCACTACTCTTAATATTGGTTCTCCTAGTTTTTGAACTCAGTAAAGGCTACCGGTCACTCTTATTCTCAATCTCATACTATTCTTTATTTCGCCCTCATTATAATCTTTTTGAAATAATCTTTAATGCAGGCACACTGATTTTTAAAGCTTCGGCTGTTCTTCCTTGCACTGTCTCAACGTTACGCAATGATCCAAACTTATCTTTTTCTCGACAGAACTATTTTTACACATCAAATACAAGCGTACAGCCGCAGCTAAATATGAATGCAATTCATCTAGAATTTACTTTAAATAGGATTTCTTCCAATAACCTTAGTAAAGGTCATACCTGATTACAAACTTTGTATTTGATAACAATAAACCTATAATTCATAACATATTTACAAGTAAATATGCGATTTTGGTAAACTTCTGATTTAAGAATTTCAATTACCTTATTTGATAATCATAATTGTTGGCCAGTTAAATTCTAAATTAAGAATATACAATTTCTACTTTCTTGAAGTGGAATCCTCTAATTGAATGTCATTCATGCGAAGGAAATTGTTGCATAATTTTTAAAAAATGTTTAACAAAATGCGTTCGTGGGCGAATCGACTTTATCTAGCACTCGTGATTAGACATTAATTTAGCCAATAACTTCCTTGCGGTTATGGTATTATATATGAAGACGGTAACTTGATAACCATTTAATATGATGTTATAAATGTATTTGTCTGTTTTTAAGAATAAACGTAGCAGTTTGAATGTCACTACTATTTCACAGGACGTACTAAGTCCTATTTCCTGTTGTTCTAGGTATAATTCCTGTAACGGAGAGTATCTTTCTTAATTCGCCGCCTGCGATGACAAAAACTGTATAGTTACAACTTTCTATCTTAAATGATGTGTTAGAACGATAAAGGCATAGTCCTTGTTGTGCAATGTAACTACAAGCGTTAAGCCCAAATTGAAAATTCATTTTAAATACTATGTGCTTACGAAAGTCTAGTATTTTCAAAATATCTACAGGGTGTTAAAATGATGAAATGATCTTTCCTGACAGCAACCCCTATTAGCGTTAAACGTTTTTTGGATTCTTTCTAAAATTTTTGGCCGGTCTTATGTATAATCTAGATACCATTCCCAACACCTTCACTGAGAAAACTATCATTAAAAGTTATGTGGTATTCTTTATACTATTTAAACTCTTATTGCAATGTAAATTACAATAGTATGGTTTGAAATATTAAGTTTTTACAAATGGAAATATAATCGTGAAATACAAATAATCTCTTCTACAGTGACGTCCCTAGTGGGGGGAGCTAAGACAGCAGCCTACCCGCCTTTTGCCCGTTGGTCGTTTTACTGCCTTAACTTTCTAAGAAGGGAACACTAATTGCTTATAGACGGTAAGAAAGCAAGTTAGCTAAATTTAAAACAAAGAAAGACATTGCTCTTCTATTATTTACACTGCCTTCATACTTATACTGACTGTAAAATGTAGATTTTCATTCAATTTATAAGCGATAGAATAATCAACCGACAGTCTACCTTAAAAGAGGATTCGGTAGTTCTAGGTAATTTTCACAAGGTTAAGCTACTATAGTCGAGTAAATAGGGCTAGTTTTTTTATTTGATCATACTGTAAATGTAGTAACAAAATGCACGTGTATTTTCATTTCTGTTTTGAACTGGCGATGTTTGTCAAATGTCTGACAATCGGCGTCTACATTTTATACGAAACACAGCCATTGGGCACGTTCACCAGTGCTCAGCTGCTGGATGTACGCGGAAGTAATAGATCGATGACCTCCAGCCTATTGTGGAAGGTTCTCATTAAACGACCGTAGAGCTACAAAGCATGAACAAAATTATTATTTAAAATATTTTAGATACCAAAGGATAAATATGAATCATGATGGAATTTCGTCAGAAGTTATTCCTATTTTAAAATTTATTATATATTTTATTAAATACATAAATAAAAAGTTTACATCGAGTAGGATTTGAACCTACAACCTGTACTTTGCTAGAGTACCGCGCTTAGCAACTGCGCTATCGAGATTCAAGCCCCAATCGATGTAAATTTCGTCTTTATGTATGTCGAACTATTTTATTTAGAACTGGACATAAAATTTGGTCATGTTGTACTGCAAGAACATATTTTTTCTTTAATAAAAAAAGATTTTGATACTAAAGGCTGTTGAATTTACAAGGCCTCTGTCAGAAAAAATTACATAGATAAATAACAAAACCGTGGTTCTAAACACAAATTAAACAATTATCAATAGTTTTCATCGTCCAAAGAGCTGCCACCGTCAGTTATTATGGGAGGAGCGATATCGGAAGCATCTATAATTTTTTCGATTTCCCAGTCTATTAAAATTGGCTTTTATTAACTTTTCGAAGTGTCTCATTGCAAGTCCGAATTACATCATTTGGAGATCCATTAGCTTTAATAAAACGTAAAACTTTGTGACCCACTGTTTGTACATAAAATTTCAAATAATACTCTCTTTTCGGCAACCAGTTCTAATTTCCCGTATTCGGTATTTCATAAGTTCTCCTTGAATATTGATATTTTTAGACACGGCCCACTGTAGTAGTTTTGTTCTGCACCAACTGAAACATGGAATTGGTGAATGGTAACTGGCGTTATACATGATAATTGAACTGGATTCGCCGACCCTGCATGCACGCTGATATATCTCGAATCCTCGCCTGCTTTCTTGCACAGAGTTAGTGCGTTACTATCTTGCTACGATTTTCTCTTCTGACCCTTGCTCAAAATCCACATCTCGTCCAAAACCTTTGGTGTAAGTATTTTTCTTCGGAATATTTTCTACGAAACTCAAACCTCTTGGATCGTACTGTAGGAAACCTTATTAAAAATTTTCTATTAGTTTTTTTAAATGGAAAACCAACTTTATGTATCCAGTATATAATGGTTCTTTTGCAACAGGCATTTCTTCTCGGAGCCTCTCACGAATTGTTTCTGTCGATACATGTTTTTTTCTCACTGTGCATTTTTCATGCACCACTAGGTACAAACTATTCGGAATAAGAGGTGTACATGTAGTTTTTACTTCCGTAAGTTTTTCAGGGAGAGTTCTTTTAAATTCGACGTCAGAAAGTCTTTTGTTCTCCATATTGTTTTCGTCGATATTCCCAAAGCCACTGCGATTAGTTCAACTGCGGACTTATTTAAACTTATTAAAACGTCTATGTGTCTATCAAAAGGAACGCTGGGTTTCCATACGAATTCTTTCCTTTGTCGGTAATTAAACGAGATAGGGGGGATATTCATTGGTTTATTATTGTTTTTTATTAATCTTCCATTATTATCATTATTTTTAACATATTTAGATATCTGATCGGATTCTCTTTAAGGATATTCCAGTAAGCAACGAAATTATTCGAAGATTAATTTTCGAAGGCCCTTGCCAACCAGGGTTTAAAGATTATTAAAATGACTTTCTTGTTACCAGGGAAAGAAAATTTGATGTATCGTGGTACCATAAAAATGGAAAAAATATTAGTTCAGCAACTGGGGTTCGTGTCTAGTTGGTGTACTCTCTTCGTGGTAATGAAATGTTTTGTTTCTATTGTTTACCTTATAATCGAAAAAAATCAGTTTGGATAGTTCCTCATCATAGAATTGGCAATTTTAAAAAAGTAACTGAAAAAATTAAATTACGTGAAAATAGTCCAGTCCATAAGAAGTAACATAGTTAGTTTACTACTTCTAAATTACGACTTTTAAAAAATACTACTGTTATTGTAGAACTTCTCCATGCAGAAAATATAGAGACAGAAAAAAACAGATAACCTTGAAAAAGAATATTTGACGTCCTTTTTGGCAAAACAAAGTTTCTGTTAAAAAATTATGGTGTAATTTTAGCTGAGCGTTTTACCAACTCAAAAAGAATGCCAAATACTCGTACACTAAAATTCAAAACGAAATTCTGAAATTGATGACTGAAGGAGTTGTAATATTGTGGGTGCTACTAAGTTAGCTAAATGCTTTTATTATTAATTCCACCCAAGATATTTCAAAAACGAGCAAATGCCCCTTTCCATTCATTTATTTAGTAAAATGAGTTTCAGTAAGAAAAACGATAAAGACCCTTTGAAACGATGGGTAGGACAGCAAAGTTATGTTTTAACACAACATTGAGAGAAATAAATTTGTTGGGTTTAAATAATTCTTATTTTAGAGGGCAAGCGTATGATGGGGCTAGCACAATATCTGGGCAGCTTACTGGGTTGGGTAGCAAACTCGAATTTTAACAAATGTACCAGAAGCAACGTACATGCATTGTTCCGCTCGTAACCTGAATGTAGTTTATGTGCATTCCATAACCACATGCAGAGAGAAAAAGCTTTTTTTTTATACATTAGAGCAAATTTACTTTTATAATTCAGATAGTTTTCCACAGTTAAAATTGTTTAAAAAATGGCTGTCTGAGCACAATACACATGAATTAAAGAATATTACCTTAAACGAATTGATGGAGTAGTAATAAACGTAAACGTTAAACAAATAGTAGATGTGAATGGAATTTTAAAGTATATAGAAACATTTGAATTTGTTACACTTCGTTTTAACTATTAAATGCCATCGTACATATCTTTGAATTTATTCCTAATTTTCCGTATATTTGTGTCACAATTTTGCATTGCCATTTATATTTCGAAGTACTTAAATACTGGCAGTTTAATTCGACAACAGGATTTCTGAAATGGGAAGGTTGAATCGAACTTGCGCACTCACACTTTAAACAATTAATTTCATTTCCGTTTCATTTTAAGGTGAAATGGGGTTCTCGTCGTTACATTACTAATTGCACTCATTTTTAACTACCTACAAGAATAGTAGTTTAATGATGAAGTTATTAAACTTGGTAAAGCGGGTTTGAAAATCAAGGTCTTCGTTTTACTTTATACTTAGGCCAATGCTAACCAACAATTCGTATTCTTATATGCTCTTATGTGAATATTGACAATAAATTTATACTTATTCCTTTCCCTACAGCCTGACTAGCTCAGGGTAAGTTATATAAGATAACAGTGTTAATTAGATTGCTTTTAATAATTTCTTTTAGACCTTCGTGGTGGTATAGTCTATCTACACATTTTGCTATCGTTTGGGCAAATCCTAACCACCAGCTATTCGACTGCCTATTTACGCTTTTGTGAAACCAACATTCGCCGATAGATGTCCTTCATGCCTGCGGAAACATGCACTTTAAGCTAAGTGTTAAAATTCCTTTATTTAGATATTGTTCAGAGCTACATTTTAAAAACATAAAATACCGTACAACTACTTTGATGTTAATGAGTGAATGATTTTGATCTGCGCGATATAATTGGGTTATATTCACAATGACCTTGTCTGTTTAATTCAATATTTTACTAAACACTTTCTTTAACATAAAATAAACGCAAGAAGGGTCTTTGTAACCTTTCGTGAGGTAACAAAATGATCACTGTTTTACCAAATAAAACGTTGCTTGGTTAATTAAAATATTGGTATACGTTTACTGGCCAGGAATCAGCGTAATACATATCAATTTTATTGTAGATACTCACGCATCCAGTGCACTATGGACTTAGTGATCCAAAATTATGAACAAGACCCACCTCTTTATATTCTGTAGCGTGTTTCGGGCGTAGTTAAAAAATCATTTTGAACAAATCTACCTTTTTTGTTATGTTTTGGAGATAGGCTTTATCAAAATTAATATTTTATCAAATTACTTGCAGAAAAGTGATATGAATATTGTTTTATAAAGGCGCCAGCAAAAGATATAAATGACATGCGAAATAAAGAAACATTTTATAATTTTTAATCTATAGCCAAAGGGCTTTCATGGTGAAAACGTTGTTGATCATGTGGATCAATGTCCTTGACAACATTTTAAAATTAATGTCTTTTTGTTATATTAGAGAATTTTCTATTAACTGTGACTTCCAGGTTCGAACATTTACTAAGACTTAATAGATTTATTTGAAAATGTAACTTTCACCATTATTACACATTATTAAAACATTTTTTTTTTGTTTTCTAATCGTGTGTTATTTACATTTTACATAAATCTATACGTTTCGATAATTATTACAGTTACCTGCTTCAGTAGTGGTAATTCTTTAAGATATTGAAATAAATTTATTATTTTGTGTTAGAGTTCATGTCTACACAATATGAAGTTGTGGGGCCGAATCCCATTCGAGAAAATCTTTTATGCTTTTATACACATAAATAAAATATGTATATGTATATGTATATGTATATGTATATGTATATGTATATGTATATGTATATATATATATATATGTATATATATATATATATATATATATATATATATATATATATATATATATATATATATATATATAGGTTTTCAGGTTTCCGCGAGTGTGGGTATGAAGTTGGTGTTCTTCCGGGTTCGTTCTTGCGAAGATTCTCCTCCAAGATTCTTAAAAAGAGAACCGTTGGTGAACTGGCGACGTTTAAGCAGAATGTCATCTGCCATTTTCAAGTCTCCGTGTTCTGCTCCTGGTAACTCGAACTGAACTGAGGTCATCGCCGATGGTCGGCGGTATTTGTATGCTGACGTTCTCGGTCGATACCCTGCTGATATTTTCACTTTCACTTCTACTTTCTCCTTTTCTTCTCCTTTTTCTAACTGATTTCTCCTTTCTCTATTGTTCGTGATTGTGTATTTCTTAAGAATTAGCTTCCAGATCGATGGAAATCTCTGAGTGTCGTCTCGTGAATTCAAATTTTGTGGTCGTTTTTCGATCTCGATGGCTTCTCTGATAATCCGGTGTGATAAGTACTGTATGTTTGCTATTATCCTTGTGTTGCAGAAATCTATCGCGTGTGAGGTCTCCTTTACATGTTGGGCCAGTGAAGATGTTTTCTGGTCCTTTTTTACTGTGTTACGATGTTCCTTCCTTCTCATATTGATGCGCCTGTTGGTTTGACCTATGTATGTTCGTGAAGAATCCAGACATGGAATCTCAAGGAGTGTACGAAATTCTATTCTGTTATTTTTTTGTCTATTTGGTCACTTTTTAGTTTAATAAATACAATTTAGTTTGATCAGCACTGCGTTTGACCATTACAGCTTCACTTCCCCACTTCGTAGCTGAGGGGCTGTCTTATCTAAAGCTATGTGGCACCCAAGAATCGAGTGCACTACCGCTTTAGTGATCCTTAAAGTCAGCTGACCTAGACCCCTATCTTCTAATTCTGTCTGTAGCGTATTTCGGGTTATGTTCAAAGATCATTTTGAACACATTTCAAGTGCCAGCACTGAAGAAATGTTACCGCTGATAGTAGTAAATAATTTAGAACCAACATTTCAGAATATTTCGAAGTTATATAGAATATTTGTAATAGGACCAACAGGACAAATGCCGAAATAAATTTTAGTCGTTTAGAAGCCATATGCGAGGTCAACAATGCTAGAAGAAAGATTGATTGATTTATCTATTTTAAGTATTTGGCTGATTATGCAAAAAAATAGATCTTAGCCTGAAATTGGATAATCTTAAAAACATAAAAACTACGCGTATGCTATTATAATTTGAACAAAAGTCTTTTGAATTCTGTATTTTTTGCTTGGGAAAAATACCGATAAATAATATACATATAATTTTGTTTAGTTGTTTAGTTTTAAATACATACGCGGTTTAATAAAAAATAAACTAGATATTATGAACTAATAAAGTGGACTCTATGAACAAAAAATTATTATTTGACGCCCTTCAAACGCACTAGCCCCTCCTCTTTCATAAGCTAAGCACGCCACTACTAATCTATGGAATAGCTTTGACCATTTTCACAAAAAAATAGTAAATATGTAAAGATTTGGTATACTGCGTACCTCAACGATGACCAACACTGTGAAGCGATAAAATTTTGTCCTTTTTCATTGAGGAAAATGGTATTTACGGTTCCCTTAGTGCAATTGGTGCATAAACAAATACTTTGGACCTTGTTGGTCCTAAAATTTGGTCAACATGATACATGCATTCATACCCGTCCATCATTTTCTTACGGAAGCTAACACGACAAAACCATATAATTTGGATATACTTATTACTCATGGACGCAATGGGTTCAATCCTGTTTCCAAAGAATTGGACTTAAATACAGTTCCTTACCAAAAAATAAGGCATTTAATTAACCCTAGGATGAATAAACCCGGCCTCTGAAATTTTGCTTACTCATAATTTGCTTAAAATAATTTCAATCAACTTGAGCATTCAAATATGTTCTAAACACGTCTTCTTTCAACACACACACTGATTCCAAAAACATTCAAATGTATTTAGAAATAGAAAAATAAATCTTTTTCATTAGCACCCCGTATTTAGATAAACCAGGCCTCCGAAGGTGGTGTAGAAATAGTTTCTATAATAGCAGTTTTAAGGCTGTAATTATTATAATTTGTCAAGCACTGCTGCGGGGAATTATACGTGTCGGTGCAAGTTGAAACCTGCATTACTGCTGAATGTATAAAAGTAGGTGCATCTGGTATTCATTTAGTTGTAATAAAAGTTGCACTGAGTGAAATTGTGAAACACATATGATTATGGCGTCAAAAAAGAATGTAAAAAGCGTGAGAGAAAGAATAAAATTAAACCACACAACATTATCCGGCATGCGCCAGGACTAGCAAGAAAACATATGGCTGCAACACCAAACGAAGCGTTTCAGTTACTTCAACTCCAGTTATTGTGCAAAAAATTGTAAACTGTACTAATTTAGAGGGGAGACGTGTTTCCGGAGCAAAAGGGAAACCGTGCAAAGATATAACTGTTGATGAATTTCTTGCATTCTGTGGTTTACTTATTCATGCTGGAGTTGATAAAAGCTGGGATGTTCCTGCCAGAGAACTATTTTGAAGTGAATGAAGATTCGGCAGATTTGACGACGAGAGAACCCGAAATGCGCGTTTGGAAACCGATAAGTTAGCAATGGTGGCCAACCTTTGGCATTTATTCATTCAGCAATGCAAAACCTGCATCATACCGGATACTAATGCAACTATTGATGAAGAACTCGTTGGGTTTAGAGGTAGATGTAGATTCGTTCAATATATATATATATATATATATATATATATATATATATATATATATATATATATATATATATATATAATATTTGGAAAGTGTGATTCTAAGTCTGATTATGCTCTGGATGGTTTAGTTTATGTTGGTCGCCAACCAGGAGAACCTCCACATAAAAACTTGAGGCTTGAAGTAGTAGAAACTCTTGTGCGTAGCATTCATAATTCTGGTCTCAATCTCACAACAACTTCTCCACTAGTGTTTTTCTAGCAATTTATCTATTGGATAAAAATATTACTGTTGTGGGTACACGATGTCAGAATAAGCGTGAAATTCCGAAAGAAATGAAAGCCTCAGTCTGCTCTTCATTGTTTTGCTTTCGAAATAACGTATCTATGCTAAGTTACGCACGTAAAAAGAACAAATGCGTAATTTTACTAAGCACCATGCACTACGACGCATCTATCAGTGATGACGCATCACTCATTATAATAAAAGAAAAGGCGGGGTGGCATGCATCTAATGGTGTCGACATACACGTGCAAGAGGCAAAGTAAACGATGACCTATGACATTTTTCTTCACCATAGATGTTGCAGCACTCAACACATATATAGTCTTCACAAAGGACATCCAAACTACAACATAGGAGTGACTCACATACGCAGAGTTTTTTGGAAAAATTTAGCGAAGGAACCAGTGGTACCACATATGCAGAGAAGATCTACTAACCCTAACCTACGGCGTAGTAACCGGGAGTATCTAGGCAGATTTGTTGATATATCTGGTCCGCCAGCCGCTCAAAAAAGTGTAACAATTAAGAGAAAGAGATACGCAGTGTTCCCCATAAATATTGATCGTAAAAGCACAATGGTGTGTATTAGCAAAGAGTATACTCTTTGGTATTAGTCGTAAAAATAATATCTGTAATGAACACAGTATTAGAATGTACATTAAATGTTTCTCTAATCCCTAAAAAAATTTTTACAATAATGTTTACTTTCATAATATATTTGTAATGTATGTATATGTTTTATTTCAATAACTTTGTTTCTATTCAGACTATACGTGATTTTATATAACGGGTCTCCGAAGCCCGGGTTATGAAAATGCCGATATTTTATTGGTTAAGTATCCTAGGGTTAAGTGGGATTATTAGCTTATATATGTGCACTATTTGGCGCAAATCTATCGCCGAACGTACAAGTTATTAACCTTTTGCACGTCACAGCAGGTCTTCAGGAAATAATTTTTGTAGGAGGAGGTAGGTATGTCCTTGTTGTTCAACATTTCATGTCAATTCCAATTTAGTTCCGATTTGCCAGAAATGAACACAGATGAACACACACATATGCAAAATTTTGTTTACCTTGATACTAAACGCAACAGGAGTTCACCCCTCCGAATTCAAAAATAGAAGGTACACATCTATAATAGTCAAGTTGCGATTGGAGAAAACAAATTTGAAAAAAATTCAGAAGTATTCCCGTAATCGCGACACGGACATAAATGTATGCTGTAACTCCAAAAATACCTTTAATATTCCTAGACTTCGATTTACGGTCCGAAGTGACTTACATCACCCAACTTTGAGCTGGCGGAAACACACCGAAACAAAAGGACTAACTTGCGTGACAGTTGCAAAGGAACTTCACATTTCACCTAAAGTGTCTCACACTAAATGACTAACACTTTCATAGGTAATCATACGACATTTTTGAGTAAAGTGAATTGATGAAAAGAGTCTCGTAGAGCATATTAGGGTGTGAGAGAACTGCTATTGAAAGTAATCCAGCTATAGAGATAGGTCACTTAGTTCATATTAAAACTACATCACTTGTAAAATGAACGGACCATTTATTACTAAATCCATAAAATCAAATCAGAGATAGGAAGCACTGGATAAGGCACATAAGTGATTGTTTCAAATCTAACCGTGATATCTATATCACCTGCACAGTAATTATCAAAGGAATGTGGCTGACAGAAAACAGTTATTAATCAAGCTAGAGTTGTGTTCCACTTTCAACTTTTTTTAAGAAATATTCCAATTATACTCAAAGCCTGTTTTTTCTGTATAATGCTTTTGTGCTAAAACGGTAAGTTATTGATTAATTTACCTTTTTTTTGGGGAACATCATATTCATGAAAATACGTTTTGCAATTATAGCATCGGTGAAAACAATTCTGCTTAATTAATGTATATATGATACAAGGTGAGTATAAAATCTTTTTCTAAATATAAAATTTTATTTTTGAAGATGCGAAATATACCTATAATGTTTTGTTGCAAATGACAGCCTATCTAATAAGATTCTCTATTGATCCAGGTAGCGCAGCGTAGAAGTGCTACTGTTCTAATGGCGTCTGTGAAGGTGAAAACTCAATGTGTTCTGTGGTTTCATGAAACACAGTCACCTATTACAGTTCAGCGATATTTCCAAGCTGCCTATAATCGAAATCAGTCAGGTTTTAGGAGCATGAAAGGATAGTACAGAAAGATTAGAAACAACAACTGTGCTGATAAGAAGACTAAATGTGGTAAACCTAATATATTTTTGACATTGTCAAAAGTGTGATTGAACACTAAATGATTAAAACTAAAGGTATTCACAACAGACTATCAAGCAAAGTTTACTTTGAAAAGTTGTGGCAGTTAACAATTTATTTATTAAAAGATAAGGTAAGCTGAAACAACAGCAAACTAGAAAACAGAACAGCAAAGGCCAACCGGTACAAACGACCAAAAACAAATTATACAAATTATTAGTCCAAAATGCTGTCATAACACATTGGATGCTCCAAGTAGATTCTCATAGTTGTAGTATGCAGCGTCCCCCATATTGAAGTCATTTCAGGGTATCTGGGCTATGAACGAGGATAGAAAGATACACTTTTTTCCTTTTTTGTTAAACGAAGCCCTTAATTGTAATAGTCTACTTCGCTTTTGAAATATAGGACATCCTTGAATTCAAAGTCAACTTGACAAAAGGCACAATATTTTTTGAGAAATGCGGATTTCTAAGTTGTTTATATACACAGCAGGTATTACACATTTTTGAAAAGCTTTAATACAGGCGTATTCAATGAGCTGAAAATATATAAAAAGGTGGATATTTCAAAAATATAACGCATATTCTAAAAATGAATTGCACAGTCGCAATCTGCGTAAAAAATGTAACAATGATAATAATTATATTTCCGATATACTTTAAAATAATCGAGATCAAGGAAAAATGAGAAAATTTAATTGTCCTCTATATCTTATAATCAAGGTAGGCCATGACAATTATGAAAACGGCATAGTTCGTTCGATAGCACAGTATTACAAAAACGGTATTCCCCTACCTTCAGTTATAACTAGAGTCTGAACAGATTGTGCACGTTTGGTGTGGAGTCTGAAGAAATAAAATTCTTAGTTCAGTTATGGGCATTCAAGTAGAGAAAATCGTTTGAACTTTTTTCACAATAAATTGCTGACCATCTGTTATGGTCACTTTATCAAGCTGAATACATATTATATATCTAGCGCGGTATTTCGAAAACTGTATCTCTCTGTCTTCGCTCATAGCCGAGATACCCTGAAAAAAGAAATGGGACACACGGTACCATTCTGATGATCTTATTGAAGCATCTAAAATACGTTATTTTCTGACCAGTAATGGGCATTACATAAGTTCAAATTTCTTTCACTCGAAAATAAAGTAAGTACCAATATTAGATTAGAATAGTGTTATTTTCATTTAAATTGTTCTCTATACATGAGTGAAGGTAGAGCAATACAGTTTTCGTAATACTGCGCTGTCGAACGAACTATTCCGATTTCATAATTGTCATGGCCTCCTTGTTTTGAGATATAAAGGAAAACTTAATTTTCTTATTTTTCTGTATCTCGGTTATTTTAAAATGTATCGAAAAGGTAAAGGTTAGTATCCATAGAGCTTTCACTCAGATTTCACAAAATTTAGCTATTAGTCATCGAGTAGGTCAATTTTTCACCGAAATAGGTGAATAAATATCTCCATAGATAAGAAAGTTATATTCTACAGATTATTTTATTTTTATTTGTCTTACGCTCGTCCTTTCGATGGAATTAAAATATGAGACTGAAGTTTACTATATATATATATATATATATATATATATATATTATATATTTCTTACAAAATAACGCTTGGGATTACTGACCAGATCTCCAGTAAACATCTAGGATATTGACAAAAATGTCTCTAAGCAAGCTCGTCATTATCTAAAAAACTAAATCTATATGTATACAGTAATTTTGTTATTAATTATTAAAATTAATGTCCGCTGTGGTAAAGAACGAAATGCTGATAACCAAGAGCTAAATTTTGGGCTCCATAATTGTGAAAAATTGGGCCCAAAACCTACATTTTTGTACACCAATTTTGTTGGACTCGCGACAAAATAATTACCTCGTTGGTCAATGTCCACACTTTATACCTCCTGATCTATAGTAATCATTTGGGCCAAATGTCCTCCGTATTATATTTACACACCAAATTCATTGGAGTTGCGATAAACCTGCCAAGTTCTGTGGCACAAGAGTGTTGAACAGCGTTTAGACTAAATGTTGCCCAAAATGTATATTAGTACACAAATTCTATTAGGATCGTGGCAAAAATTGATTTCCCCGATAGCCAAGTGCAAAATTTCGTGTTACATGAGTATTGATCACCATTTGGCTCGAGTGTTACCCAAAATAAGTATTTTTACACCAATTGCGTTCTTTTGGCCCTAAGGGTGATTGTTTTAATTTGGGCTAAACGTTGGCGAAAATTTATACTTATACACCAATTCTGTTGGAGTCGCGACAAATCCTCGATGACCAAGAGCCACATTCTATAGTCCATAAATGTTGGTCGGTATTTGAGGCGAATTCTGCTCAAAATACATATTTATACACCAATTTCGCTGGGGCCGCGACAAAATGCTTTTAAACGATACTAAATTTTGCACCCCATGAGTGTTTGTCAAGTTTTGGGCAGAATGTTGCCCAAAATCTGTATTTATACACAAGCTTTGTTAAGATTGCGGCGAAAGGAATTTTCTCGATCATATGACCATGTGCTAATGTCTGTACCCCATGAATGGCAAAATTAACTTTGAGCTGAATAAGTACTATGGGTTTACATCCATAGCGTTCGATTTACATACAAGGCGTGTTTCACGACACCAAACCTGCTACGGTTTTTAAATCAAAGACTCAAATTTTAGAGCATCTCACACATTAATAAATTTCCTATTTCAGCATAACAAAGTATTCTTTATGAGATGAATGAAGATCGTCAACGAAATCGTAATAATAAAAGTACGTTAAATCGGGTGATCTCTAAAATGTTTGCTATATTTCATTATCAAGTTCAGCTATTGATTGTTAAAATATCTAGTATAATCGAGAGCAATGCGCGATTCGTTGTGACCATACTCAGCAAATACGATCTAATAAAGGGCAACTCGCCCTGGCGTCATAATGCTCATAAGTTCTCACTTCACCAGTGAAACCTGAAACAGGCATTAGAATGTATTGTGTTAGACAAATCGAATTTTGTTAAACTTTATTTGATTTTTTGTACCATTAACAAACTTTTCATTTTCCAAGCTAATTATACATATGTAGGTATAGTAGGTTATGCAATCGATTCTTTTTTCACTATCGCACTATCGACTTATTAGCCCATTTTTGGACAAGTTTCGCCAATATCGGCCACGACGTCTGGATGTGTGCTAATGTTCACGATAAATCTAGAACGAAAACAGCGACCTACTTAAAATTTTGTATTTAAGCTTGTTTTTTTCATTTCGCTTGGAGCTGATAAGATTTTGGAAGAAATTCAGCGGGGGAGAGAAGGTAGCTTTGATTTTTATCAATTTTATCTAAAAGAGCTGCATATTTTAAAGATACAAAAATATCGATTAATTATGCTCTATGCAATTTTTTGATACTACGCGTAATTTATCGGCAAAAAAATTCCTAAAGTAGAATTTTATAAGAAAAAGCATGGACACATTTTTTAAAGAAAATTTCTTTATGTAGGTCCTTAGTATACCGCAAAGTAAGTTTAAAAATTTATTAAATATGAAAGAAAATGGTTAAACTGTATTATTGTTATATTATAGAAGCGGGCGGAATTTTTTGTTAAGTTAACATGCATTTACTTCTACTAATCTCTATCTTCTGACATAGATTATTGTTTTCGTTTTTACTATGTTGCCTGCTTTTGTTATGAGCCTAAGAGGTTGCGTAGTTATCCTAAAATACCTCCACACGGCCTTCCAACCTATAAAATGGAAATTAAAGGAAATGAAATAATTTTAATAACATTTTTTTAGCATAATTATGCAACCTCTTTATAGTAAGTAAATTACAAAAATATGCAACATTGTAAAACCAAATACAATCATCTAGTACAAATATACGTTTAAAACTTCATATCTGACAGAAGTTAACAGATTTATATGCTAACTTAAAAAATTAAAACAAAAGAAATAAATTTAATTATAATTTTTTTAGGGTAACTATGCAGCCTATTTTATACGTAACAGACAACATTGTAAAAAAAAACAATAATCTATGTCATAGTGACGTTTAAAACTTTAAAAATTCCAAAGCCGCCCACTTCTATAAGATGTCAATAATACAGTTTAACCATTTGCATTTATATTTAGTTAATTTATAGGCTTACCTTGCGTTATATTAAAAAACTTTATAAAGAAAATTTATATAAAGTTAAATTTTGTTTAAAAAATAAATCTACACTTTTTCTTGTAAAATGAATCGTTACTTCAGGTATTAAAAGAATTTAAATCAAAACTTGCCGCTAAATTGCGCGCCGTATCAAAAAATTGCATAGAACATAATTAACCTATATTTTTAAGGTCTATATATAGGTTTTTTTTATATCTTAGAAATATGGAACGGGTTTAGAAATATTTGATATAAACCAAAAACTGACCCTAATAAACCCGTCGCCGCTGGATTTCTTCTAAAATCTAATCACACAGTACACACAAGTACACCCGCACACAGGCGCATACGCACACACGCACACACACAAACACGCAAACACGCACACACGTAAACACGCACACGCGCACGCACTCACACGCGCATACACGCACACACGCACACACGCACACACGCTCACACGCAACACGCGACACGCGCAGCACAACGCACATGATACGCACACACCACACAGACACAGAACACAACGCACACGCACACACAGCACACACGCACACACGACACACGCACACACGCACACACGCACACAAGCACACACGCACACACGCACACACGCACACGACACACACACTGACACACGCACACGACACACACGCACACACGCACACACGCACACACGCACACACGCACACACGCACACACGACACACACACACACGACACACACACACGACACACGCACACATCACATCCCAACAGGACGTTAGTCCGAGGACAGTCAGTTGCCAGAGGTTATTAAGATATATAACTCCCAGTAGATCAATTCGATTTAATCAGACTTGACACAGACACTTTTCGGATTACAGTACACTTGAAAAGAAGACCAAAGAAAACGACCATGTTCACATAAAAAGGCCTTTATCGATAAACACAACATTGAACAATATTACAGAACAGGGCCTAGATCACGAAGAGTTAAATTATAAAACTTATATCAAAATGTTTCTTTCATACACTACTTAAAAAAAAATATAAAATTGGTAAGACAAGGCTGAAGTTAGCATTATTTACATCTATTCCAAATAGAGTTTGAAAATTTGCAAAATTGAATTTGGAATAAATAAATGGCGAAATGTTAACATATAGATACGCCGATGACACCGTCATCTTCGTAGATACCTCAGAAGGGTTACAACAATTATTAAGTAATATTGCGGACTCAGGAGATCAATATGGCTTAAAATAAATACATCAAAAACAAAGGTAATGGTTATCAGCAGGAACCCAAATCTACGAGCCAATATACGATTACATGATACTCAAATTCAAGAGGTGAGAAAATTCAGATACCTTGGATCTTGGATAACCCATAACCTAGATCCTGACGTGGAAATTCGAACACGAATTGAAAATGCAAGAGCCACGTTCATAAGAATGAAAAACTATTAACAAATTCCACATTGTCACTAGATACTGATACCGTTTCGTGAAAACATACATATATCTATTCTACTATATGGAATGGAATCCTGGACAATGCGAAAGAGAATAATGCAGCGATTAGAAGCATTTGAAATGTGGGTTTTCCGTAGACTTCTAAAGATTCCATGGACAAGACGAATGACAAATGAGAATGTCATCAGAATGATACAGACAGAGAACTAATACAACATGTGAAACGATGCAAAACAAGTTATCTGGGACACATATACAGAGGAAAAAATATCAATTCTTGAGATTGCTCATGGAAGGAAGAATAGAGCAGAACCCTGGCAGAAGAAAATGTTCATGGCTAAAAATATAAGAGAATGGACAGGACTGGACACACACCCTATTGAGAACGGCAACAAATAGATAAGAGTTTGAAGATATTGTCGCCAACCTTCAGTAATGAAGAAGGCACCTAAAGAAGAAGAAGATAGATAAATAATTTTATTTCATACTAATACGTTAAAAATGAAATATGCATATGAAATTTTTTGGTTATTAAATTAAAAGCCAAGTAGGCATAATTACCATGTGCATAAAAATTGACAAGTTTGCAAATATTTGTCAAAATAAATTAGAATGATTAAAGGGCAGTTATAGATCTATAACTACCTAGATACCAGTTCATAACTTCCCAAGGGAATTATGAACGTGTTTATGTTTACGGTAGCTAAGAGTTTATTTGCTTATAACGTATTAGTATGAAATAAATACTATTACATTTCTTTTAGTTTCCATTTTGTAGGTTGGAAGGTCGTATGGTGTTCCACACCAGATAGTTTAGCATTTATATGCTTTTATGAGGAGTTATTAATATTTTCTACAATATCCTTTATTTCTTTACTTTAATATTTCCAATATGATCAAGGAAAACACTTTAAGCTTACCAGTATTTGGTGTCTCCTTTTATAACTTTGTTCTAAGCAGGCAATATGTTAACATTTTCCGTTCTGTTATAACTTTTTTTTCATTTCAGCTTTTCAGCAGTTTCAACAATTTTAAGCGTAAAAAAATTAATTTCTCTGTAATGTGTACTTATATCCACCAACTCTTGGTAAACATTGGTACTTTATGAGGTATTTTTTTAAATTTATTCGGTGGTTATGTAAAAAAAGGTGAACCTACATAAACCGTCATAAAATATCTTTTTTTACATTCGCCCTGCCTATATTAGGTAATTTTTAATTAGAATACTTAATGATTATATGTTTCATTACAAAAACACATTTCAAATTACTACTAATGAATTATAAACATCAAAATTTAATTAAAGAGCTATTAGAAACCAAACCAAAATTAAAAAAGAAAAATTGTGCTATTAAAATTAAAAGCTTTTGTTAAGTGTTAAAATAATGCTTTTCAATTTATTTTATACAACAGTGCTTTAATTACATTGATCATTATCACTAATTTCTTTTAAAAATAACAGGTTGATGCTATTAATAGCGTATATTCGTTTTAAGATTTATACTCATTTATCAAAGCGGATGGGATAGTACTTTTTCTTACAGATTATGAGATTTTACTCGTAACATAATTTTTTTTACTAAAACAATTTGTTAATTAACAATTTTATTAAACTCACGAATATAAAAAGTTTACCTCGAGTAGGATTTGAACCTACCGACATTTGTACTTGGTTAATTAACTCCTTATCGAATTTTGTAAAGGTACGGAAAAAAGTCTACGAGCAAAACTGCGCATAATTATCATCGCGATGTTCCTAAAATATTTCTGCCTTATTCCAGAGAAGTATCAAACTTGATTTTTTTTAAATGAAGCACCCTATACTTTACATTTATATGTTAAAGACGAAACTTTAGCGGTTTCGCTGTTTTCCCTGTTTTTTAGAGAAACTAAATGGTGCCGGCGCAGGTTAGGGACAAACTAAGACCTGTTGTAACTTCACATAATTTTTTCCAGGTAATGTATTGAAAGTAGAAAGTTTTTGATTGGCCTTCGCAGTTTCTCATTTCTTGATCGTAAATTTCATATTTCAAATGTAGTCATAATATTTATTCTGCCTCTCAAAAACAGTTGGATACATTTACAACTACTTAAGTAAAAAAATTGCAACGTATCTAACCAACCACGTCACATAGAAAAAGGAGCCAAATCAGCCAAACGGTCCTGAGATCGCAGAGCACTCGGATAGCGTGGGTGTTTTGAAGTGTGGATAAAAATAAAGAAGTTGGTTAGGTCAGTTAGAAAACAATAATAAAATGGTAGACAGACAGATGGGGAGAACAGACAAGAAACAGGCTCCACAATCTTTAAAGAAAGAAATGGTAAGTTATTATTTCCTGTAAGAGAGATCCTGTAAGCTTGAAGCAGGGAGCAACAGGAATAGCAATTAAACTACAATTCCCTCAATAAGCGTAAATTTATACCTAAATTCCCAACAAAGGCTGCTATATGCAGAAGTTTAATATAGATATATATATATATATATATATATATATATATATATATATATATATATATATATATATATATATATATATATATATATATATATATATATATATATACAGGCTGTCCCAATAGTGCGTATTCGGTCCATAGCTCCTTAGCCATTAAACTTAGAAGATAAGTTTAAATACGAAAGTTGTCTATTTTTATAAGCTACATAACCTAAAAATAGTTTGGTTTCTTCAGGGTGTAATATAAAAGCGGTACAATATAGAACTTTGATTTTTAAATAGAACACCCTATATATTATTTTATTTTTCGATTCTCCTTATAATTTTACATCTTTTTTATATTTGTTACTTACAAGCTAAATCTTACAGTTTTAACTATAAACTGACATTTTTATGTAGTAATTCAAGTAGGCGTATCTCAGTTATTTTTAAAGGTAAAAAAATAACCTTTGGTATAGAAATTATTCATACATGAGCTTACTTTCATCTATTGTCAAAATTGGATTTGAATATACAGAGTGCTCACAAAAATTAATTCAATAACATCAATTTGAAAATGCTATATCTTCATTTTTTAAATGACATGCCCTATATTTTTTTAACGCCTTGTCCTCGTCTATTACTCGGCTTTCATTTCTGTTAAATATGTTTTATACCTACCTCTAATAGTTTCGGAGATATTTAGATTTGTTAAATTTTTTTCGTTAATAACAATAAAGAAGAGTAACATTAGTCGGGAAAGGCAAGCTATGAATACATAAGAAACTAAAAAACATACTAACTGAAATACAAACACTTAAAATTATAATAAATGTTCAATGTGACCACCAGGGTGTTCCTCATATCTCGTGGGATATACCGATGTAACAAAAATATTGATAATGCAGGTCCGGCTTTAGGAAAAATTCACAAATTCTTCCATCCTCCAAATAACACCCTGTATAGTCGATTTTTTTAATTTAATCGCCATATTTGAAAAGAGCGCAAAAAACTGAATTTAATCGTGTGGTTTTATTTTTGGGGCAGACGACTTTACTACGAAAATTTTAATTTCATATTTAGTTTTTTTAGGATTTTGCAGTGAAGAAAATGAAATTTATTGCGTTTTTTATTCATAACTGGGGAACCACCCTGTATAATAACTTTTTATTTAATATACGGGTTCTTGGTTTTTAGTGGGATATATCGATGCATTAAGAAATTATAATGCAGGTCCGGCTTTACGAAAGATATACTTATTTGCCAATCCTTCATACAAAACCCTGTAGATAATTTTTTTTTTAATTCGTATAAAAATTTACAAAGTGCACAAAAAAGTGGAATTTGGGAATTGCCTTCTTGTTTTTGGGCATATGATTTTACTACTTAAAATTAAGTTTAGTTTTTGCGATATGTTAAAGAGATTGAATAAATTCCGTTTTTTCCTATAACTTAGGAACCACTTTCAAAACTCTATTCAGTTATCTGTGAATAGCTACATAATGTTTGTATTTGCATATACATATTATTGAACACAAAAAAATGTAATTGTAGTTCCGTATTTTGTAAATTATACTCTATTTAGTTTAACTGTTTGAAGAAAGCATGTTATACCTAGCTTTGCATATCCAGGTATTCGTATCTAGTAGGTTTTGACAATGAAAGAACATGATTATTGACGGAGACTGATTGAGTGTCAAAAAGTTTGAATCTTGCGAATTGTAATCTATTTATCTTTAATAATTCATAAAATGCCTTATCAGTTTACCAATCAAGAATATACCGATATGATCTACGTTTATGGTTTTTGTAATGGTAGTGGATATGCCGCAAAAATCGAATACGAGAGGCGCTTTCCAGGACGAAGATCACCCGATTTCAAGACCTACAGTCGCGTCTTTCGATACATGAGAGAACACGGCCAGTTTCCCTCGGCAACATTAAATGAACATAACGAAAGAACACCTGCCGATGTGGAACAAAACATCATAGATATAGTGGAAGCAAATCCAGAAGATAGTACCCGACGTGTTACTAATGCTTTAAACGTACCTCAATCCACTGGTTGGCGTAGATTAAAAAAAATCAGTTGTACCCGTTCCACGTGCAAAAGGTACAGAGGTTAGTAGCGGGTGATGGAATTGCACGACTGAGCTTTAGTCGATGGATCACCGAAACCCTACAATTACAAGGAGATGCCTATTTACAGATGAAGCGCAATTTACACGGGATGGAGTATACAATTTAAGGAACTCTCATATTTGGGCTGTTGAAAATCCTCACGGTATTAGATAGACTCATTCACAGTACAAATTTTCAGTCAATGTTTGGCGCGGCGTCATTAACAACAATTTAATCGGGCCTTATGTTTTGCCTAACCGGCTGACTAGGGAAGTCTATTTAGATTTCCTTGAAAACATTTTACCAGTGCTGTTAGGGGACCATAATGTCGATGTCGCCAGTATGTATTTCCAACACGAAGGTGCTCCTTCTCATCATCGGTTCATCGTAAGAAATTTTTTAAACGACAACTTTTCGAACACCTGGATTGGAAGAAATGGTCCAAATAACTGGCCTTAAAGGTCACCTGACTGTAATTCCGTTGATTATCATGTTTGGGGATTCTTAAAATCAAAGGTAAACAGTTCCGAAACAAACAGTAGAGAAGAACTCCTACTGAGAATAGAAAACACGTGCGGAAATAAGAAATATTCCAGACATTATAGAAAATCGATAAGGCACGTATTAACGAGAGCAAGGAAATGTATCAATCAAAATGGTGGCCACTTTGAGCATTTGCTCTAGTTTTATTATTTATGTTTTCTTTAGTTAAGTACTTTTGTTAATGTTTTTGTTATTTCTTGTTACCTGTTGCTCAACGTGTTTTACACATAATATTTGTTCCAAAACAACTAATAAAATTATTGTAAACTGTAATTTAAAATTTAAATTTATTTATTTAATCATTTGTCTTCCTACCTCGAAGTGTAAAATTTGTGAAATTTAAATTTAGTAAAATCATATGCCCAAAAACAAGAAGACAATTCCCGAATTCCACTTTTTTGCGCACTTTGTAAATTTTGATACGAATTTTAAGAAATTTTATCTACAGGGTTTTGTATGAAGGATTGGCAAATTCATAAAGCCGGACCTGCATTATAATTTCTTAATGCATCGATATATCTCACTAAAAACCAAGAACCCGTATATTAAATAAAAAATTATTATACAGGGTGGTTCTCTGATCATGAATAAAAAACGCAATAAATTCCATTTCTTCACTGCAAAATCCAAAAAAACTAAATATGAAATTAAAATTTTCGTAGTAAAGTCGTCTGCCCCAAAAATACAACCACACGATTAAATTCAGTTTTTTACGCTCTTTTCAAATATGGCGATTAAACTAAAAAAATCAGCTACAGAAGGTGTTACTTGGAGGATGGAAGAATTTGTGAAATTTTCGTAAAGCCGGATCTGGATTATCAATATTTTTGTTACATCGTTATATCCGACGAGATATGAACTTGTATATCAAATATAAAAAAAAATCTACAGGGCGGTTCGTAAGTTATGAGTAAGAAAAGAAATGGTAAAAATTCATATAACGCCCTGTATCTCAGATACAAAAGGCGTAAGACCCATAATATGGGTTTTTTTAAAGTCAGCTAGGTGAAACCTATCCACAGTTAACGTATTTCCCTTTACCAATAAATCACATTGTGTGTATATATATATATATATATATATATATATATATATATATATATATATATATATATTCTTTCTTTCCTAGTATCATAACACCAAAAAATAGTCAAACTGCGTAATTGAGCGCAGGTATAAATATTGACACTGACGAGGGCAAGCCGTGAGAATTACTTGTGATAAATTCACCTTTAAATTATCTAGAATTATTAATAATACGTATGCCCATTTCTGGGACGCTGAAAGATCTTTCATACGTAATCCCTGAGAAGAAAAATTTATATACATAAACAACCGTAATAGTTGACATTAGAAAGGTAACAATCCAACTTGCCTTTCGTTTCACTATATATAAGCACAAATGCCCCCTTTAACAATGACAAATTCAAGTAGATATATAAATAATGGGAGAAGCTTGTTCAGTTCATTCTATTAATCCTAGCATGAATATATGAGTACCTAATCTAGTAAAATTAGATATCAATGATCTGAACACTCTTATCCCTAATGACAGCCAAGTTATACTTAAAAGCTAACAAACATAGTATATAATAAAATATACCGAGATAGACAACCGGTATACAAATATACATAATTTATGCTTTGGGTTATTGCTACTGCGCAACGTTAGTGTAAACAGTAGTTAACTGTTAATAACATAACCTACAAAATGGAAGCTAACGGCTAGAACATCACTGTATTCTTAATTTAAAATTTCAGTAGTGATTACCTTGAATTTAGTTAAATATGTGCACCAATTATTGACTAATGGATTGATCCAGTTATAACAGTTCTAATTTAGTGAAGTTGTTATAAAAATTAAATGGTTTCAGATAGCAATATGCCAGTGAATTTGCAACACGGGTGAACCCTTCAGTAAGAGTAATTGGTAATATGGTGAATTTGAACGTACCTCATTTTTTGTAGAAGCTGCAGTGATCCCAGCTGAATGCCGTGTATGATACATAACAGATTCGCAAGTAAATTTGATAATACAATCTTTATTTATACAGGCGATAAGAAAAGATCTAACGTGATTGTTGAACGAGTACGTGTACTTTATTTAGTACAGTTTAAATTCCATCCTCTTTATTGCAGGGCAGCTACAAGTAGTGAGTTACGCTCATTCCCTCTTCCGAGCACATCGTAGCAATAAGAAAAGCGAGATGGACTTCAACGACACTGACATGAGCACTTTCAACAGCCACCTCCACAATTTGCATGTCATTATCTTCAGTGAAAACTGGCTTTGTTCTATCTCTCCTTACTCGTTTAACACTATCAATACTTCTAAATCTATCCAACGGTTTTTGAAAACCTAGATTTGAATGTGCTTTGCCAACAAACAACTCTGGTGGCATTCTCCAAGAATAAACGCCATGACAACCACTTCTGTTTGAGTTGTGCTGTTTATTCTGACAATTCCACTTCTTTTTTTATCATAGTAGACTCGGTTTCGAAAAAGAACGTTTTCGACAAGTTGGCTCCACAACTTTTTTTTTCTTTAAAATTTTGTGATGAAATGTGCGTTTTTTTAAGTATCTATGGAAAGGTGGGAATTTCGGTTATCCAACGCTTTATTTTTTTAGAGTGCGCCATTTGAAATTTTCGAAAAAGGTGACAATTTGCGAAGTCCAATCAAAACTTTTCTTCTTTCTATGAATTACCCGAAGAAAAGGAGGTTTCAGCCTGTCCCTGAATTCGGGACCTACTTGCCGGTACAATTAAGTTTCTCTCAAAAAAAAATCCTTAAGGTGGCTGAACAGCAAGGAAAATGGTTACATCAGCGAAAGCGCTAAAATCGGGCATATGTTATATAAAAAATAAGCACTCTTGAAAAACTTTCTTAATCATCAATGAAACGTAGGGAGTTCTTTTTAAAAAATATTGGTTAGATCAGCCACTGGAATACGACACGCCAATGGTTACCATAAACGTTTTAGGAATATAACGAATTATGCACAACTCGCTCTTAGATTTCCTTCGATATCCTGCATGGAGGGAAGCTATGGTCCGAGGTGTCTTATGTGCTGCTCCCTATATTAATATCTTATGGAATTTAATAGAACAAATCTCAGTAGATAAGAAGCTACTAATGTTGTATTACCAACACCGAAAATTCGACGTCTCTACATACACCACTTAGTCCCAATGTAGTCATCTGGAAGTGGATGAAACTACTCATTTCATTGACACAGTGAATCATTAGACAGATATGGAAGATTGCTGTAGGTAGTTCGTCAGAGCATACACTCATACAGTGTCTTCTGAGACGAGCTATAATTTTGTGATAGCAATAATACGTCCTTTTTAGTTTCAAGTTTGCTAATATAACAAGCACGATAAAGAGAATGATTGCTGTTAGTAACTGAAAAGCGTCCTAGAACTTCAGCTATCATATGGATTGTGATAAGTCTTGTTGTGTCACTGACTCCAATTCGCATTTACAGTTCACTGCTGAAGAAAGCTTACCCAGTCAAGCCTCCACGGTTAATCGGGTTGTAGATGTGCGCATGGCACGCGTTACATTTTAACACAACCATCAAATCCCTTTCAACTGATAATAATTTCATCCAGTTAACTATAAAATTCACTTAACAGATAAAGCTGACTGGTGACCATCAACCAATTAAAACTTTGTGTTATGTGACAATAATCCTTTCCTGGTAGTAAACTAGAATCTTCCTACTTCGCCAGACAGTTCTTATTGTAATCTTTGTTTGCTCAAGTCTAGTATCGTCACCAACGGCTAAAACCGTTTTACAACGTGTTTACTTATGTCTTCTGAGTAAAGAGGGCGTTGGCACTTTATACAACCAAAAGCTACCATCAGAGGTTTATTCATAGCGTCACAGCGTCAAAATGTAAATTCTATATCTATTTCCATCGGATCGTATTAGGTTCCTCACTAAAGATACAAAGATCCTAAAAGGATTCCAAAACACTTATAATACAGAAATATCCTAAAATTATCTCAGTACATAAAACTCTCTGATAATTCCCGATGATCCTAAACACATTGCTGAATTTGTTACAGCTATTTTAAATTCTCATCATAATTTCTAACTCCATTTGTCTTAAACACTTTCAGCACTTGAGGGCAAAACAAGGCATTATCAACATTAAGCATCGTCTTAATTTGATTTTTTTTAATTGCTTGGCTTACACAATCAATATAAGCCTTTGTTATGTCAAATACGACCATGATCAGTACAATGGTTCAAATTGTTTGCAATGGCTTAGTTGTGCTTCTTATACGATAAGGTAGCTCCCTTCATCACAAGCTCCTACGAGGCTTTTCTATTTAAAAGTCGATACTAATAGTTTATCTAAATTACAAAGTGCCATACAAGTCGTCTCATATTTTAACGTGTCAAGCAGTCAGGTGCACTGAAGAAGTAATCTTGTAACAAACTTTTTATGTTATGTTGAAATTTGCAATAATGTAGGAAACTTCGCTCATTTTCGTGTCATGTAAATTGCATACCTTACTGACTGATAAATATGCATTAAAATTATTTTTGTACTGCTTGTACTTACGGTTCGGGCAGGTTATGTGCTATGATTTCATTATCATCGTTTTTTACAGATGAGTATAGTGTACCTATTTTGCACGCTTAAATATATTGTTGAAAAGTGCTATATAGTTTTTACAGTAAGAGCTATTTGAACCCATTTTACATTGTTTGGGCCGTTTACCTTTTTTAGGCACTTTAATTTTTACGGTAACTTTTCCTTTTGGCGCATTTTCATTATTCAACTAAGTTTTCCGTTAATTGTACGCTATACGTTTCAATTGCTCGAGGATGACGCAGTAAAGGTTTGTTGCTATGCAGAAGAATTATAAACAAATGGTACCTTAACTCGTTTAAATCAACCAAGTTTGGCTGCTTTCTAAAGGAATTTACATATTTGGGATCAACAAGTATCAAAATCTTGTTATATTTCCATTTTAAAAATTATTGTAAAACCAAATTTGCATCAATATTATAATTATAGTTAGAAGTATTATCTCATTTCAATAACTGAAATAACATTTGAATATATACAGGATGCCTAAGACTAAAAATATGTTACCTATTTAAATAGGTAACTATGGTAATCTGCAGTTAATGAACAATTTTCTTGGCGATAAAAGTAAAGCCGACTAAGAACGTGCTGCATGGCCCAAATTAATAATAAAAAGGGGGTTTGCGTGATACGAGCAATAAATTCCAAGTTTTTCACCGAGATCGTGAACACGAGGTGACTTGACGAACAAGAACTGAAAGACTTTATGCATACTTAGGGAATTGCCAATATTATTATGTTTGCTAATTTTTAATATTGTATTACGTCTTAATGATGTCTTAGTGATGTAAGAACATTTTCACATGGAACAAAGACAAGTAGATACACTGAGTAAGGTAAGGACTGTCATTGCCAAATATGAATAGGTGGCAACACTAATTTCGCTAATTATAATTCGTGATTGAAGGGTAGGTAAGGAAAAAAAATGTACATGTCTGTACATATGTACATTTTGAGATTCATACAGTAAGTATACGATCTATTATTTATATCTATCTATTATGTCGTGACAGTAGACAAATAACTGTACGGTAGTAGGACGGTACCGTTAGTAGGGAATGCTACACCGTCCGGGGCACGGTTTAGCCAGTAACCGGTCTGCTCGCTATGGTATTACTCAAGAAAACAATACAATTGCCTCGGATCGACTTGGCTACAAGGGGCGATAAAGGTCGAAACAAACAGGTCCCGTTGCTGACGACTGTGCAAGGAATGAATGGTGACTATGTACGTGGAATGTTAGAGGTATGCATGGTAAAGAATTTGGAATTGCGAATGTAATGTACACCTTGATATTCTGTGTGTATCGGAGACAAAGCGCAAAGGAGAGGGTGCTGTGGAGATGGAGGATGGCAGCCTGGTGCTATGGTCAGGAGTTGATATGAAAGTGCATGGCGCAAAAGGAGTTGGGATGATCATAAGTGAAAGAGCGAAAAGATGTGTTAAACAGTACGAATTGGTATCTCCCCGGGTAATATGGGTTAGAATGACAGTGGAGTTTCGAGGAATTTTCTTTATTGCATGCTATGCACCGGTGAACGGAGAAAGAGACCAGGAGCGTGAGAACTTCTGGAACGAAGTAGAAAACGTGTTGAACGTATGTAAGCCAAACGAAAGAGTGGTTATAGTGGGGGATATGAATGAATGGGTGGGTGTACAGAGAAAACATAGTGAACGCGTTCTAGGAAAGTTCGGAGACCAAAGAGTCAATGAGAACGGCGAACACCTGCTGAACATCTGTGTGGAGAGAAGCCTGTTTGTATCCAATACGTGGTTTAAACATAAAAATGTGCATATATTGACATGGCAAAGAGGTGAATATAAAAGTATGATAGACTTGATAGTGTATGATGAACGGCTTAGAAACCTGGTGAAAGACACAAAAGTAATGCGCGGAGCGACGGAGTATGGATCGGACCACTTTTTGGTTGTATCGAGAGTGTGTTTAGGGCAAACGTGGGTTTGGAGAAGGAAAGCAAACGTAGTGCGAACGTCCAGAATTAGGGTTGACAAACTAGTAGATAATGGTGCGAGAATGAAATACGCAGATGCTATGAGTAAAGAGTTGAATGTGAATGAAACAGTGCGGAACGAACAAATAAAACACACTTACGTTGAAAGTGCATGGATAATCTTGAAAAACTCTGTTATCAATCGTGCCGTGCGAACATGTGGAAGAGTGATTACAGGTAGACAGAAAAAATGTGCTTGGTGGAATGAATCGGTAAAAAAGGCAGTATGTAAGAAAAAAGATTCGTACATGGCAATGATTGCTGCAAAAAAATGAAATTGAGAAGAAGCGATTGTATGAGGTGTACAGATTAAGAAACAAAGAAGCGAAGGAGGCAGTGAGAATGAGTAAAGAGGAAGTGATGGCTGTGGGAGGAGAGAAAATGCAGAATAATTTTGAGGGAAACAAAAACTGGGTCAAAAATACAAAATGTGGTCCAAAAGGGAACGCTGCAGTAGTGATGAATGCTAGAAACCAAATAGTATGGGACGATTGTGAAGTGAGGAAATTCTGGCAAGAATATTTCGGAAAGCTGTACTGTAGTGAGGAAAGTAAGACTGAAGGGTTAAATAAGAAGAATATAGAAGAAATGATGAATGAAACTGAGAAGGATATTGGAATAAATGAGGTACAGAAAACGGCAGGAAGGTTGAAAAACGGCAAGGGAGCAGGCGTAGATGAAATCACTGGTGAAATGCTCAAGTATGGTGGTACAAAGCTTATACGAAGATTGTGTGAATTATTCAATGTATGCCTTATGTGTGGAAAAATGCCGAGTGATTGGAAGAGCGCGATCATTGTACCATTGTATAAGGGTATGGGGAACAAGGGTGATTGTAAGAACTACAGAGGAATAAGCTTACTCAGCGTGCCTGGTGAAGTATTTGGAAGAATACTGATTGATAGAGTACGTGAAACTACACAAACTAAGTTGTGGGATGTGCAAGGTGGCTTCATACCAGGGAGGGGATGTATCTATTAGATAGTTGCTCTCCAGCAGCTGATGGAAAAGTGTTTAAAGCTAAAAAGTAATTTGTACTGTGCGTTTGTGGATCTGGAGGAAGCATGTGACAGAGTTAATAGGGAGAAGCTGTGGGAAATATTAAATGAATATGGCGTGGAGGAGGTGTGAGTAAATACTTTAATATTGAGCAAGGAGTGCGACAAGGCTGTGTGATGTCACCGTGGTTGTTCAATGTATACATGGATAAATGTCTTAGACAAGCATGTACCGATACAAATGGTGTAATGGTTGGTGACGTAAATGTACGACTTCTGGTGTATGCAGATGACACAGTCTTATTAAGTGACAGTGTGGATGAGCTGCAAACCGCTCTGAAGAAGTTTGACATAGTCTGTGAGAGCATGGACCTAAAAGTAAACGTGAACAAAACTAAGATGGTGGTGTTCAATCGGGAAGGTGGAAAGGAGAGTAGAATATTTACTCTGCAAGATGAAGTTGTGGAGCAAGTGGACGAGCTGTTGTATCTCGGTAGAATGTTTACTGCAGATGGTACAATTGAGAGCGAGATTGGACGAAGTATCAGTGCTGGAAGGAAAGTGATAGGAAGTATGTGAACGATAATGAGAAATGAAAACATAAGCCTAGCTGCGAAACGAGCAATATATAATGGTGTGTTCGTCCCGTCAGTACTGTATGGAAGTAAGACATGGGTGGTATGTCAAAAAAAGCACGAAAGGAAAATAAATGCCGTGGGTATGAGATTCATGAGAAGGGCATGTGGTAAAACGAGAAGGGACAAGATAAAAAATGAATGCATAATGACGGAGTGTGGTGAGGAAAAGACAATAATGGATAGATATAAAAGTTGTATATTACGTTGGTTTGGTCACACTGAGAGAAAGAACAACGCAAGATTAACGAAACAAATATATGTGGGCGAGGTTAGGGGAATGGCCGGGTCTGGTAGGCCGCGTAAAACTTGGCTGAATGTACTAGAATCTATAATAAAGGAAAGAGAGATAAGGAGTTTTAAAAACAAAAGGGCATGTCAGAGACTATGTATGAATCCTGCGGAAGCTAGGGAGGTATGCGGAGATAGGAAAGCATGGAGAAAGATTGTGAATGAAAAATAAATAAGAGGCAGGTATTGTTTTGCCAAGGAAATGACGTGAAGGTTAAGTTATAGAAACGAAACTGAACGAAATGATTTAATTAATTCTCTAGAAATAAAATATTCCTTTATAGAAAATATCTCGTACAATACTGCAACGGAATCAGTCCAATGTATCGAACCAGTTTAATTTTGAATAAAACAGTTACTCCATTTAAGTGATAATTTAAACATTTCTAGTTATTGTAGTGTTAGTTACTGTCATATATAAGTGTTTTCTTTTTGAGATGTTTGTGTTATCCAATTTAACTTTGCAATACGTTCATAAGTCGTTAACGCCATTTCTCATTGTATATAATCACAAAATAAGTATACATTAACCAACTCCCAGCAAGTCATAAAACGCTTACTTAAAAATTTAATGGTCATTTATGCAATCATTTTATTTAGTATAATTTAAACTAATTTTATAAAGCGTTCTAGGAAAGTTCTATTAATATAAATAAATCGAAATAATTAATCATTCATACACAAAATTAAAACCGAAATTGGGACAACGCCCGCAGCTTAAAGAACTCAATATCAAATAAATAATGCAACGTATCCCATATTGAAATCCCTGATATCCTAACTGTAATTAATGTAGGGTTTGAAAGCTAAACGAACGTCAGCTGGTACTCATCAAACAGTAGCGATGTTTCGATTGAAGCTGAACCGACTATAATTAAATCCACCCTCAGGTGAACACGTTTATTGTACAATTCTGCGTCCTCATATTTACGTACCACATGCTTGCCCCTCAGCTATGCAATTTAATTGCAACGATGTTTTTACTTTTGTTCCTATACTTATTGGATTTGATTACATAGAAATGTTTGCCGGGGTTGTTCATTTGTTTTAGTTAATATTAGTTTTAAGCCCTTGTTACATTGTTTATATGCATGAAAGCTAATAAACCAATATTTGTTGTACTTTTGTAAGGAACATACCCCAACTAAAAACATAGATAATTTTTAAATTCAACTGAATTATTTTTTGCTTATAAAATTGTAAAGGACCCACTAATTACAATAGTGTGCATGCCATCGATTCTGGTAGTCAACTTAGCTCAAATATTAAAAGATGTTAATTTTAAGCGATTGGCGTAGTTTCATATCATTCATAATAGATGTAATATATTTTTAACATGAGTTAACTTCAATGAAATTATTGCACAAAAATAAAAAATCAATTAATCTACGATATAATTAAACCGATTAGAAGAAATACAAGTAACAATGCAATTCCAAATTGTTTTGATTTCATTATTTCCCTCAAAACACGGTGCGTGCTTTTTTTTCCATTTTAATTCAAAACACTACTAGCAAAAGAGGAATATTTTTGAAATCGTATTATAAAGCATGTAATTGAAATAAAAACGCGTCCTAATTGATAAAATAAAAACACGTTATTTAGCATATACTTTCCCATTCATTGTGATTTAAATGTAAAAAATAGATCATTGATAGGAACAAGTACCGCTAAATATCGAATTAATATAAAAGTGGCTGCTTTTCAATCAAAAATTAGAATCTGTTTTTGAACTTACCAAACTCTTTTTCTTTTTACAACGATAAAAGTGGAAATTAAATTTAAAAACTCGATTCCTTTCTACCTTTTATATTTATTATTTATAATTATTAGCATTACAACAGAGTTAACGATTTAACTAAAAGTAAACACGAAACACATATAACAAAATAATACAATCTTTTCACAAAACAATTTTAAATTCTATTGTTATAGGAAAATACAATCTTATACTTTCTACATTGATTGATTTCGATTACATCCTATCTAATTTGATAAGATAAATATTTGAATTGAATTGATAAAACGTTGATTGCTAAAATAAAAGCTGGATATTTGGCATAAAATTTCCCATATGTAGGGTGGTATTATTTAATTTACGTACATCCCAAATGCTTTTCTAAGTAACAGGAGAAGGTAAAAATGTCAATTTAGATTTCGAAATGAAATGAGAAACTGAATCCTACACCTTTCATAAAAAAAACTAATTTTTTTGTATTGTAATTTAACGAATCCTTTCCAATTTATTCACTCTATCGCACCCTGAGGGGGTTTGGGCCTGCTTTGTGTCATTTGACATTGGTACTTTCCCAAGGAAAGGCCATGGAGTTGGCATTGGGCTTTGAGCTTGGAGTTCACCTTGGGAATTTTTAATGACTTAATTTCGTATTTTGGCCTTGGGGCTGACACCGGGCTTGGCCTTGGAGTAGGCCTTGGTCTCGACCTTGGAGCTGGCCTTGTAAATTTTTTGTATTCTAATAAGGCGACCCTAATGCTAACTTGTACGACAGGTATAGAAACTAACTCTTGGCCCTTCGCCCACTTGCCGTGGTCCCTTGCAATTTTTGTTCTAATAAGGGGCTATAGTTTCGTAAGATAGGTATAGATAGCGTAAGGTACATCTAAAAATTAAATATGAATGAAAATGGTTAAGCTGTATTATTGACACCTTACAGAAGCGGGTGGCCTTGGAATTTTTTAAAGTTAAACTGACATGAAGTTTAAACGTCATTCTGGCATAGAAAACTGTTGAATCCTTAAAATGTTATTATAATTACTACATTGTTTTAATTTACATTTGTAAGTTATAACCTTACCTATATTTACCACATGCGGTTAAAATGATTTCACCTTGAAGTCATCCTTCAGTATTATACATGCAAAAAATTACTTTAAAGTGAGTTATTATATTATCATATATATATATATATATATATATATATATATATATATATATATATATATATATATATATATATATATATATACATCAAGCATTTCAAACACCCACACCGCTTTTCACATAGCTCAGTGTCCTTGCATCTTTAAGACATTCGTACACATAAAAATCTCTTTTGCAATCTTTATAAAAAAAATTTTAGAATGTATAACTTAAATACAAAAATGTAATTATCTCTATCACGCGCTTGTAATTCCCTATTTACCTTTCGCATTAACTATTGGGCGGTTGTTAGCGCGCGACCTTGTCTATATTTGCTCATATATTAAATGATTTCACCTCGAAGTCAGCGTTCAACGGCCTTGTGTGTATACTCAATTACTTTAAATGTAACGTTCTACCAATACGATAAAAATAGTTTTTATTGGATCCAATTATTAAACAGTTATACAACATCATTAATATGAATCGGAAAGTAGCAATCACCCATTGCCACCGTGATAAATGAATGTGTATACAAATATTTTTTAAATTTTCTAAGCGATTCAGCGTAAAGTACAATAACATAAATTCGTCTTCTATTTTACCTTGAGATATTTTCTATTGTTATCGACCTAACGAGTTGCTAATATTACCAGATATATATATATATATATATATATATATATATATATATATATATATATATATATATATATATATAGTGTGCTGGAAAAATGGCGTATTAAGAAACCTGAAAAAATTCTTTGGGTAATAGTTATTCTAATATAGTAGTTTAAAAATAAAAAAAGCAGGCAACTGGTTATAAAGCTGTGTTTCCATGGATGTAATGCTTTCTTGAACTTAAGTGAATTTTAAGATTCTGACAATCATAATTAAAACTTATAGAAATGAAATAAAAACAACTTAAATTGTAACTAAAAACATGTTCACTTAATTAGAGCATATATCCAAAATACACCGTCAAACATTGATAAATTAAGTAAGAAAATGTTGCCAATGTGATTTTTATTGCACCCCTACTGATTGTTTAAAAAGTTTTGTTGCCGAATGAGGTTTTTGTGGTTTTCAATACATTTTTAAAATGTTTTATTTTAACATTCCTTAAAAATTCGTAGTACTAATGAACCAAATCATATAGAATTAAATCAGCTGGAAATAATTATTTTTTAAAGATATATCACTAAATATGACCATTTCAAGATCCCCACTTTGAAAATCAATATTGTCAAACATACAAGAGGAGAATTTTTTTACTACTCCTCTCACACTCAGGAAACATGCCTTAATAATGTACAGTAGAGTAATACGCCACTTTACATTTATATATATATATATATATATATATATATATATATATATACATATATATATATTTTGTTCTTGGGAGGAGCCTTTTGTACAGTCAAGGGGATGGACCCCCCCCCTAGCAACTCCAACTTTAAAATTTCAAATGCAACTACCCCACTTGTGACACATCATTTTAAAGCCCTTTTCATTGCGAATACAGTGATGCATCATTTTGGAAATCGGTTGAGATTTGACAGAATTATTGGCGAAAAACGAAAAGTTCACATACCAACGTACGCGTTGTAATTTATACACAAATACCTTGTTTCCTTTAAGTTTTTTATATACTACACACGACCTCATCACCTACTTTTAATGTTGTGTCGATTTACAAAAATGTCACAAATAAGAAAGCTTAAGCAAGTACTAAACAATATCTATTTAATGTATTGCTCAAAATAACTACCGTTAATTTGCATACAATAATGCAGCCTGTTTTCAAATTGTGTTCGAACATTACTCAAGACATACGCTGTTATTAATCGGGATTCTTCTACAATTCTCTGACGTAGCAATTCTAGTGTTTCAGGCAGGGCGCGTGGCGTACACTCGTGATTTTAAATAGCCTCACAGGAAAAAGTCCAAAGGGTACAGATCCCCAGGATTTGCATGAATTTCCAGAGGGCGCCACCACCATCCCTTTGTCTACATTTAAAGTTCCATAACTTTTTTTATCTCGGTATAGCAAATATCTAGTCAGAAATTCTTATTCCCTGAAATGTTTTCTTCAAAAACAATGTACCTTGTAAATGTCGCTTCGAGCAGCCATTTCTTTGATAATCGAATTTAAATGTTTCATTGAGTACTAAAATTCATCAAAGCCCTCCTTCACACTGAAAATAATATTGATTATTGTTTATCAATTTTTAACCCATACAGTGAACACCTACAATTTACATGTGTAAGACAGACAAATAATTGTATCCCATTCTTAGATATGATTATTCATAGAGATTCTAATAACTCTCTACGCACGGAATGATACAATAAACCTATTTTTAGTAACAGATTTATTAGTCTTTATTCAAATTATCCATACCATATGATAACAAATCTTATTATTGCTTTAAAAAGAAAGGTATCTCACCCTCTTTTTAGACACAAAGGTTTATGATTATTAAAAGAAATTTTATTCAAAGTTCTTATACGTTAAATTTACTTAATAGAATACTTTTCAATACTACAACTAAATTAAACCTCCTTTATTAACCTTAGAACGGTTTAGTACTCTGCATAAACATTTGTTTTGTGAGGATGCTGGGAATGCGCTTTTCTCATCCAATGCGGATTTTGATCTGACCAGTACCTATAATTATGACGATTCACATTCCCATTTAGAATAAACGTCGGTTCATGAGAAGGAACAATGTTATTGAAGAAATCACTATTCTCGTCCCACTTACCTCCCATCATGGTCTCACAAAATTCGTTTCTTCTACCGAAATCATCGTCTGACAGCTCTTGAACAAGATGAATCTTATAGGGGTGACATTTATTTTCCTCCAGCATTCTTGACTCTAATGAACGACTTATTACAATAGCTGCTGCTGACTTCTGCAGGGAACTATGGGGATTCTCAATAAATGTGAGTAATGTTTTTAAGCATTTTCCACCACTCTTTGCTGTTTTCGGTCGTCCCGATCTAAACCTTTCTTTGCAGTCTCCCTTTTTCTCAAATCTTCTAACTATTTTCTGTGCCGTTGATTTTGCAATAGGGGGACGTTTTGGAACATCGTTATTGCCACCACTTTATAGGACCTCACACGATCTCGGTAACCACGCGTCATGGGCAGTACGATGAACATCTTCTGTATGATGTATGAACACAAAATAAATTATTACTGTTATTATTATTATGATTCTTTCTCTTTCATTTAAAGTAGCCATTATTAAAAAGTAAAGTAGACGGGATTGTGAATATCTAATTTTACTTTTACGTCTGATAAGTATGACGCGTTTCCACGGTTTCCATTTCTAATCAAACAAACGTGGATATTGCCTATTTTGCTTTTCATTAATTTTTCAATCGATAGCTCATCAAAAACTAAGATAGGAATGTGCAAACTGTTTCTCTTGATCTCTTAAGGTTTAGATTTTACAGTCTGCCAAATTATCGAAATAGTGCGTGAATTATTTCGTAAATGGGCACTTCATACATAAGATATGTTTAGATTTATTCTGGGCATTAAAAAATTTAATAATATACATAGTATTCCGTTTCAATTACCAAAGTTATTTTTAACTTTTAGTAGAAGCGGCAACGCTGCATCACTGAAGATTTTTTTGTTGGATAGAGCATGATTGCTAATGAAAACTCTCCAATTTTTATCTATGCCACTTTACAAATAACATAAAATAATAACAATAAAATTGAGCTATGTATATACATATATATATATATATATATATATATATATATATATATATATATATATATTTCTATAAAGTTCTATAAAGAACAGTAGCAATGTGTAACGCATTTTTTTCTTTAGAACGTTTATTTGCTTATTTACTTAATTAATTGCTTATGCTATCTCCTTCTGCAGGCAGTTTAGGGATCTTCTCTCTCTTAAGCGCTAGGTACTTCTGCTATTGTGTGTTTTAATGTTGGAATTACTTATGGTTTCAATTTTGTTGTATATTTAGTGTGATAAAAAAGCTTTTATGACTTTGTTATAGTTAACCATCAGTGTATACTATAGTTGTGCTGTCTGTTGCGATGTTTGCGTCTTTGATTGGTGAGAGTTGGTGGTTGGTCGTAAGCGGTGGTCGTCATCATTTTAACAAAGGGATCAGGAGTTAGCGGTGTACGTACGGGGTGTCTACTAGGATTCTGTCAATTCTTCTGGTATGTCGTCTTGTAGTTGTGTCATTAGTACTGGTTAGTGTCTGAGTTTCCTTTTAGGTTTTTTGGAGTTGCATAGTGGTCGTTTTTGGTAGCGGTTATTTCACCGTGAACTCTTCGGTAGGTGTGTTTTGTTTGTAGTGTTTTAAGTCTATCTGTAATGGGTTGTATGCTTGCTGTTTCTATTGGACTAACGTTGGGAGTCTATGGTGCAGTCTGGGTGTGTTTCGTTCACAGACGACGATGGATTTTATATTATTGCATTTTCAGGTGGCGTACAAATGCGCACGGTGGCCTATTAGCGGTCTTATGTATGTTGGAAGGTTTTGGAGTAGCAGCCTCATCTGCCGTGTGCTCGTAGGGATTTCAACAGGTTTTCGCGGTCGTGCACCTTGTTTAGGGTTTCCTTAAGGTTATATCACCAGTTTAGTGTTTTAGAAAAGGTAATTACTAAGTGTACTATGGCTTCTTGGAGGTGAGATCCGTATATTGTCGAGGTTGTGTTGTTGGTTGCGGATGTCGTAATAGTATTGTTTTTGTTGGGGTCGATGGTAATTCTCCACTGGTTGGAGTTGGAGTTGTTATGACAGTAGTGTTTGCGATTTCGCTTTTCCGGTTAGCTCATATGGTGGTGTCGTCGGGGAATTGAGTTATTGTAACGTCGTGGTTCGTAGGTAGAGGAACGTTGTGTGCATAAATTAAGTAAAGCAGTGGGACTAAGCTAAACCATGTGGGATACCTGCTGTTTGAACGGTTGGGATGTGGTTGTGACTAGCATGACGTTCACAGACCTGTCAGACAGGTATGAGAGGTGGAGTCGGTCGAAGTGTGCTGGGATGTTTAGGGCTAGAGTTTTTTGTATTACTCCGGCGTACCAGACTTTATCGAACACCTGCTTGATGTATAGTCTGACTAGTGTATCGTGACATGAGCGGTTGGATCTAAAGCCCAATTGGCTCTGTGGGATGGAACTTTTGACTTCGAGATAATCTCTGAACCTTCTAGACATGATTGTTTCTAGGCATTTTCCCATGCAACTCAGTATGGATATGGTCTGTGTGGGTTATGTAGGGTCCGAGCGTGGTTTAACCTTCATAACTGTGGAAAAGGATTTGCATTCCGTTGAAAATATGAGAGTGATAGGCATTGGTCTGTTGAGGCCGTCTTGTCCGATGACTGAGTTCCTGCCTTTGCGGAGTATATGAAGTACTGTATCTGCGGATATCGGGTTAAAGAAGTAATCTTCTTGTGATGGTATACATAGGGTTTTGTTTGAGCTGTGCTTTGAGTTCCCGTTATCAAACAACGGGTCGTCCGGAGTAGAGGTGTCTTGAAGATGTAGACTCAATAGGCCAGCCTTCTCCTGGTCGGTGGAAATGATTACCTTAAGGGTCTAGTAGGTGGGAACGTGATGTTTTCTTTTGTTGAGGACATTTAAGTTGTCTTAAAAGTTAAGGCCGTCTCGGTGGTCGAGGTTAGAGGTTACTAGTATCCTATTCTCCTGAGTAATGTGGTTAGTTTCTAGTGGGATGTAGGCGTTGAATCTATTGTATTCTGTTTTGAGAGCTGGATCTGCATATCTGTCCTTTTTGTTTAGTCGTGGTTAGTATATGGGGAGGAAGTGGTTTTCTGTTAATGTCTATGGGTTTCGTTAGTACGTTTGTTATAAGGTGTGTGAGTTCTCGTGTTCCTCTGTCTATGTTCTGTCGTGAGTCTAGGTTGGTGTTGGGTCGGTTTATGTGATGTATTCGTTTAATAGATCACAGTTTGCGTTTTTGAAGTCTCTTCATGTAATCGCCGTTGGTTAGCTGCAAGAGCTAAGTGACGTTTGTTGTTGAAATGTTGGGTTAGTGATGTTCTTTGGTAACCGAAGGATATAGGCGTGGTGTTTCCGCTCGCCAGAGGTGCAAGCGGAGAAGATTAGTTACTAATATGTTTCAATAAGGGTTGATTAGTGCGTAACATAACTGGGTGTGTCTGGCGTAGAGGTACAGCGTTGAGTAGTTCGGAGATGTATTATAATAACGGTGTCAATTTTGGGTGGGTTGAGGTAGTAGATAATTGTTATTGGGGTGGCAGGCAAGTGCACCATATCTGGAACGGGCTTCAGGTGTTGCAGATGCTGTGGTAAGGCAGAACTGGTTGAGGGATATCTGGTGTGAATTAAGAGGGCTTGTACCTCGGCTTCCTCCAATGTGATTATTGAGTGTGCCTTGTGTGGCTAGTTTTGTTTCAGCTATGGCAAGTATTTGGATACTGTCGTTAGCAAGTTCTTTACCAATAGGCACTTTCTTCGGACGCCCCTTGCTTTACCTGTTCCTGTTGTCAGAACCATTGTACTAGTATGTTAGGTATGAGGTAGTTTGTGGGCTGTTTGTGGGTTTAGGAACGGATGATAGGAGAGGCGATCATATCACGTGTACCCATCCAAGCGGAATACACCCGACAGCAAAGCAGAGCACTTCCAGGAATACGTTAATACGTAGGAAGTGTTCGATGGTAGGATCGTCGGGTTCGGGAAGAAGTCGGTTGTGAATTGGGTTTCTTTGGATGGGGTGGAGGGGATATCTCGACGTCCCTCAAAGTCAAAACTGAAAGTTGCGGGAGAGCCGACGCAGCTGTTACACGTTGGCATGGCAAGGGATTTGCAGGATTGGGATTTGTAGCTACCGCCACAGGATGAGCATTTAAGGATTGGGGGGAACTCTACTGTTTGGTGACCCAATTGCATGCAGACGGAGCAGTATTTTTAATGAATTTGCGGACGTAGGGAGGTTTGTGTATGAAAAACATCACGACTCTGGGTTTGAGCAGGAAATCTATGGTTGTTTTAGAGTCGGGGAGGATACGAATCAAGGACATTGGGCGGTTGGAGGTTTTAGATATAATCCGGATGGGCCGGGTTGCGTGCGAGAGAGCTACGGCCTAGATTGTTTCCTTTGAGGTAGTTAAGGATTATGGATTGGGTTCCGAGGAGGTGTTGGATTTTGGTTAGGTTTTGTTGACTGGTATGGAAGTGTTGGTTACAAGGAGAGCGATGTAGTTGTGGTTGAACTTGAGTTCAGTCCACGGTGGGTGTTAGTGTAACAGGGTTTCCAATAGCTGCTTTTGAGATTTAATCGAAGGGGGTATATTGCGAATGCAATACTTAGGATTTCGTAAAATTGTCGAGGATGAGGAGGTGGAGGTAAGATAGAGGATATTGTAGATGTGCTGGGTGATCGGGTGGTTACGTATGTTCGGGTAGCGGTTGTCGGCATCGTAGATCTTGCAGTCACCTTAGCGTAAGTCAATGGTGGCGTCGGTAGGAAATATAGGGGATCGTCACATCGGGGCAGGGTTAGGGAGGGTCTTATTTGCCATGTTTGTCCATGGCTGTTAGTAAGAGCGTGAAGTTGAAGTCAGAAAGTATTATGATAAGAAGAGAGGACTCTCACCAGGGTGCAGCCTCATACCCCACTGGGATAAGGCTTGGAAGTTGAGAGTCCGGTAAATTGGAGGGCGGTTCTGTTACACACACATTTGTTTATGTTTTATTACCCTGGCTGTCCTTGGCGGTGTTTACTTGATCTCAGTGTGCCCTGTTCTGTGCTTGTAAGTTGTCCTACCATCTGTGTGTCGCTGATCCTATCCTCAACGTGTAGCTCATTTGCTTCTCCTGTGGCTTTTTGTTATCGGTGTTTTATTCGGTGATGACATGTTCTTGGTCCTTTATATGCTGATGGTCTTCGGCTACTTTCCCTTCCGTTGATTGGCCGTTTTCTTTAATTAGGTTGTTTCCTAACCGGTAACAACTGCATTTTGTTAAAACAGCGAAGTTCTCGAAGGTCGGTGCTACTGATTAAAGTTGGTTAAAGTTGCCTTGCTGCTGTTCCTGCCAAAACGCTCTCAATGCTCTCTGTTCGAATAATTGACCAAGAGTGTGTAAAGTGGACGAAGAGTCGGCACTGCGCTTAAATAGCCAGCCACGGGGAAAATTCATGACGTATTTCCGTAACGATAAGCGACACCTATAGGGTGTATCGCCTGACACGGTCGCAGTGGTCAATGTGCGATCCTGAAGCATCTCCGATTAGGGCTATATGGTGCATTTTGGTGCAATAACAAGTTTTTCGGAGTATAAAGTAGGTACACCTTATTTACCTTATCAATGCACTGGTTACCAATTAGAATGCTGGGGGTGAAATAGCATATAAAGAGGTTACACATGTTTGTATTCGTACACTGTTTATATCAATTTCAACAGTGATATGGTTGTAGGAATCTGTGCCGAAAAATCGGATTAGTGACGATTCTAGCATATGTGAGATGTTTTGCTAATTTTAAACCATTAAATTTCAGAAAATGGAACAAACTGTATCCCAATAGAGGCAGATGGAGTGAAGAAAGCTTGTAAGCACTCATAAGAAACGTGGCAGAAGAGATGGATGTAAATGTAACTTCTAGAGTGTTTACATATCCACCAAGAACTTTGAAACGTAGGGTTACATCGGGTAATTCCAAAAAAGAGCGAATCGAACCTGACAGTTTATTTGGTGAAAAATCTGAAAAGAAAACGATTGTTCACATAAATAAACTGCAAGCAAGGGTATTTACATCAACGGAAACTGAAGTTAGGCGTATGTCTTTCACCTGGACGAGCACCACCTCCAACCTCGCCACAGTTCCCTTTCTAAGTCGTTGTAGGGAGCATTTCATCAGGGTTAAAGTATTTTGGTTAAATCCAATGCTGGTAGAAAAATTAGAAAGCTACATGCAACTGCTCGCAAAGCGACATCAGTTTTAAGGCGGTTGGAATTCACCCATGTAATCCGTAAGGAATGCCGGATTACGCCTATGGAGGACCGATGTGGGAATACGAGAATCGTTTGCGGAAATGCTGCGCCAGGAAGAACGAATTACTCAGCCGAAATCTTCAACTTTACATGTTGCCGATTTATTTGATTTACCTATAAACCAAACATAAACATCTGCTCTTTCAAAAATTACACTTTGAAATGCCTTGGATACTGTATGTCATGTTTCAGATGCTGTTGTTCTGCACGTTAAAAGAAAAAGAGTGAGAACTGCCGAGAGTAGGTAAGATTGGAGACTTTTGGTACACACCACATTTCCAAGGTCCCACATTTCCAAGGCTACCGCAATCTCAAGGTCCCACTCGCCCAAGGTTACGTAATATGTAGGTCATGTTTACATATAACTTTCCCAAGGTCGCACATTTCTAAGAATACCACACTGTAAGGTGTAAAAAATACGAAGGCCACTAACACAACACATTCGCAAGGCTATTTGCGCACCCTGCCTACTGAGATGGACATCTCACTTTTTCAAGGCTTGCTCATGCATTTTTTTACACTTCTCTGATACCACACTTAGAACCAAATTAAAAAAAGACAATGATATGCTAATATATTTATTTGTTGTATGTACAAATGTAATCAGTGTATTATTCAGAAATATGATTTTCTCTAGGAATAAAACATTTTGATTTAGTGCAAGTGGAAAAGGTCTTTTCTACTTCTGTATCATTACACCTGAGAGGACGTGGTGCAAGTAATTGAGCGTACGTGCAGTGTGGTGCCCATCGGAGATGCTCCTGTAGCGGAGTGTCAGATGACCGCCATTGGTTTATTCGAACTCCACACATGAAGCATTCAACCGTATTGTCTAAAGATGCTCCTCTAAAGGACTAGCAGATGTTCATCAGCGGTATATGATGGTACACAATCACAGTATGATTGATATATTTCAGCATATACGCCGTGTGGTGTGTATTTGTCTGTCTGGACGTCTCTCTGTCTGTATGTCTGCCCGTCTGTCGCCGCGCTCAGTCAATTAGTGTCGGCCTGTATGGTCTGGGGTCGCACTATTGGGGTCGACGTTTTTCTGGAAACATATCATAAGTAGAAGGAGAGCTCTATCAGTTACACTTACTATGCCTGCCTCGATCACTTGCAAAGACCATTTGTCGAATAGCTGCATTACGAACTCGGATGAGTTCATAAAGTCCACCAATCTCTTCGACAGTTTCCAGTATCACCTCCAGATGTACAATGGCGCGATCATACCCACGTAGTATAGCTAGGCTTATAACACCATGCCAGTCAAGGTATAATGTTACAATCCCAGTATGGACTCGGTCGAGCTGCTCTTCTAGAGAGCTCTCCGTAATCACAACATCATAGTTCCGGACGAATGGCACTATGGTTGTCAGCTGTAATGAAAAAAAAGAATTATAAATATAAATAAAGTAGTATTTAGACAATACACATCGTGAACATGAGATGGTCTCAGGTGATGATGCGATGTGCGTATAAAAGCAATAATTAGAAACGCAGAATTGCGCTGAGTGGTACTGTCTCCCAATGCCATCACACACATAACGTTGTGTAGGGGTGGAAGCATAATGCGACCAATGGTCATAGGGATATGTGTAGTCCAAAACCAGTCATCGCCAAGTTCTTCGTCGTCATTGTTTTGCACGTCGTCAGCGTTTTTGTTATTTACGTGACCCTGGGCCTACGGAACGACATCTGGAGTACTGCCATTATGATTGTTCTCGTCCTGTATGCTGTTATGTGACTGTTCCTGTGCACTTAGTTGTTGTACTACGTCTGACAGTTCGTGAGCGCTACGTTCCAGTTGTTGCATGTTGTTAGTGAGAGTGTTCATAAAGTTCTCCTCATCGCTACTCTCTTCAACGATGATTTCGTTACAAAAGTCAGTATTTGTTTCGCGAAGTAGTCGCTGTTGTCGTAATGCGTCATTATCATAGTCGTCGGAATCATAGCTCTAGGCAAGGTCCATGTCTATGTCGGAGTCGTAGTCACCTGTGTTGAGATAATCGTTCCAGCACAGGAATAACATACTCCCTCAGCACTGGATGATATGCTGACGATGTCATTACTATCATCGTTATGTTCGTCTATGTCAGTAGGTAGTGGTGTGTCCTCGTCACCGATAGTAATGATTTCGGCATTGGTTATGTCAAGTAGTACTGTATCCGCATCAGGATTGTAATCTTGTAGAGAGTCCAGGACTACGGTCGTCATAAATTTCGCCGTCGCTGGATTGGGTGTCCACGATAATTGGAGAGGATGCAGAGTACGGCATATACAGAACCTAAGGGGAAGAGGGGTAGCAACCCTGAGGTGTGGGCGCTGAAGTGAGGTCAACGTGAAATATTTCTCACACAGACGTATCCACTACCATACTTATAAGCTAGATTATCTAAATAGTCGTCACTAAACGTACCCCGCCCATACACTTTCATGTTCAGCATCAAATTCTAGTGATTGAAATTGGCATATTAGTCTTTGCACTGCACTAACACAATCCACAGCCTTAGGCCACGACTCTGCACTATACCACATCCACATATTGACTAAACCTTATTATTATCCCTATTCTCGCTTTAGTCGTTACCCCCACTTATTACTTAACGGCTTTCGCAACTTCTACGTCAATATCTATTTTCTCCTTAGAAAGTTCTACAATTTCCATAACACATGCTACATTGAGATCAAATATATCTTGTAATGGAACTATTAACCTGTGTATGTCAACATCAGGCATTTCCCCTGCAGCATTTATTATTTTATTATAAAATGCCGGAAATTCCATAGTTGGCACTAAATCCAATCGGTAACTGACTATCTTAAGAAGTCTCCATAACTGTTCTATAGACTCTCATCCTAAATAGATTACTGATTCTTCACAATCAGAGATGCGTACAATTTTCGTCTTGTTAATAGTTTCATACGGTGTTGTTTTCGAACCCATCTTAGTAGGTAGCTATGTCCCTTCAGGTGTGTAGAAATAATTTGTAGTTATCCTTTGATTGTCCATAAGTATGTGCCATTCCTGCTTATCAAACACCACTCCAGTACCTTTATATCCACTAAGTTTCACGACTGGTTCAAAATTGAACTGGGGTGACAGACCGACACTAACATACTTTTATTTTATTTAAAAAATACTGCACATTGTTAATTAAAATATTACGACATTCGCTTGAATTCATAGCACCCACAATATTCGCTTTTTCTACCGCTTCACGTAATATGTTCTCCATTACATACAATACTGGTTTCACATGTACTCCCTCTGCATTTATATCCTAATTTCCCCACAGTTTCTACCGTCAAGGTTACCTGCTTCATCTTGACCGCCAGACTGCACGTTACTTCACCAATCCTACCGTTTCAAGGCCTTTATTCACACGTTTCTGCAAGGTTGACGGGATCTCACCAATCACTTCAAGGATGTCTCCTTCACCTTTCCGGCCCCCCACATTTTCAAGGTCTCCCATTATCCAGGTTAATTCCATTACAATGTCCTCCATTCTCACTTTTACCACTACTTCAAGGTTATCATTTTCGAGGTTCACACGACCTCAAGGTCGTCACAACCTCAAGGTTCCTTTTCCAAGGTTACACAATGCCGATATCAATCATGTAGTTCTTTAAGGTTAACTATACGTATGTTTTCACAAGGTCTTTCCTTTCTTTAAAAGCAGGGATAACTACACATATGTATAGTATTGTGTTATTTCCACCAGTGTTAGTATGTCTGCTAGTCCAGTACAGAACAATTGGGATGATAGGGAGTGCTACCAACCATAACCACTTTTTAATCTAAGTGTGCGGCGAGCATGTGAACTAATTCCCAACTGGGTGCAAATTGAAAAAAAAGGGCTACTGCCCTCTACGACATTAAAAGCATTAAAGAATACATATGAAGATGTGCAATAGAATACTGAATGGTTTTTCAACCTACATAAAATAATTCGCTACTTCCACCATCATGCTTTCATGGGTAATTTGGGATATTATTCACACACATTTACTCTTCGTACTCGTTATCATTTTGCTAGCCATACGTATTTATGCTATCACTGCTACAAAGCATTGAAACCAAGTGAATACCGAGTTATTGACCATAATACACATATGGTTAAATGGGTCGCAATTTACCACATGTCACACCAAGAATACTTGTGCTCATCGTGTAGAGCGCCTCTAAGAATGCTGCACGAAGTACATGAAGATGATTCAAGCATACTCTGCGGAGAAGTGTATTATTTGGACAATTAGTTTTTTTATAATGTATATATTGCATATAACAAATTATTTCCTATTGGTATCTTATTGTGTTCTACGACGAGAAGATGTGCGATGTGACAGCAACCTTTTATTATTCTCAGTATTATAATTGTTTTGATAAACGTTTACTTACGTATCGAACATGGTCTGGAGTTACTCACCTACATCGCTTGCCGCAGCAGGGTCCATTTCCATATCTTCAGCCGATACGGTTGAATGCTTCATATGTGGAGTTCGAATAAACCAATGGCAGTCATCTGACACTCCGCTACAGGATCACCTCCGATGGGCACCACAGTTACTTGTACCACGTCCTCGCAGGTGTAATGATACAGAAGGGGAAAGGACCTTTTGCACTTATACTACATCAAAATGTTTTATTCCTAGAGAAAATCATATATCTGAATAACACACTGAGTACATTTGTACATACAACAAATAAATATATTAGCATATCATTACCTTTTTTGAATTTGGTTCTAAGTGAGGTATCAGAGAATTGTAAAAAATTACATGAGCAAGCCTTGAAAAAGTGAGATGTCTATCTGAGTAAGTAGGGTACGCAAATAGCCTTTTGAATGTGTTGAGTGTTAGTGGCCTTCGCATTTTTTCCACCATACTGTGTAGTATTCTTAGAAATGTGCGACCTTGGGATAGTTCTATGTAAACATGACCTGCCTTGGGCGGGTGGGACCTTGAGATTGTGTAAACCTTGGAAATGTGGGACTTTGAATAATTTAGAAGCCATAGGAAAGCCTAAAAGCATTCAGCATCATAATCAAGCGAAGTTCAGCAAAACAAAACGTAGCATATAGGCAGTTGAAACATGTATGTGTCTTAATACGGAAAATTTACCGCAAAGGCGAGGCTAAAAGGAAAAGAAAACGCCGTAACCTGTTGCACAAGTGTATTGTGTCAGAACTTATGTAATGAACGAAAGAGTGGTGATGTTGACAGGTATGGTTGAAAGGGTGGGTGTAACAGAGAAGATACTGAACGAGTCATAGGAAAATTCGGAAACCAAAGAGTCAATGGGAATGGTAAACGTCTGGGAAACGTCTGTGTGGAGAAAAACTTGTTTGTATCCAATACGTGGTTTAAGCATAAAAATGTGCACATGTACACATGGCAAAATGTCAATCTAAAAGTATGATTGATCTGATACTGTACGATGAACGACTTAGTAACCCGGTGAGAGATACAAATGTAATGAGCAAATGGGAGTGTGGATCGGACCACTTTTTGGTTGTATTGAGAGTGTGTTTAGGGTCTGGAGCAGGAAAGCAAACGTAGTGCGAACGTCCAGAATTAAGGTAGGTAATACATAATACATAATACATAATGCTGCGAGAATGAAATATGCAGATGCTGGGAGTAGAGCTGAATGTGAATGAAGCGGTGTGTAACGAACAAATAAAATACAATGACGTTGAAAGTGCATGGATAAGCTTGGAAGACTGTGTTGATAATTGTGCCGTGCAAATATGTGGAAAAGCGACTATAGGTAGACTGAAAAAATGTGCTTAGTGGAATGAATCTGTGAAAAAAGGCAGTATGTAAGAAAAAAAGACGCGTACATGGCAACTATTACTGCAAAAAATGAGACCGAGAAAAGGCGGTTGCATTAGGTGTTCAGATTAAAAAACAAAGAAGCATGTGAGAGGCAGTGAGAATAAGTAAAGAGGAAGTGATTGCTGTGGAAGGAGAGAAACTGCAGAATGATTTTGACGGAAACAAAAAACTCTTCTGGAAATGGGTCAAAAATACAAAACGTGGCCCAAAAACAGAACGTTGTAGGAGTGATGAATAGGAGCAACGAAATAGTATGGGAAGATTGTGAAGCGAGGAAATGCAGGCAAGAATATTTTGGAAAGCTGTATAGTACTGATGAAAATAAGACTAAAGCGTTTAATAAGGAGAATGTACAAGGAATAAAGAATGAAACTGACGAGGATGTTGGCTTCAATGAGAAGTTAAAAACAGCATAGGAGCAGGTGTAGATGAAATCACTGGTGAAATTCTAAAATGTAGAGGTGCAAAGCTAATGGAAAAATTGTGTGAATTATTCAAGGTATGCCTTAGATGTGGAAAGGTGTCGAGTGATTGGAAGAGCGCGGTCATTGTGCCATTCTATAAGGGTAAGGGGAACGTGTAATTGAAAAAACTACAGAGGAAAAGATCTTCTGTGTACCTGGTAACGTATTTGGAAGAGTACTACAAACATTTGGAATGTGTGTGCGTGAGTGCGTGTGTGTGTGGGTGCGTGCGTGCGTACGTGCGTGCGTGCGTACGTACGTGCGTGCGTGTGGTGTGTGTGTGTGTGTGTGTAGGTCTGGAGAAAGCAAATCACCGAGTGAATAGGGAAAAGCTGTGTGAAATATTAAATGTGTATGGCATAAGTAAATGACTAACAAACGGAACAAGGGCAGTACAGAATAGTAGCCGGACATGCGTTAGGCTGAGAGGAGGAGTGAGTAAATACTTTAATATCGAGTAAGGAGTGGGACAAGGCTATGTGGTGTCACTGTGGTTGTTCAACTTGTGCAAGGATAAAAGTGTTATCCAAGCATGTACCCATACAAGTGATGTACTGGTTGGTGACGTAAACGTACGAGTTGTAATGTATTCAGATAACACTCTTATTAAGCGAGAATGCGGATGAGCTACAATCAGCTCTGAAGAAGTTTGATATAGTCTGAGAGAGCATTGACCTAAAGGTAGACGTAAACAAAAGAAAGGGAAGTTGAAAAACAGAGCGGAGTATTTAACCTAAATGATGAATTTGTGGACGAGTTGGAATACCTGGGTAGAGTCTTAACTGTAGAAGGTACAAAGGATGGCGAGATTGGACGACGGGTCAATGATACAAGGAAAGTGATTGGAATTATACCCACGATAATGAAAAACGAAAGCATGAGCGTGGCTGCGAAACGAACAAGTAATAATGGCGTGTGTCCCGTCAGTACGGTATGGAAATGCGACATGGGTATGTCAAAAAAGCACGAAAGAAAAATAAATACCGTGGGTATGATATTCCTGAGAAGCGAATGTGGTAAAAGGAGAAGGGATAAGATGAAGAATGAGGGTACAATGAAGGAGTGTGGCGAAGAAAAGACAATGATAGATAGGTATAAAGGTACTACACTACGTTGGCTTAGCCCCATTAAAGGAATAAACAATGCAAGATTAACAAAGCAGATCTATGTAGATGAAATTATAAGGCCGGGCCTGGTAGGCGGCAGTAAAATGTATGATAACAGAAAGCAAAATAAGTAGTTTTGAAAACAAAAGGGCATGTCAGAGACAATGTATGAATCTTGCGGAAGGTAGGGGAGATATGCAGGGATAGGAAAAGGTTTCTAAATGAAAAAGAGGCGTGGGTTGTTTTGGCTATCGCGCAAGGGAATGACGTGACTAGTGTGTTAAGCTAAGACGATTCTATAGGGATAATTTCTACTTAATTAACATTTTTAATCTACAAAACCACAAAAACGAAACGAACGGAATGTAACATAAAAATGAACATAGTTGCCAAGTGTACATTACTTAGTTTATGCATGTCAAGTTGTGTGGTGAAATTCATTAGTGCATTACAATAATTTTATAATTTTAATTGTAGTTTTAAAAATACTTTTGTAAAAAAAAAAACGAGAAGAAAGTGTTGGTTTTTCAACTCTCGTTTAATTTTAACATCCTCGCTACGCTCGCGTGTTAAACTTTTAACTCAAGCTGACAAAATTCCCCTGTTTTTTCAAGTGGTACAAATAACTATTTACCATGCTTGTATAAAATACACTGTTTTGTTTTCATGTTTAATTCAGAAATAGAATAATGACTGTTGGTAACTATTAAAAAATTTACCAAAAGAATACTTTCTGAGGTAACTCGGTTACTTCGTTCAGTAACCAACAAATTAAACCTTAAAATGTTAATAACATTGTCCTTCTGTAAGATCTTTCATAAATATTGATTATTAAACCAATATCGATAATGCTAATTTACATTTATTTCATAAACGTTGCATTAATATGAGCATCTGATCTACCTGTTCCCTTTTTACCAACATTAAACTAATGAGGGATACGTAATATCACTTCATCACTAATATTTTAAACGATTATTTACATTTCACTTTTTTTTTAATTGATTGACAATGGAATGATTAATTTTTCCACATGAATCTCAAAAAGACTCTCCTCACCTGCATATTTTCCCATGACCGCATATAAAAAAATTTAATTAAAAGTTTAAATTATATAGCGTGGGTTATTTGGAATGATTCAAAGAGGTGTAGTCTGGTCGGACCTCTTTTTGACTATTTAACATTTTTCAAATTAATTACGCAGTTAATATTACCACGATCTTATCGTTTGAACTGTATTAAGGTTAACCTATTACAATTCAGAGTAAGCTTGTGATATATTAGGGAAAAGAAAGATGCATATTATACAAATCCTATTATAAAATTGATTGATTTCGCTATGGTAAAGTGTGGGCAGTGATGTTTTTTATTTGGTTACTTCCAGATTCACCTGTCACTATTGGTTTATTGCAACATGCGTGGTCATTTATAAAAGGTTCCTTCACTAATTTGTAAATCAACTAATTTATGATTTGTTTGTTTAATTCAAGCGGGGAAGAAAATTTACTGAATTGTCAAAATGCATTATTAATTACTACCTGTTAAGATAGCAATATAAATAATTTTCCCTCATTTATTATATTCTATGGTCTACCAATTATTAATTTATACGTGTAGATTATGGTAGAATACCCTGACAGAAGTGTAATTTAACACCCCCAAACGAAGAGTGGTAAAGCGTGGAAGGGTCTGTAGACCCTGGGGTGCAAAGCAGACCAACTTTGGTTCGAAGATTCTGTCCGCACTCAGCAGGAACTCACAGAGAAACACTACGGGAGGTGTAAAATTCCCTTAGCATGACTAATGTTCATCTGTGGCTCACAACCGTGTTGTGTGAATTTTTATAATGAAACTATATTTCAAAATCAGGCAACGAAACTTAATATTCTTAGGGTTGTTTAAAGATAATTAATTTTCAGTGTCGGTTTTTTAACGAGATTTCTGGATTATTAAATAGCAATGAGCAACAGATGTAATTTTTATATTATGGAACGTTCACGAAAATGCTTTAATTATTAAAGGCATATTTTAAACGAGCTTTCTCTAAAATGTAAATATGTAGGAAAGCTTAGGGATGCAGGTACTAGATCAAAAATGACAGAAGGATCATAGCAGTTGTTATAATAAAAGTTATATTGTCTTAGATGTTTCAAATTAGTCAATAACGGAACAAAGCTATATATTTCACTACCACGCCTGGTCATTTCCATGTCTGTGAAGCCGACATAAATTAGCATATACAAAGTTGGTTTAACCATCGATCTACCCTGCCGGTTTCATTCTCAAACACGCTCTTTAAAATATGATAATGAATTTTTAAATGCCGGGGAAAAAAATATTACCAAGTAAAATGACATGGTTTTAACTATTCTCTTAAATTATTAGTATTTTACTGATCATGTTATGCATTAATAATGAGTAATTTTTTTTAATACTTAACAGTTGGATCGCTAATTAATTGAATATAAAGTGAAATTTGATAGCCATGTGAATCATTAAAAAAGCAATCAATGCTTGGATTTCTGTCTGTCGAGTGTGTGCTGTTATTTATATAAGTAATAAAAACGGTAGTGTGTAACGAATTTTGCTTAAAAAAATTAATGCCGAGTAATAAATTTTCGTTTAAGCATTAATTATTCACCAGTTAAATATGTCAATAATCTGGCATGTTACAATTATGGCTTTCGAAATTTCTTCACAGAATATTAGGCACTGTTTTTGCTGCAGTCGTTAAAAATAGTTAATAATTGATTTACTATTCTAATTAATTCTAAACATGTTTGTTTTTTCCAAACTTGAAATGTAAATTTTAATCTCTTTTGCCCTTATACGCTTAACGAAATAACCAGCTCTGGGTTTTCCTAGAAGATGAAGCGTTTATCTTGTACCTCTAAATATTACTTAATAATATATAATATACAAAAATTATTAGCACGAACATAGGTGGTTCCAATAACCTACTTATACACTTGTTAGAAATAGATTAAAGTAATTTGTTTGATTTTTTATTAAAAATTAGGCAGAATGTGCTAAGAGGTGCACATTATATTACACGCCATACAATTACTTTGCCATGTAAGGTTTTTATTACAACACGTGCAATCAAATGCACAAAACAATTTTCCACATTTTATAATCAACGAGATGCGAATTAATTGTAGGGTACTATTATGGACAAAATAATGACCCCCGGATACGTTAAATGTGATTTAGTCAACCAACACACCACATTGATGATAGACGACGATAAAAAACGCAAAAGAGTTTTCGCTGATTTGTAGACATAGGCTCAGACAAAGTAGCACAGTTAGTTCATTAACACTTTCGCAGCTGCCGTTAACCTTATGGACGTTTGTGGGTGCTAAACATTTTCCTTGTCCGATAATGCATAGGACATTGTGGTGCTGCCGGACGCGTATACGCGTCTTATAAAAAATTGGAAAATAACAGCAGTAAATACGTACACCAGAATTTATTTGAAATACCTTGTATGAAACAACACGCACATTTTTCAGGATGATAAATGATGTAACCACTATTGTAATACGTTCATAATGAAAATAGGCAACATTCTAAAAATATCAATAATAATATATGAACGATGAACGGTCAAACGTTCATATCAAATGCTAACTACAAAAATTCTAAAGCTGCACGGATTTATAAACATCTGGTAAGGAACAACACATAACCATCCAATCTGCAAAGTGGAAATTAAAAGAAATTAATTAATTTTAATAATAATTTTTTAGGGTAATTATGTACCTTTTTTAATACGTTAATAACGAAAATAGGCAACATTGTAAAAACAAGAACAATATTCTATGTCATACAGACGTTTAAAGCTTCATGTCAGGTAGACGTTAATAGCATAGATATCTAACTTAATAACTAGATAGCCAGAGCATATGAGCTGCGCGTTTAAAATAAGAGACAAATTGAATATTTCAATAAGGTCGAAAATGGTCGAAACTTTACAAGTTGGGGGTGTTAGGACATGCGCAATCGTATCATTAGAATTGCCAAGTTAAATATTTGATATCAATTGTAATTGTTAATATGCGTTTCTCTAACCTCGGTTTTTCGCGCTTTTCGAGTTTACTAATAGTAGAAGTGAAATATGAGAAGCTGCATAGTGCCTTTTTATCAAAATGACAATCTACAATTTTTCAAGTGAGGTCACAAATAATTATGTAATTACAACTATTTGCCTTTTTGCACACACGGTGGATTATGTTTACACAGTACAGTATTCACTAGTGCGAAATTCCTAATTCCCCCATCCGCAGTTTCAATTCGGATCATACATGGTTTCACGGATTGTTTATCTAGTTATTAAGTAAGGTATCTATAGTTAACAGACAAACCGCAGCTAACTTAAAAAAAATTCCAGAGCCACCTGACGATTATACAATTAAAACATTTTCTATGTTATTTAATTAATTTTTAGACCTAGTTTGCTTTATATTAAGAAGCTTCATGTAAAAACAAAGTTTCTTTAAGAAATATGTCTACACATTTTCTTATAAAATTAACCGTTATTCAGGTATTCAAAAAGTTTGAACTAACACTTAAATTCTACCTTAGGAATTCTATTGCCGATGAACTACGTGTCGAAGTAAGAAATTGCATAAAACTTAATTAATCGATCTATACTTTTATACAGCCGCTGAATCTAACCAGCTCCAATAGAAATGAAAACAAGCTTAAATACGAAATTTGAGGTAGATATTTCTTGTCGTTCTGGAGTGTCGATACTAAACACAATCGACGCGCGCAAACGCACCACAGCTCATACGCACAAAAACGCTCACGCACAGAAATTATGGCCAATCTTGGTGAAACTTTGCCAAAGTAAAATGAGCCAGCAATCCGATTTAGAGCTAGTGAAAAATAGCCGATTTCATATATATATATATATATATATATATATATATATATATATATATATATATATATATATATATATAGTTAAAAGTAATATAAATAATACAGTTTAGGCATTTTTGATCATGTTGAATTGATTTACCTTCGAATTAAGAAATTTTATAAAGAAAAGTTATCTATAAAATGTTTGTTTGTGTTTGTGCTTGTGTTTATGTTTGTGTTTGTGTTTGTGTTTGTGTTTGTGTTTTATGTTTGTTTGTGTTTGTGTTTGTGTTTGTGTTTGTGTTTGTGTTTGTGTTTGTGTTTGTGTTTGTGTTTGTGTTTGTGTTTGTGTTTGTGTTTGTGTTTGTGTTTGTGTTTGTGTTTGTGTTTGTGTTTGTGTTTGTTTTGTGTTTGTGTTTGTGTTTGCGTTTGTGTTTGTGTTTGTGTTTTGTGTTTGTGTTTGTGTTTGTGTTTGTATTGTGTTTGTGTTTGTTTATGTTTGGTTTGATTTTTGTTGGTTTGTGTTTGGTTGTTTGCTGTTTGTTTTATTTGGTTTGTTTTTGTTGGTTTGTGTTTGTTTGTTTGTTTTGTGTTTGTGTTTGTGATTTTGTTTTGTGTTTGTATGTTTGTGTTTGTGTTTGTTTGTGTTGTTGTTTGTGTTGTGTTTGTGTTTGTGTTGTGTTTGTTTGTTGTTTGTGTTGTGTTGTTTGTGATTGTCTTGTGTTTGTGTTTGTGTTTGTCTTTTGTTTGTGTTTGTGTTTGTGTTGTGTGTGTTGTGTGTGTGTTGTGTTGTGTTTGTGTTTGTGTTTGTGTTTTGTTTTGTGTTTTGTTTGTATTTGTTTATTTTTTATTTGTGTTTGTGTTTTGTTTTGTTTGTGTTTGTGTTTTTGTTTTGTTATTGTATTTTATGTTTTGTGTTTTGTGTTTGTGTTTTGTGTTTTTTTATGTTTTTTTTGTTGTGTTGTGTTTGTTTTGTTTGTTGTGTTTGTTTGTGTATTGTGTTTTTTGTGTGTTTGTGTTTGTGTTTTTTTGTCTTTGTTTTGATTTCCTTTATTTTGTTTGTGTTTTGTTTATTTGTGTTTGTTTTGTTTTGTTTGTTTTGTTTTGTTTGTGTTTGTGTTTGTGATTGTGTTGTTTTGTGTTTGTGTTTGTGTTGTGTTTGTGTTTGTGTGTTGTGTTTGTGTTTGTGTTTATGTTTGTGTTGTGTGTGTGTGTGTGTTGTGTTTATGTGTTATATATATATATATATATATATATATATATATATATATATATATATATATATATATATATATTATATGTGTATGTGTGTTGTTGTGTCTGTTGATTGTGTGTGTTGTTGTATTTGTGTATGTTGTGTGTGTGTGTGTGTTGTGTTGTATCATTTTGTATCCTTTCATATTTCATATTTCAGAGCTGATTAGATATTGGAAGAAATCCAGCTGAAGAGAAGGAAGTTTTATTAGAATTGATTTTTATCAATTATGTTTGAAACGGCTGCATATTTGAAAGGTATAATGACGTCAGCATATGTATTTTAAAGCTTTAAATTAACCGATCTTTACATAATGTGTAGATACGACATGTAATTTGGCCCGCAAAAATTTGTATGGTAGAATTTAGATATTTGTAAATTTTTTGAAATATGTAACGTGTAAATATCGATATCGGATACTTTCCGATCGAATCTATAAATTTTCTTTGATTATCACTATTTGAAAAAACAAAATTTATCTGTCGCCTGAATCGTTAGGGTTGTGATTTACTTAAGTTTACTCGTTAATTATATCTCTTTCTTAATGACTTAACTTTTCTGTGTTTACTGCCTTTACCATTTATTATAATGGATTAATTGGTTTTCTTTTATTGCGTTTACTTTTGTATGTTATAATAAAAGAATTATTTCTTATCGTATTTAACTTTGTATTCCAACACAAAAATTCTTAAAATAAAACTGCTGGTGCCATCTATACGTAGGTTGTGGTTATTTTCAAATTTTTACATTTTTATAGGTACTTGTCACGTTGCTAAATAACCACTAGATTGTGATACCATTGAATAATTGCATATTACTGGTCAGGTTTATGTGAAAACGAACATCTGTTTAACATTTTTACAAAATTTGATAAGGACAATTCTGTTGAATATCTTTTCCGAGGGTGTGGTTCTTTTAGCACGGCCATTTTGTTGTGGTGTAAAATTATATTTTAGAAACTTTCTCTGATTTCTGTTTTATGGATATAAATCACCATTTATAGAAGAAGTTTTGTTTCAAAAATTATTTCTTTATAGAATCGCTATTAATTGCGGACATGGAGAGCTGGCTCGATCTTTTTCAAGCTCGTTATAATTAGAATCTTTCTTTTAGGCTTAAACTACGAAATGTAAATTGAAGGAAATATATTTAAACAGTTAGTGGTAAATTATCACAATATGGCTCGTCTTCGACTTACAGAGGTAAAATAACGTTAGATGAATAAGCTGATATTATATCCCTTACCATTTTCGTGCTTTCTTTTTTTCGTTTTGGGTCTTTTCGTTCTGCGTTTTCCTTCTTCGTGTACTGGTTGCTGTTAATATTATACGTTATGTACTTTCGTCTCGCTTTTGATATTGCTACGATGTGCTCGGGACTGGGAATGAGCGTACTGACTACTGGTAGCTGCCTTGCAATGACTAGGATGGAAATTAAACTATACCAAATAAAGTACACGTATTCGTTCAATAATCAGGTTAGGTCTTTCCGTGTCTCTTGTATCAATAAATATTACATTGTCAAGTTTATTTCCTAATTGGTTACGTATACCTGCAGCTCCTACAAAAGATTAAGTGCATTTAAATTAACCATATTATAAATTACTTTTACTGTGTTACAATTTCATAATCATAATACTATCCGAAAACCTTTCACTTTTATAAATACTTCACTAACGTAGAATTGTTATAACTCGATCAATCCTTGAGTAAATAATTGAGAAAATGTGCATATACTTAACCAAGTTTGAGGAAATTACTATTGAACTTTTAAATAAAGCACACAGTGATGTGTTAGCATTTAGCTTCCATATTTGATACTATCTCAAGAGCTACTGTTTACGCTATAGTGCGCAGGAGCAATAACTCAAAGCATAAATTATATTTATATCTAAGGGGTATCTGTGTTATATTAGTTATCCTATGTTTGTTAGCTTTTAAGTATAGATTCGCTTGCATTAAGAAGACGCGTGTTGAAATCATTGCTATCTAATCTTACTTGACGAGTTACTCGTATATGCATGATAAACTTGTAGAATGAACTGAACAAGCTTTACCGATGTTATATATATATATATATATATATATATATATATATATATATATATATATATATATATATATTTGAATTTGTCGTTGTTAAAAGGGGGATTTGTGCTTATATATTGTGAAACGAGGGGGAAGTTGAATTGCGACCTTTCTAACGTCAACTATTACGGTTGTTTATGAATATAAATTTTCCTTTTCAGGGATTACGTATAAAACATCTTTCAGCGTCCTAGGCAGGGGCATTACGTGTTATTAATAATTTTAGATAATTTAAAGGTGATTTGTCACAATTAAATATCGCGACTTGCTCTCGTCAGTGTCAATATTCGTACCTGCGCTGTAACTTATATATATATATTATATATATATATATATATATATATATATATATATATATATATATATAGTTACAGCTCTTCAACGCCTCAATGTAAATTTGGTGACATTTGGTATCAAGAAGATGGCTGTTCTGCTCATACTGCAATAAGAGATCAACAGTTTTTGGAAACTACGTTCCCTAACCGTGTGATTAGTGGAAAAGGTACTATTAAATATCCTCGTCCCTCACCTGATATCGCGCCGAACGGCTTTTTTTGTTTCGAGATACGTATCCCACCAAATTTATGTGCACAGGCATGAACGTGCTAACAATTTGGACGAATTTCGTGTCAAAATTACAGACACTTTAACCAGCATCACCCAAAAAATGTAAGAAAACTCCCGAACTGAATTTTTCACAGATTGGGTTACTGCCTTGCGCAACGTGGAGCTCTTTTCGAAAATCATATACAGTAGAGTCTTGAAAAAGGTATTCTGTTCATTTTTAAAAATAGTTGGTTTATTATAATGCTAAAGTTAAACCTTCAACTTAAGTTATACTATCCATGTAAATGTTCTTGATTGTAGTTCTCGTAAGTTTCTTCTTAGTTCTTCTTACGAGTAGTAATCGAACCATGTCATAAATTCGCAATTACAATAAACTTCGATGTTTGAGGTATTATCATTTACTTACTAGTTTCAAAGAACACGCGACTTTCAACATGATCTTAATTGCTTTGGTTTTGTTAGAAATGTTGAAGCTAGATCGAAGGAGACTTAAGTAGTTCATATTTTGTGCCTACACGCAAATATGTACAAGTGGCAACATCGGTAAAGTTATGTCTCTCTCACACTCATAATGCTTATTGGGTTTCTTTCTAGCTTATTATAAGTCAGACTCGCAATAATGTTTTCCATATCTATATATATATATATATATATATATATATATATATATATATATATATATATATATGCAGGGTGTCTCCGGATGGGGTTGTGCACTCTTGTAAGCTTTTCTATTTTGGAGTTTTAGGCCAAATGTTATTCTTCATAAAAAGTTTTGCTTGACCTGAAACTTATTTTTAGCCTTTCGATTTTTTAAAATCAAGTAGGCCTTTACAGTCGTGCAAAAACTATTTTCATTTTAGGTAAAGTACCTTTTCTGTTCATAGTATGCCAAAATCTTGTTAAGAAAAGTTGTTCGAAATGAGAAGATATGCCAAATGCAAATTTTCAGGATGATAGTCCTACTTTGATAAAATTTTTCATTTTTCAATTTCGTTTCAGGTGAAGTACTTTTTCTGTTGATAATACGCCATTATTTTACGAAAATTTATGCTAATTTTAAATTTGAGGATAATAGCATATCAAATATTTTTATCACAATAGACTACTCCAAATTCAAGAGCTTTTCTTGATAATGCAAGTCGAAAATCTAGTTTCATTTCGATATATACTGTCAAACAAAATTCCTTTCTGCGACAGTAAAGTTACATATCTTATGTACCATCACACACGTCAAAAATGTTAACGTTAGATCAGCGTATCTACTTAGTAAAGTGTTATGGCATTGGAAATGTCAGCTACAAATATGCAATACAACTATTTCACCAAAAATATCCAGACGTGCATATAACCAGGCAAGCAGCAACAAAACTTATTAAAAAATTTGATAGAACTGGCGATGTGAAGGACACCAAGAGACTACCACGACAATATGACGAAGAGGACGCTAGTAATTCTTAATTTAGTTCAAGAAGCACCAAAATTATCACTGCGAAAAAGGTCAGAGAATTTGAGAATAAGTAAGTCACACATTCAGAGAATTTTTGTTAAAAATAATTTTCATCCGTTCAAACCCAAGTTTGTCCATAATCTAGAAGACGGAGATGATGACTATCGATTAGAATTCTGTCTACTCATGGGAGAAAGAATAATGGACCATAGATTATTCTATCGAAATATTCTGTTCAGTGACGAATCAACCTTTTCGACCAATGGCGTTGTGTCAACGCAAAATTGTAGATTTTGGGCTCAGAACAATCCAAATTTTCGTATCAAAACCCGGAGTCAGCGTTTCAAAAAAGTAAACGTTTGGTGCGGAATGCTCCAAAATAGAATCATTGGTCCCTATTTTTTGAATATTTTAAACCAAAATACATACTTGGAGCTTTTGAACAACTTTGTTATGACCGCATTAGAAGAGGAGACTTTATAGTTCAGAGGAAAGCTTTTCTATCAACAAGACGGATGTCCTGCACATTCCACACTGAGAGTTAGGGCCTGGTTAAATGGGCATTTTTCTAATCGGTGGATTGGACGCTTTGGTCCACTAAACTGGCCGGCGAGATCTCCAGACCTCAACCCACTGGACTTTTTCTTATGGGGCTACCTAAAAGAAAAAGTTTACGCAAACGAATAAGAAGACGATTTGGAAAATTTAAAACAAAAAATCATAGAAGCTGTTGCTAGTGTGAATGAAGAAATGCTTTCATCGACCTACCTAGAACTTAGAACACGAATAGAAGAAGGTGTACGAAGAGGAGGATATTACGGGGAATAATTTCAATGTTTAGAATTTAATTTGTTTTTTGTTATGTTGTATTAAAGAATAAATTATCCTAGATATGATGTATGCAGTTACTGCAATTGTTTATTACAGTTCGTTCTGTTATTCCATTAAATCATGCGAAGTTTACGCAATTTTATAATATCGTTCAAATAGCAGTAATTGACCTACCGTACTTTGATAATAATCAATATGGCGTCGACAATAGCAGAAAGATCTTTATTATTAATTTTTCGACGAAAATTTACATAACTCAATAACTTTCCGAATTTTATCAAAGTAGGACTATCATCCTGAAAATGCATTTGGCGATAACTCATTCCGAACAACTTTTCTTAACAAGATTTTGGCATACTATGAACAGAAAAGGTACTTTACCTAAAATGAAAATAGTTTTTGCTAAATCGAAAGTAGTCTAAAAATAAGTTTCAGGGCAAGCAAAACTTTTTATGAAGAATAACATTTTGCCGAAAATCGAAAATTCCAAAATAAAAAGTTTAAAAGAGTGCAACCCATCCGGGACACTCTATATATATATATATATATATATATATATATATATATATATATATATATATATATATATATATATATATATATATATATATATATATATATACATGTTTGGTACATCAATGCAAAAGATTTAAAGGGTGATAGAATACGTGATTTTGAGTCGATTTAAGCAACATACCTATATACCAAGTGTTGCCGTTTTGAGATAATGCCACTTTTAATATTTCTTGATTTTACCGTGTTTTCTGCAAATATCGAAGTGTACAAAGTAACAAGCCGTCTTATCGCAAATTTATACTAAGTTTTTATTCCTTATGAAGTGATTGTTCATATTCTTTTATCAGAAAAGCCTAATATGTCTTTGGTTCTTGCCTAGAACTTCTTAAACATGAAAGTTTAAATTTGTAAAAAGCAATCACTAAAATTCAAACGTGGATTTAGTCTAAAATCTTTCGTTAATTTTTTCCAATTTCAGTAAAACTTCCTTGGGCAATGGTCTTTAAGACAGCATGAATAGATTTACAAAAATTTTACAAACTGGAAAAATTGAATTTAATTACCAAAGTACGCCCTAGGCGCATTCCAAAACGTAAAATAGCCCTTCATTATTTAGTTTAAATAGTTTAAAAAGCAGATTTTAGAAAATGTCGATTTATTAAACATTAATATTTATTATTGGTGTTCAAAATTGTACTGCACGAGTTATATTATGATATCAAGAAAGTAAGGAACCTTTACCGCGCCGGCCATGTTTGTAGGCTAGCGATAGTAATTTGGCCGGAACCGTACAACCCTTAATGTCGTGATGCTCATAATTAAAGAATGTATTAAATTACACATTAAATTATTTCCATAAATAAACGAAAAGTCTAAAAGATATTAAATAGCAAGATTTCTGAAAATAAACTCGATTTTGCTAGAAAATTTTACATTCCAGTGTTAGTGAGGTGAAAGAAATTTGAATTAGAAAAGTTTGTAAAAAGTACTGTGGATAACCAAAACATTTTCAAAATCTGCTTTTTAAACTATTTAAACTAAATAATGAAGTGCTATTTTACGTTTTGGCAATGCCTAGGGGTATTTTGGTAATTAAATTCAATTTTCCAATTTTAAAATTTTTCAAATCTATTCATGCTATTTAAAGACCATTGCCAAAGTTTTACTGAAATTGAAAAAATAAGAAAGATTTTAGACTAATCACTTTGAATTTATATTTTTACAAATTAAAACTTTCGTTTAAGAAGTTCTGAAGAACCAAAGACATTTTAGGCTTTTCTGATAAAATATAGAACAATATTAATAGAATAAAAAACTTAGTATAAGTTTGGATAAACTTTTCTTGTACACTTATTTTGCAGAAAAGCACGGTAAAATCAAGAAATATTAAAGTGGATTATCTCAAAAGGAACACTTGTATATAGGTATGTTTGCTTAAATCGACTCAAAATCATGTATTCTATCACTTTAAATATTTGATCGATGTCAAACACTGTATATATATATATATATATATATATATATATATATATATATATATATATATATATATATAATATATATATATATATATATATATATATATTATTCCTATTGCTCCCTGTTTCAAGCTTTAAGGTTCTCTTTCAGGAATAATAACTTATCTTTTCTTCCTTTAAAGCTTGTGGTGCCTATTTCTTGTCTGTTCTCCCTATCTGTCTGCCTACCATTTGGTTCTTGTCTTCTAACTAGCCTAACCACCTTCTTTATTTTTATCCACACTTAAAAACACCCACGCTATCCGAATGCTTTGCAGTCTCAAGACCATTGAGCTTATTTGCTAGTCGAGCTAACAATTTGTCCTCCCTTTTTTATGTGACATGGTTAGTTAGACACATTGAAAATATTAGGATATTTAACTGGAAGGTAATTACGATATATTATAAACCACAGAAGTATTTCTGTAATAATATTTTGGATGTGAATACTTAAAATAGTAGCAGAATATGAAACTATTTTATAATAGAAGGTATCGTGGCATTTTGTTCTACATACATAAAGACAAAATTTACAACGATTGGGGCTTGTATCTCGATAGCACAGTTGGTTACGCGGTACTCTAGCAAAATACAGATCGTAGCTTCAAACCCCTCTCCCATTATCTATATTTTTATTTTCTGTAATTATATCCGTTCAACATAAAAACGTCCACACCATTAATATATTTGTTATGATTTGTTAGGATGAAGTTAGACAACATCTTAAAATACTGTTCTAGGAATTATTATAAAAAATGTAGGAATAAAACGCGTTCTAACATTAGGTACTCTAAAACGTATCTTTGGTAGCAAACATGAGTCTCGTCTATTAACCCATTTAATAATGTATAAAGAAATATTTGACCGTTAGATACTCTGCTCTTTTTTAACGTATTTAAGAAGCTCCATATTGAAACTAATTCTGAATATGAAATATGTTGAGGCATTGACTAAAAAATGTATCGTTTGCGTTCGATATAAAACAAAAGTTTAAAGATCTAAATTGGGTACGTTCCAGATAGAATTGATATTTGTCGAAGTACGGTGACCAAATTATAGAACAGTACCTTAGTTTAGTATGTTCTAAGGACTTATATAAAGTTATGAACGAAGCCGTGGTTCTAATGACTTTACAATTACAGTAGCGAAAGCCCAATAACTGCACCAAACGTTTTCAGATGTCATTAATATGAATTATATAATTTAGGTTTGAATCGAGTATGACCCTCAAATCTTTAATTTCACTCACACGTTCTAGTATAATGTGATTAATTGAGTAATCAAACGAAATTTTATAAATTTTCCTAGTGAATGATAACATTTTGCATTTAGATATATTAAAATACAATTTATTATCATAGGTCCATTTAACTAGTATATTAACGTCATCCTAAATCTGTGACAATCGTCATTACCATTTAAGCTTGTACAAATTTTAAGGTCAACCGCAAACAATAAGAATTTGGTTGTTTGTATATAGTTGCTAACGTCATTTACAAATAATAGAAATAGAAGAGGCCCCAAGTTACTTCGAGGTACTCCTGACAAACCAGTGAACGTATCGGTTGATAGTCAATATATACAAACATATTTCAGTTACATCAGTAATCCCCGAGTAGTCGTATTAATGTATCGCGAAATCCGAAGCTACGAAGTCTTTTTAAGAGAATTCCGTGGTTTAATTTGTCACAAAATTTGTCGAAAAGTGACTTCCACCCGCGAACAATTTTCCAAAGCGTTTGTCGCGTAATTACTTAGATTCATAAAATTTGTACAAGTATATCTTTTGGCATGAAACCATGGTGATGCATAGAAATTTCATCAGCAACATCTGCAAACAGTTTTTTTTACTAATATCGATTCGAATACTTTCGCTGGGGTACACAAAACAGCAATTGGTTCATAGTTAGAAATAAGATCTGTTTTGCTTGATCTTTGAACAGGAACAATTCTTGATGTTTCCCATATTAACGTAAATTTAGCTTGACGTATGCATGCGTTAAACAAGGTACACAACGGTTTAGCAAACGCATACTTACAGTCTTTAAAAATATAACCTGGAATCCCGTTTCATATTTTTCAAACTTTCAATAACTTCGTTAATTAAAATAACCATTGTAGTTAATTGAGATTTAGGACATGAACCAATTACCTTAAATTTGAAATACTCCGCAAAAGCATTAGCCATAGAGTGGCCAGATGTGAATATTTCATTTTCAAACTTCGTACACGCGGGCATGGATGAATTTCCCTTCTTTGAATTTATAAAATTGAACAATTTATTTGGATCATTTTTAATGTCATTTCGCATTGATCAACATATAAGAAGTAAGTTGTCGAGATTTCTTTCCTTAAGGCGGCCCTAATCTGACAATATTTACTTTGCATCAATGGACCTTTTGATCTTGTGTATTTTTTTCTACGTCTATCTTTAACCTTAATATTGTTAATCATGGATTTATTAAATAAAGGCCATAAAAGTTCGACCTTTAAAATGAAATTTTTTGTTTTTATGTATTGCACCGTTCTTTTCAAACGTATTGACAACTGTGAAAGATATTAATGAATGATGATAATCTATTACAAACATGTGTAGTGTCGACCGACTCAATTGTGGTCTATCAACGTCTTCTTTTAGTACTGCTACTATTTTGTTGAGGGTAGGAATTTCTTTATTGATGTAGAAGGAATGAATTTTTCTTCCGATATGAACTTTTTCTTCTTAACTTAAACGTTGTTTTTTTCTTCCTGCTGAGCAAGCCGGTTCTTTCTAAACACCCCCTTTCTTTTCTTTTAATAATCTGTATACTTTTGACTTCCCCACTTCCGTCCTATTACAACACATTTCTACTGCACCATCAAGAACGGTTTTCATACTTTAAGGCATTATGTACGATATGATAATTTCTTCATTCCTAGGGAGTGAACTCACGTTTCAAACATTTTGCTGGAGAAAAACCGAAAGGTGCCATTTTCAGCACCGTTTTCAACCATAACTAGAAAATAACTGAGAATTTTAAAGTACTTGTTTTGAAATAACAAATATGGTAATTGCATCTTCATGCATCGCCCATTAAGTGAGTCATATGTCTAATTTAAGTATAATTAGATAGTTGTGTAACGAGTACTTTCTAAACTTTCTTGGAATTTCGGACCATTGTGGCTATGTATAACTATGATGTTTGTGTTAATTCAATCTCAAACAATTTGTACGTAACTAAGAAAGATAGAGTTGTAGCTTAATTTCCTATTAAGTGAAGTGCTAAATTGATTTACCTAAATTTAAAACAAAAAGGTGATAATGACGTCATAAACGGAAGTAGTAATGGGACACCTTCCGCCATCTTGGATTTTGACGTCACTTCCGGTTTTACACGCCCACGTGGGGGACCGGATTTTCCACCCTTATTTTTACTCGCTTACGTGTAGGACGTATTTTTCACCCTATTTTTGCACATCCACGTGTGAGACCGCATTTTCAACACTATTTTATATACCCTCGTGTGAGACCGTATCCTTTCTTTCGAAGGCCCTTTTCAACCTAATTTTACACCACGTGTGAGACCGTGTTTTCAACCCTATTTTTACATACCTCCGTGTGAGACCGTGTTTTCAACCCTAATTAAAGTTTTTGATTTTTAATGGCGTACGTGAAGGACCGTATTTATTACCCTTATTTTGAGATGGTAATCTTTTAATTATTTTTATTAATATAAGATGATGATCTTTAATTATTTTTATTAATTAATTATCCTAGGGGAGATTCTTAAGCTGATAGCTTTAAGATGGTGATCTTTAATTATTTTTATTAATTAATTATTTTTTAACCCCAGGGAAATGGTATAAAAGATGGTTTATTTAATTTTGTGTTTTAACTATTAACATTTATTAGAACTTGTTTTATCAGATATTATTTAAAGAATTGATTAGATAATAATAATCACGTACACATTGACTGTATTTCCCCATTTTATTTTATTAGCGTATTTTTTACCAATTAGACTGTTATTACATTTATTTTAATGCCTATCTACAGGTTGTTTAACATACGAAATTTATTTATACACTGATTACATGTTAACACGTTTCGGAAAGTGCAATTGTATCGTGCCCCAACATAATGTAACTTATAAGATGATCTTAAAGCTGTAATCTGTTAGATTACAAATTTTATAATGATAATTAAAAAAAATATTATTAGAGTTGATATGCCGTTTTATTTCAAGTAATTGTTTCAATATATATAAAATGTGTAAGTGGACCTGTATTATTTGTTGTAATATGTGTTATTACACTTTCTTTTAATTACCGGTTGTAACCTTCTACTTACATAACTTCAACTTATACACGAAATAATAACGACTTCCACTAGTTTATAACACAATCGCTATGTAGCGTGTTTTTTTTACTCGTACTTCTATAAACTATTAACGCTCCATTTAATGGGCGATCAACTATCTGAAAAGGTTAACTGTTAAAGTATACGATGAAGATCGTTTAAAGCAAACCTTGTATTATTCTTATATACGAATGATATTTCAAAAATTCTAGTATAATTAACATGAAGGTTTATAAATCTACATCCAGAACAAGGAAACAGTTTTAAACACAAAGAATTTATCTGTAAGCAGACAATGCTATCACATAAGACGTTTTACAAAAACGTGGTTATTCCACATTGAGAAAATTGTTAGTCATGAGAAACAAGTTGGTCTTGAAGTTAGCCTTGAAGTTAGCTAGTCATAGGTTTCGAAGTTTACCTTGAAGTTAGCCTTTCGAGGAACTTTTATAAAAAATGTACACTTGAGTTTAAGCTGACGTATATTGGTTTATGTCTATTTTTATTATGCTAAGAAAAATGTTATTAAAAAATGTTTTCTATTAATTACCATTTGTAGACTATATGTTTTATCTATACACGAAATTTTATTTCAACAGCATACTCATTCTACCTTGAGAAAATTGTTAACCTTGAGAAACAAGTAGGCTTGAAACTCAAAAAACTCCCTGTTACCACTCTCGTCAATGTAGATAGAGGTCCAATGCTGGTCTGGTTTGTTTGCAGGATCCGTGTTTACGATAATCGCACACGGTCGATGCGTGTCTGGGTAGTTGATTAGAAGCACTACAAGTCGAAAACACATTCTTCTTGTGGGATCGATTTCAAGCATCTCAACACTTCTGCGATACATCTTTGTGGATTTTTATCAGATGGGATTAATAACAACGTCAACTAAACGTTTTAAAAATTTCTAATCTGAAAATAAGAGTGACGTAATCTATTTTATTTTGAAATTTCATAGAGAGCATCACCATCATCGAGATTTTGAGATACTATCATCTCATCGTCTTCACCTTGAACGATTATATTGTAACAACCTATAAAAGTAGCTAATAACCCTGACAGTTTATCAGACATTATTACATGGACATGAGGTTAGTCCTAAATTAAATGGTTTCAACGCTGCTCTGGGAATGCTGTACACCTTAAACCTTTAAGTCTGCTCGCCGAAGTTGTACCGTATTCACTTTCTTCAATTTTATCTGCACTCTGTTTCGAGGCTGTAGTACGTTTTCTAATACATAAACAGAATCTTCAATACTGTGATACGTGTAGCAGAAAAACACATTAGCTAGTTAGTTTCACCTCTATATTACTTTACATGCAAGCCTGATCTTATCATAAATAAATACATCTGTCAAAAAAGCTAATTAAACATAACTCCACGGCCAGGTATAGCAAGCAACGCTTCCAATTATAGCTTTTAGTCAACACAATAGGGCCTACAAATACATACAATCGGCTAGCACTGCTTTAGCACGAGGATTAAACGAAAAACACGCATGCACGCACGTACACACGTACGCACGCACGCACGTACACACGTCACGCACGCACGCAAGCTCGCACGTACGCCGTCGTACGCACGCACGTACGCACGCTCGACGTACGCACGCACGCTCGCACGCTCACGTACGCCGTTCGCACGCCCGTACGCTCGCACGACGCACGTATCACACACACACACACACACACACACACACACACACACACACACACCACACACACACACACACACACACACACACACACACACACACACACACACACACACACACACACACACACACACACACACACACACACGAGAGAGAGAGCGAAAATACGCTAAAGCGAAAAACTTGTAAACTTGCAAACATGAATCAAGACGGTGGAGCACCGCTAGGAAAAAAACAGGTTTATTAACAAAATCGAAGGAAAGCTTAACGTTTTGAAAATATATTATTATTATTATTATAAACAACAATACATCATTATTATTTAATAACATGCTTTAACGGTTTTCTTCTTCTTCTTGAACCGTGAGTCGTCCTCATCATCATCATCATGATTTTGAGATTTGCCCTTCCCCCCTACCTCATCGCTCTTCTTTCTCTTCTGTGAACCATCACCATCATCTTGGATGTGAGATACACCCAGCTCAACCACGTCATCGCTTTCATCATTATCTTGAACGGTTATGTTGTAATAGTTTATTAACAAGTCAGTAAAATCTCTAATGTCCGCTGATGTTGGCTCATAAACAGGAGAATACATTATAGTAATGCTCACTCGATGACAGTTACACTTTAAAGAGCGAAACACACGAGAAACGAGAACGCAGCTAGCCTTGGGTCTTGTGCGCAAGCGTGTTCGTCAATGTTATGGTAGAATCGGACATCTTCGGGGGATGTCTGAAGTATTGACCTAACCACACTCTAACATAGCCCTGGGAATGTTTATAAATCTAAACGCCTCTTTTATGGTCGAGGTATTTTCTATTAAGACGTCAGAACGCAGCTAGCCTTTGGTCTTGGGCGCAAGTGTGCTCGTCAATGTTCGGGTAGAATCGGACATCTTCGGGGGATGTCTGAAGTATTGACCTAACCACACTCTAACATAGCCCCTGGGGATATGTTTATAAATCTAAAAGCCTCTTTTATGGTCGAGGTATTTTCTCCTAAGACCCGGTCTATCGGAGAACAAAATCAAATTTTGTAAACTTGAAACAAATGATCCAGGAAAATGGAGCTTTCCGATAAACGATGCATACCGTCATGATTTAGTCCAATGTGGTCTCCAACAAAATTTAGATCTTAGCAATGAATATTATCCAAAAAATGAAAATGGAGGACACTTTTCAAATTTTTATTATACGAGAAAATTGAGCAATGGCAAAAGTCAGCATCGTAGGTGGTTAGTATATTCAACTTCACAAGAAAAAGTATATTGTTCCAGTTGCAAACTTTTCTCTGGCTTACAAACACAGAGGATTCTAGGCTGTAATGATTGGAAACACCTAAATACTATTCTTGAACCCACGAAAATCAGAAAGTACATAGAAAAAGCATGATTCAATGGTTTCATTTGAAAAAGGTATTAAGCATGGAAAGACTATTGATCATGAAAATGAGAGATTAATTCAAGAAAGTCAGAAACATTGGTATAATTTATTCGAAAGGTTGATTGTATAATTAATTACTTAGCTAGGTAAGTTTCGAGGCATACAAGAATCTCTTGATCCAAATCACATTAAATAGCGGAAATTTTATTGATCTGGTCAAATTATTATCTAAATATGATTTAACACTCCGTGACCACTTAAGTCGTATCAATGAAAAAGCTAAATTATCACTATTTAAGTCCGCAGATACAAAATTAGCTTATTTCATTGATGTCAATGAGGTTATAGGAAAAATTAAACGAGCTAAGAACTATGCTATAATGCTGGATTACACAAGAGATATTAGTCGGGTCGAACAAATGTCTGTTATGTTAAGATACGAGAATACGTCCACCGGTAATTTAGAAGAACATTTTCTCGTTTTTTTAGCAGAATCAGAAACAAGAGGAGAGTTTTTAACAAACAGTCATACTCAATGAACTTGAAAAACATCAATGAAATATTCAAAATTCTAGAGGCCAAGGCTACGATAATGGCATCAATATGGTCGGTATTAACAAGGGAGTAAAGTCAAATCAAGAATATTAACTATCAATCTAAGAGCATTCTTCACTCCATGTGGTTCCCGCAGTTGGAACCTCATCTTAGTAGACGCAGCCAACACATCACCTATCGCAAAAGTGTTTTTTAGTTTCATTCAAAAATATATGTCCTTTTTTCCAAATCCAACAAGAGATGGGAATTAGTAAAGGATTAATTGAAGATAACCTAGAAATCGTTGTCTGATACAAAATGGGAAAGCCGAATTGCTTCTGTAAAAGCTATATTATTTCAGTTAGATGATATTATCGATTGTATAAATAATCTGAAAAATCAATCTGAAGATGCAGACACTCTCTGCAATTATAACTGAAATGCTTACTGTGGAATTTATTATCTTGATACACGTGTGGTATGAAATATTAAACCGCGTCAATAACATAAATAAGATCTGGTAAACAGTCAACATAAATTTAAAGGTCGCTATCGACCATTTGCGCAATTTTAGTGACTGGATCCCAAAATTTCGGGAAACAGGCTTTAATGAATGTACTGCAAAAGCCTAAGGAATTTATAGAAAAGAGCAGTTGTGAGAATCCAACGACTTTTAAAGAGGAGAGTTCACATATAAAAGAAAATGTTTAATTATGAAGTTGTAGATGAGCCTAATGATTTAGGTGTAGTACTTCAAGATGGAGAAGACTTAGAATCTTATGAGCTTTACGGAGAATTTGAAGTTATACATATATATATATATATATATATATATATATATATATATATATATATATATATATATATAATATATAATATATATATATATATATATATATATATATATATATTATATATTATTTAAATTATACAAAATGCCAATAAAGATTTTTAAACTTGTAGTTATTGTTAATTCGCGTATAATAATAATAAAAACCTTTTATTTCCATTACATCAGTTTGATATTCTTAAAAACATGTTAATTTAGTTTAACTCTGTTATATATAAGTAATTATTACTTTCCAGTCTTTTTAATGGGGTTTTTATAACAGTTAACGAACACGTTTCTATGAAATAGTTTGTGTGTGTGTGTGTAATTGAACATGCAAATAAATCAGGTATAATTTTCTGAATGTATAGATGGTGTCTGTTTAGAAAGAGAGAATCTGTCTATACATAAAGCATCATTGCATTAGGGTAGAAATTATTTATTATTTCACGTCATGTTTAATTAGACTTTAATGCATTCAGTTTGAACTGTAATCTGTTTTCCGCAAACTGTAAGACATAATTTCGGTTGATTGATTGATTGAGATTGATCGAACAAAAAGGCTTTAATTAGGGATAAAAGTTCCGCAGGGGTTGAAAAAGGCCTCCGAAAAGAAACCACAAAATAAGGGTGAAAAATACGGTCCCTTCACGTTGGCCTGACCGGAAGTGACATCCAAATCCAAGATGGCGTTAAGTGCCTCCGTTCTACTCATAGGACTTTGAGCTTGGTATTGTCAATGTAATTTTTGCAATACCTTATTTCCCACTGCGGGCAAAATTTTATTCTAGCCACGCAAAACTATGCATAATTACAATACAAAACACAAAATTGAGTAATGTAAATTTCACGTCTGTGAGGTTAGCAGTATTCCTGTAATTTCTACTATAACTTGTTTCTTATAGAAGCGCAACATTTAACTTTAACGGTGCAAAACGGCGCATAATGGATGCCTAACCATGGCACAATAAAAGGTTAATTTATACATGCAATGGTTTATTTCCTATAGCGCTGCAAACTTTTATTTTTGCTGGACAAAATTGGGCCTTTTTAACGCCTAATTACTATACAGGTGTCTAGGATCTACCCACGTTATGTGTCTATCTTTGTTATTATAAGAGATACAGAGTTGGTTAAATTAGCAAAGTTGGGCAGAATTACATGATAATTCAAATACCGATAAGAAAATTCAACATTGTTGCCAACTTTATAAGATATTTGAAAATAAGTAAAAATCCTCCAAATTTTCAATCGGCTATATCTTCTTTAACATTAAATATACGAAAAAGTTATGTGAGAGACTTTTGATGGCTATTTTTACGCAAAATGGGAAAATGCGAATAAAACATTTTTTTAGTAATTATTTTTCGAGCTACAACCCAAACATACATTTTTTTAAATGGCAACTATAGGTGATTATGGCCTCATTCGGTGGCTTATTTTTTTCTAATTTCAAAAATGTATAGCTTTGTATGTTTAGTATTATAAGTTAACTCACAAGTTTCAAAAAATTGTAATTATAGTATTTACTAAACAAATGCAATGTTTGCCGTGATGTGATGTGACAATTAAAAACAGAACTCTGCATTGATTGATTGTCAAATAGTAGATATTGCATTATTTGTTGTAACCAGTTGTAGTTCGTACTTAAATAGTGAAAATTAATTTATTAATGGCTTATTCTTCTGAAGAAAGAAATGACATGCTTTTTTGCTATTACGTGTCTAACAGAGATCTAATGCTGCTTCGGAATTACATCTTCAAACTTATATGGAAAGAAGACAACCCGATGTGAGATTATTTGCTAAACTCGAATCGAATTAAGAAAAATATGGGGCTTTTACTAAACCTCAAAATTTTAAATTAATGTAAACACAGAAACAGAAGAACGTGTTTTAGCCTACGTCGAATTTAAACCTAGTAAATCTCTTCGTGAAATTACCAACGATTGCAACTCTTCCAAAGATGAAGCCCACGTTATTTTGAAACAAAATAATTTTAAGCCATATATTCCTATAGGAAATACATTGTATGTTGAAGATTATCAGACAAGATTACGTTTTGCTACACGATTGATTAATGAAAGTCGAGCAAACAATCAATTCTCGAAAACCATTCATTTTACCGATGAAACAAAATTTAAAAACAACGGCATCCTCAATAGAAAAAAATCATAACCAATGGTCCCAAGAAAATCCTCATATTACTGTTGAAAGGAGAGATCAATATGCTATTTCAGTAAACGTTTGGTACCAAAATCCTTGCACCGTTTTTTTTTATGAATACAATTAGATTCCAAAAGATATCTAACTTTTTACGAAACGAATCTGAAGAAATTTTAGACGACCTTCCGTTGAACGTAATTCAAATTTTGAATTATTTTCAACACGATAAACACAATGGATTACTTGTGTGTAACTATTTACAGGAACGTTTTAATAATTGGATAGGAAAACGAGGTCCAATAGCTTGGCCGCCGCGATCTCCAGACTTAACCCCCTGGATTTTTTCTTGTGGGGTGAAATTAAAGACAAAGTGTGCCGAGTAAAACCTGGTAACCTAGACGATTTAAAAAACAAAATTGGTATTGCTATACGACAAATTAGAACCCAAAGTTTATTAAAAGTTCAAAACGAAATATTAAAACGATGTCAAATGTGTGTTCAAAATGATGGAGGGCATTTTGAAGCACTTCTATGGTTGTTATCTGTTTATATTTTTTGCTGTTACTTTACGTTGTAAATTAAATTTATTTATAACTTTTTTATTTTAACAATTCAGCACATTATTTCTTGTTCCACAAATTTAGTAGTAGAATATGAGATTATTTTGTTATTTAAATGTTCACGGCATACTTTAATTTGTTTAAATAAATATTATAATAATCTTTTTTTTGAAAATTTGAGTTAACTAATAATATTAAACGTACAAAGCTATACATTTTTGAAATCAGAAAAAAATAAGCCATCGAATGGGTCCATAACCACCTATAGTTGCTATTTAAAAAATGTATGTTTGGGTTGTAGCTCCAAAAATAATTACTAACAAATTTTTTGAATAAAAATAGCTATCAAAAGTCTCTCCTATAACTTTTTCGTATTTTGAATATTAAAAAATATATAGCCGATTGAATATTTGGACGATTTTTAGTTATTTTCAGATATCTTAGAAAGTTGGCAACAATGTTGAATTTTCTTATCGGTATGTGAGTTATCATGTAATTGTACCCAACTTTGCCAATTTAAACAACTCTGTATCTCTTATAATAACAAAGATAGCCATAGAACGTGGGTAGTTTCTAGACACCCGGTATAAGAAAAAATAGTTTCTGCATTTCTCGCCTATAAAATTAGCCTAACTATGTTATTTTATAATAACTGCTTACCTATAAGGGTGCAAAACTTTACTTCAGCTTCGCAGAATGGCGCGTAATTGGAGCCTAAGTACTTCATACGAAAAGATAATTTATCCAAAAGTTCGCGGCTTCGTGAAGTTAGAATTAGAACATTGTACACGACGATGATTAAAATCTTCTGCAATAAATACTATATTAATGTCACACGTATCTGTTAATATTTATCGTTATCATATGTACAACATTTTGATTAAGAAAAAGACGTTGTCAAGAGAATGATTAATGAAATTTAACGGTAATTTTGAATAACTTTAGGGCCTAGGTTATTACATACGTAGGACATTGTACGTTTATAAACCAAAAATAAAAAATTTATGTGGGCATTCTTACCATTCACCATAAGATGTAAGTATTTACTGTTTTGCGGTTTTTCTGTAATAATATCTCAGATTCTTAATGTGTTCAGTAAGTGATTCATGCAAGTCATTAATTCAGAAACAATACTTTCATTATGTTTTACGACTCACCTAAGAAATAAGTGTTTATGTTTTAAATGTTCTTAAAATGTTACAACATGGCAATACAATGAATCAGAATAAATAAAAGATGTCAAAATTGCTTCCAGCTGGAAATAATTGTAATGAAATTAACAGAACTAACGTGACGTACCAGACACGACAAATATCGTTGTAATGGTTAATTACACCGTTAGTGCCAACTTTAACGGATTTATTACTCGTTGCGTTTAGTTAAAAAAAATTATTTATTACTGTAGACCAGGGTGGTCTATTTTTCATTTAAATAAGGTATTTAGTATAAAAATTATTACAAAACCGTAAATTCGCGAAATCGAGGAAAAAAGGTAATTTCGGTCTTTAATACTAACTTTCAAAATAAATGACCGACATTAATTAAAATAAGAGAGCCAACTTTATAAGAAAAGCGTACGTTTTTCTGGAATAGCAGCTGAAAGTCAACAAGAAACTACTTCAAAGTTATTGTGAGGAAATACATTCCCTTATAAGCAGAATTAGCGAGACGGTTGTTTTTCTATAGACATCTGAATGGCCATTTTATCTCGATTCGTTTCAATTCCTTTTATGTACTAAATTAAAGATCTTGCTCATACATATAAATTTGCAGTATCTTACTGTTCATATAGTAAATGCCGTTGCGATATTACTCACAATAATCCTAATGGATTGGAAGATAACTAATTTGGAACATAGACTAAGTAAAATTAGTTGTATTTAGTAACGTCTTCCGTTTTAGTGTTCCACTACTCAAAATCCAGCTTTCTACCAATTCAATTAAAATTTAATCACATTACTTTATTCACTCTACCCAATAAATTATTAGACAAAACTTTGTAGTCTTGAACTGAAATTCGGAAAAACCAAGACTTCCGTCATCTAGTTTTCAGTAATTTATTAATAAGTTTACCCATTAACGCCTAATATATATTTTTTAAATATGTATATTTCTATTTAATTTCATCCACAAAAAAGATTAAAAAAAAATGTTCTATGTAAATTTTTCACAAAAAAGTCTGTCCTATAACACACTGGTCACAAACGATTAACAATATCTTTATTTTTACAGAACAATAAGTTTTAAGAAATACAGAACACTCCTATAAGAAAATAAATTTATTATAATAAGAAAAAAACAATTATTGCGTATGATAGAATACCTTTTTTTTTATTACAAGGTGAGAAATGTGGAACTGTACATACTCCTACCACGTATGAAAGCCTCTAAAGGAACCTAAAATGAGCATTTCAAAATTTATACTCTTCTTGCTTAATTATCTACAGAGTGATATACGCATTTTGAATAAAACTACTCTAGGCCATAACTTTGTTAATGTTGATTTGATTGATTTTATATTTTGGTGACAATTTCCTACCTAATTATCACACGGGAACAAAATTTAAAAAAGACTGGTCTTTAAAAATTAGCCGGCTTGGATTCTAGAATTGTATGAGTAGAAGAGAGGCATCATGCGCCATGCTGGATTTTGACGTCACAAGGATGCCCCCTTTCGGAGGCCTTTTTCCACCCTTATTTTTTATGGTTTCTTTTCGGAGACCTTTTTCAACCCCTTGATTTCACCCCTATGGTTTCTTTTCCTTTAATTATGGAATTTTCATCCTAATTAAGGCCTTTTTGTTTTACTGCTTACTTGAGGGCGTATTTTTCACCGTTATTTTATGGTTTTTCGGTGGCTTTCAACCCATGATGAATTTCAACCCTGATTATTTTGTTTGTATTAAGAGTCCTTTTGGTACCCTGGAGGTTACAATTGTGCGTATTCTTTTAATTCCTATCTACAGATTGTAACCTTACAAAATTTTATTTATACATTGGGGTTGTATTCTAATAAGGAGGCCTACTGCTATCTTGTTAGTCTGATATAGGGCTTCGCAACTTACTGCTGGGATTTAGCCCCGTGACTCTTGAAGTAAAATTTGAATTTGTATTCTAATAAGGAAGCCCTATTGCTATCTTGTAAGACAGGTGTTTGAACTTGTGTTAGGGTTTGATCTTGCGTGGGGGAATTTGAATGACAGTAAAATTTAATTATAGAACACTTATTTTATTGTAAATATCATAATTAAGAAGCCTCACGTACTGCAACTCGTATTTACCTTTCCCTTAAAGTAATTAATAATAAAGCGGTTTGAACAAAATATTATATGTTGTCCAGACATTCATACATGCAAATTTTTTTATAAAAGCCGCGTTAAAAGGTTGGAATGTAATAATTACATGTTTTAAATTCCACAACAACAATATGTAGTTAGAAACCACTGTTCATGTTTACTTTTAGCTAATTACTGTGTAATTATGTAAACCTGTTAATTTTAATAATATACCAACCGAGTAACACACTTTCCTTAAAACGCTAAAGACATAACTTTTATTACACGATTTTTAAAAACACACGTTCTGAATTAAAAAGAAAGAAAAACAATAGGCTTATCTGATATTACACAACTCTTACTTAAAAAAAGTAAGGTACTAAAAAATCTCTTTATTTATCAGAATAGAATGGTTAGGTAACATGCGTTAAACAACAATTTAATTATCTCGTCATTTACAATTAAACATGCACTAAAAAAGTTTTCTACAAAATCAATCATTGATAAACTATTTAATCTACAATATAGAAACGTTAACTTGTGAAAACCACACACATCCGAATGGCAATCCTGCAGTATTGTTTTATTGTAACGGAACCATCTAGAATTCTTCTCTAGGAAACGTAAATGATACCCTTGAGGTGCTCGTCCAAAGGAATCAAAATACTCCCCGTTACCATTATCATCAAAGTAGATATCGGTCCAATGCTGACCCGGTTTGTCTGCAGGATCCGTGTTTACAATAATTGCACACGGTCTAGGTGCATGTCTCGGTAGTTGATTAGAAGCACATACAAGCCGAAACACATTCTTCTTGTGGCTGGGGATCGATTTCAAACATTTCAACACTTGCACCGCATATATCTTTGGAATTGGTATGCATCCAGTCTTTCAGTATTAAGGCGTTTTCCAGTGCACACATAGGCCCAGTGATGTTATGGTTTAAGCAGCTATATGGTTTTGCTTCGTTTTTCAATTGTTTAATCGACGGGCAACCAGTCTCCTCCAGGTTTACTATTGGTTTGTTAAGAAACCATGAAAACTGTTGTTTTTCACTGCCCTTAACGTGAATCTTGTTAAATGGGCGCAACACTCTTATCAATTCCTCGCCCAAATTGTTGTAGTGTACATGACCTGACCACCATTTCAGCCCATGATAATTATCCTCCATAAATTTTATCTGTTGTGACATGGATCTTGATATAAAGTAACCTCGAGGTGGTTTTATTAGTATCAACGATAAACGATCATGATCTGTAACCACAGCAATTTCTTTCGGTATGAATTAGTTGTTAACACCACTAAACCCTTGTACGTCCAAGTATGCGTCCACCTTCTTTCGGCTGGTGCTGTACACTGAAGATCGCAGGTTACAACTACCACTTTTAACAGCTAAAATCCAAAACGACGTTCCGATGTTTATCGATCTCGATCACGTTATTGAATTCTGCATACTCCAAACAGTTAACGGTTTCGGGGAGCGCTTCTTCAAACCCGACTTCCAGACGAAAGGAACCGTTTCTAACTAAATTCCAGTGCGTACTAGCGTTTGCAGACAAGTCAGGTGTTAGGTCAAAGGCCACTAAACAGTAGCCGTTGGGGTAATCACTTCTCGATAGATCGTTACCTTCATTCAAAAAATGAATACCCGTACCAGAGAATAAGGTGTGATACGCTCATACATATAAACCATTAGCTGTAAAGTCTGGTTGTAAGGCCTTCGAAGAAATTTGTTGTCCGTGAATATATAACGACACTTAGTTAATATTGCAGTGATGAAAACTGAACGGGTTTGAAGGGTAATCACCGTTGAAGGCTTTATTTGCTACAAAGCCTACGATGCATCGTTTAGGTAACTGACCCAGGAAAACATTATCCAATGATTTTCGCTGTATGCCTGCAGGTATAGTTAACACTTTTACGTCGGTCCTTGTAACAGGGTATTTTACGGCGGTTGTTTTTAAAGCTTTAACGTGCGCAATTAGAATAGTTGGATTGATTCGCATACGTCTCACCAGTAAACTAGCGTCTATAATTCGCACCTTGTAAGTTGAAGCGGGTGCACGTGACCAATCATCTCTATCTGTTTCCCGTTGGCCGAAAGTGCTTGACGTTTTGAAAAACCGTTATTTGCGTTTCCCAGTGTATTCATTTGTCCAGATGTATCATTGTGCCATAAGGTACATCCTAGATATGAACTCTTGGCCTCCTTTCCATAATTTAGCAGCATAACGATATATGAACGGTAGGCGTAGGTGTTGTTTGGTTGTGATTGTTTACCCGTGCTACAACATCAGCGTCTGTAAGTGCTGTATCATCTTGTTTTAGAACTTTATCTGTGATGTACAACTTGGTCTGGCTTAAATCTATGTAATCGTTTCCATTTCCGGGGACTACAAATTCTATTGGGGCCTCATCACTCAGAGCTGATAAGGGGTTGTAAAATATTCATTCACCACTCTCGATACTTGTCTGCGTCGACGGTAAAGCGAACAAATCCAATTCGGACGCATTCACACGATTGGGCATGTAGAAAAGCCATTTTCTTGAAAATATATCGTTGTAAGTAGGCTTCTTCTTAGCAACAGCTCTCGGTAGAGACTGGTTATTTTCGAACAGACGTACTATTTTATAACCCGAACCTTCCATCATTTTATCAATTTTCTCGTCGGCTTTACACTTAAGGTTCCCACGTGCCTTGTGAAATCTTTCTTGAAACGAATCCTTAATAGGTCGATTTTCTATGACCTCACCAAGAATATTAGCACCCGTTCTTAGAGCTTTTTTGCAATAGCCTTTGCGCCAGACTTAAATAACGGTATTATACTTCGAAATATACTACTTAACCAGCTTCCTATTCCATGACCACGTTGATATGGTGCACCTCTGTATATAGAACTGATACCGTTACCGGCCTGATTCATGTAATATTGCTGATAAGGGCAAACCATTATTGTACTTTCTTAAAGTGTAGCTTCATACATGACGTTCCAAACTCAAATGGCATTGCTGCACCCGTATCTGTTTTTATATTAATCTCGATGTTTCCAAATTCCCGTGTCATCACCGGTATGTAGTGTGCAGGCGACCACATCTTTATGACTCCCGTAAGCATAGTTTTCTGAAGTAATATTTATTATGCGCATAAGCGGAGATAAAACATCTCCCATAATTTGCGGGTCAACGATGTCGCAATAAACAAACATCTGAGTTGGTAATCCTATACATATACTAGCGGGGTGATGGGGCATTGGTTCCATAGCTATGTTCTGATACGGACGATAACCCAATTGTAAAGCTAGACTTAGTGAGAATCCGAATAGCGAGAGCTGAGTTTTTAATTTCGTAGTGACGCGCTTGGTTAGATTATGAAATTCGATTGTTAGCAATTTACTTAGTAGTACATGGTTACTTAGCTCGCTGTCAATTTTTTCTATGTTGGCATAATTTCCCGAAGCGAAACGTATCACGTAGTGGCCATCTTCAATATAAATGATCTTCGCGTTGTCGCGTTGAAAATATTCAGCGGCCTTTTTTAATATCGTTTCAAGCACGTTCCCTCCAGGTAGCTCTGTTCTATAATAAATTAAATTGTCTGTCGCACTTATAGCGGCAAAAGGACATGGGTACTGAATTTCCGGTACCCCTACAACTCACGACCCCGTTAATCTTTTCCGCTTTGGTAGCTGCGTAATAAAACTTGACGTCATATTTCCTGGAAAATACGTCTATAAGGTAAGATAGAACTCCATTTTTATATATCTCTGAACTGGGAAGCTAACACCCAGCTATTAAATTTGTCACTGTATCCACGCTACTTGACCAAGTATTGTTTATATCGCCCGCCGTCCTTCTCTGCTAGAATCTTATCGACCTTGAATAGAGTATCCTTATCAACCGTAACAACCTGAAATTCTTCTAAGTAAAAGGTACAACAGGATCGTTATTAAGATCGATTATTCGATAAACTGGTGGTCTTATTTTATGACCGCACTAATTGTAAAAACTTCCTCGCTCCAATTCGTTTCATATCCCTTCGCAAAGGTGTACTTAGTTCTGGTGATTCTGACATGCTCACTGACTTTATATTTAGGATGACGTACTAGACCTAAACCTTTCGCGTACAGGTTATTATACACTTCCAAAATGTTTTTATCGTTTAAAACCGCAGGGGCCAACTTTATACTCGAATGAGGGCTATTGTTGTAAGCAGTCACAAGTCTTTCGAGTACATCAATATACCTGTAGGAATGTTTGTAAGTGAAATAACGCCACATCTTTGTTTTCAATGTTTTATTAAATCTTTCAACTACAGATGCTTTTACATCAGGGTTATTTGTTATATAGACATTGATATTTTGTTTCTTGGAAAAGTTTTGTACGCTGCTCACCACAAACTCTTTGCCTTTATCCGTCTGTAGATTTGCCGGAGTATTGTCGCAATCCTTAAAAACATCAGCGAATGCTTCAATTGTAGATGAGGCTGTCTTCGTTTTAAGTGCTCTGGCCCATGCCCTCTTGCTAAATACATCAATTACCGCTGGTATGTAGTTGTATCCACTATTGTGTTTACTTAAAGTTCGCATATCACAAAGATCCGCTTGCCACAACTCGTAAAGGTTACTCACAATATATTTATTTCTTGGAAACTTTTTCTGACTGGTTTATGTGCCTGCAATCAATTTTTCACTTTACCATATTTTGTTTATCTTTTACAGCATTAGTTAAAAGTGTTATACTAGCGAACCCTGTCGGGTGAGAGGGATCATAGTATACAGCATCCATGATATGTCCGCCACGAATCCCAGTCTAGTGAAATTCCTCTTCTTTGAGAGATTCTTCTTGGTGTTTCGCACGTTTCACTATCAGCATCGTTATTCTCACCTATATTGTTGTGAGGGTCCGTTCAACTCTGGGTGATACAGAAACATCATGTCTTTGCGTATTTCCTATAAACCTCGTGGTATATATATATATATATATATTATATATATATATATATATATCTTTAATGTACGTCGCAAACTGACTCCAACCACACGGGTTTGCAGTTTTTCGTTTTGTTAACTTCTCGTGAACCAGACCGATAATGTTGGAATCTGGTATAATTTCGCCTTTTATTCTGACAGTACACCTTTTATCCTAAAATACTTCACTGCGCGTATTCAGCATAAGTAAGAAAGCCTCGCCTTTTCTCTTATATGAAAACGGAAGTGTTGATACAATTTCATCGCCTCTAGACCATTGCGTTGCGGTAAATCTCTAATATCATCAGCATCAGAGCCACCGCTGATTGTTATGCTGGTGGGCTGACGTAACTGATTGGAAGAGTGTAGATACCATTGAAGAACTTGGTTGTACTGCTGCCATTTGTCACGGTCAGTCAGTTTGGTTTTTAAAAGCTTATCCATATCGCTACCCAGCTGCGTTAAAATGTTGTTTTGTGTAACACCTGGCACCTGTAAGCGTTGTATAAAGTCCATCGGTAGAGTAATAATCTCCTTCAGATTGTGGTCCATGGTTAGATTACCCAGGATTCCGCCGAGTAATGGTCCTAACAGGAGTGGTAGAAATGCACCACCTTTCTGTGCATGAGACTGTTTCTTCTTTTTTATAGACTCGCCTCTCTGTGCCAAGCGTCTTAAGGTGTGCTTATGTTGAAAGAGTCGCTGCTGCTGATCAGCTGAGGTACACGACCTTTTAAAATGTTATGTGCACACTCACAAATACACTCTACCTGCATACTATCCAAACATTTCAATAAAGCGTCACGTTCACTTTTACTTAATCTGGCTAACGCATGCAGGATATCAGTGTCATCGCTTAAAACGTCAGCCATCATATATGATGTAATCTTTATCACTGTGAACCTTAAACACTTTATATATATATATATATATATATATATATATATATATATATATATATATATATATAATAGTGAAAAATTCTTGTGAACTGATCCTATTTTAGATTTTTAAGAATTGT
>JARFJB010000339.1:2495000-2507500 GCA_036346205.1 Vesta saturnalis
TCCATGTACCTTGCCTTTAGTTGTGCATAATTCAATTAAAACAAGTTTTTATCTTTTTAACGGCTTCTAACTGATTTATTTTTTCAATTCAAATTCAGAATAAAATTCCTTAGTTTATGTTACAGTGAAAGTAAGACAGAAAAGTTTAAATTTTAACTAGACTATAATTCCATAAAACTATTTAAATTTTATAAACTGATGCTTTCATCAATTAGCAATATATGTTATTTGGTATTATCGGTTCTGATGTGCTCTTATCTTTAATTATAAACTTAGAAAAGAAACCAGTAAAATCTAAAACACCAATACGATTAGATTGTGTATATTATTCTAAGATGCATCACATTCTTAATGTGTTTCAATTTATAACGTTTTGCGGAAAATGTGATTATTAATTATTGACGTTACTTTATACAGGGTGTCCCAACGATAGAGTAAAGTAAGTTTATGCTTAACTAGAATTATTTGTGTAAATATTGTATGGACCATGGGGTAGAGGTAAGAAGTGTGCATTTTTTTTAAATATTGGAAGTTATACAGGGTGTGCCAGAAAAGCAGGACGTGAAAAAGTATGATTTTTTTAAATAGAACACCCCGTATTTGATTTTAGTTTTTAATTCTACGTGTCCATACAAACATGTTTTGTCATACAAAAGATTGGCTGAAAGTTTTTAGTTCTTGAGATATTCGCGTTTAAAGATTATTATGGTCATTTTCGTGGGGTTGATGAATGGGCAATTGTTCCGTTATTTCACAATAAAAAAAATTGATATTTCGTGTGAAAATGAGTGATATTATACTAACGTTTAAACGAGTAGTATTTCTAATTTTCTCAACAGGGTGTTTGTTATAACCATTCAAATTTGAAAATTCTCAAATTAAAAAAATCAGTTTTTTAATTGCACACCTATATATTTTTATTTCATTTTATTCGGGATTAAAAAATCTATAATTTTTGTAAAATATATCCTATATCTATCTTTGATAGTTTTCGAGGAATTTCGATTTTTCTCACTAGCTACGTTACATACGATACTATAACATTATTGTGGATCGTGGTAGCCATGGAAAACAATTGCGACGAAATAACACAAACCACCTAAGCGAGAATATTAACAGTTTTTATTAATGAGAAACAGTAATTCAATAAATGCTCAAATAGACGGCCTTCTTGCTGAATACACATATTGAGCCTTTTTCTCATGTTCTGTCTCACTTCGGATAACATAAGAGGGGTCACTGTGCGACAAGCTTCGCGAATTCTATTTTTCATGTCCTCCCTTGTTGTAGGTTTAATAATATACACCCGATCTTTTATGTATCCCCATAGGAAAAAATCCAGTGGAGTTAAATCGCATGACCTGGGTGGCCATAATATGAAGCCATTACGTCCTATCCATTTCTCCGGGTATTGCTGGTTCAAGAATTCCCTTACCTCCTGATAAAAATGTGGAGGTGCACCACCATTAAAAAATCTATCATTTTTGTCAAATATATCCTATATCTATCTTTGATAGTTTTCAAGGAATTTCGATTTTTCTCACTAGCTACGTTACATACGATACTATAACATTATTGTGGATCGTGCAACCACATATTTAGTCGTCCTTCTAAATGGATATCCTCAAGTAACACAGGCAATTCTTCACGTATGAAATGCAAATAGCTGCGGCCCGTTAATGGATCATCAAAAAAATAGGGACCGATAATTTGGTCATTAAGTATACCACACCACACATTTAGTGACCAATAATTTTGGTTTTGAACTTCTCGTAGCCAAAATGGATTATCAATGGCGTAATAGTGCATATTATGCCGATTTACAGACCCATTACTTTTAAACGTCGCCTCATCGGAAAACATTATGGAGCACAAAAAGTTGTTATTTAATTGCAGCCGTTGATTAATGATATTGCAGAATTCAATTCGTCTTGCAAAATCCTCTTCTCGCAATTATTGATGAAGCTCAATGTGATAGGGATGGTACTTATACTTCAGCGTTGTTCGATTCACGTTTGATTTGGAGGTATCACATATCGTCGCTAATGTTCTAGAACTCACTTGGGGATTTTCTTGAATAGTTAATAATATTTCAAGTTCTTTTCTTCATTAGTTGCCCTTTTATTAACAACTTTACGTTTGAAGTATTTAACACGCCAACAGTAGTAGGTATTCGACGTTCAGGATATTTCATTTTGTAGATTCGTTGTGCCAATAAAGGGTTTTTTTCAGCCTCGCCCAACACGTATATCATATCAATTAATTCATTTGTCGAATAATCCATAATTGATACAAGAAATGATAACAAGTTAAATGCGAAAACGACAAATTTAATATGTGTTTATTTTGACAAGTAGGAAACCTTTGTATCTTAGTAACGCAATTACTATTTTCCATGGCTACCAAGATCCATGCAATGCAATGTTATCGAAAATAAAGTAGCTAGTGTGAACAAATCGAAATTACTCGAAAACTATCGAAGATAGATATAGGATATATTTGACAAAATGATAGATTTTTAATCCCGAATAAAATGAAATAAAATATATAGGGTGTGCAATTAAAAAAACTGATTTTTTAATTTGAGAATTTTCAAATTTGAATGGTTATAACAAACACCCTGTTGAGAAAATTAGAAATACTACTCGGTCTAAACGTTAGTATAATATCACTCATTTTTCACACGAAATATCATTTTTTATTGTGAAATAACGGAACAATTGCCCATTCATCAACCCCACGAAAATGACCATAATAATCTTTAAACGCGAATATCTCAAGAACTAAAACTTTCAGCCAATCTTTTGTATGACAAAATATGTTTGTATGGACACGTAGTATTAAAAACTAAAATCAAATACGGGGTGTTCTATTTAAAAAAATCATACTTTTTCACGTCCTGCTTTTCTGGCACACCCTGTATAACTTCCAATATTTAAAAAAAATGCACACTTCTTACCTCTACCCCATGGTCCATACAATATTTACACAAATAATTCTAGTTAAGCATAAACTTACTTTACTCTATCGTTGGGACACCCTGTACATTATTAGTGCAGATAATGTAAAAGTAGAAACGGTGGAGATATATAACTAAAGAACAAAAATGGGGCTAGTAAATCATAATACACAACGTAGTGCAAGAAAATGTCACTTGTCTATGGTTGCACTGTTGTAAGAAAAGTACAATCGTCACTACTCTAAAATTTACAAATAGCATAAACTTATTTTGGAAAAACGTGAACTGGCAACAAAAACCATCGTATGTGTGAATTTGATTTATAATTTGAAATTAAGTCACATTACAAGATTTTAAACGATTGACAACTTTATGACAGATATAATTTTATAAAATGCAAAAAAAAATTCATCGTAAGCCAAATGGCAGAAAGTTCTAGTCGGCGCATATGAAACTGCAAAAAAATCGTTGATAAATTTCTATCAAAGGTAATTTCAATTATTCTATGCAATTATACACAGTGTCCCGTAAAGAATAGGCTATAGTTCAGAGATAGTTTCCTTGGGTTAAAATAACCCCATTTAGGCCAACTTACCTTAGTCCAATTCTGCTTCCTTAAAAAGTTGTAACCTTTCAAAGATGCATTTTTTATTTCATTATCTCATTGTTCGAGATAATAAAGGGCGCCACAAACAGGTTACTGGTTCCCGCTGTATTTTTTGTGGATAAAGATTTTGGAAGACTTAACATTTCTGAAAGGTCATTTTATTTTCTTTAAAAAAAGTACTCTTATTGTATATCGCTAAATGGTTCCGCTTTAGAGGAAAATGCAATTAAATTGAACTCTGCGGAATGTCCATATTTCATTTGCATAAAATTTAATGCCAATTTAACCTAGTAGATGTCCATCACAAAATCGTAAAATACCTTTGGAGTGTTTTTAACGTTGTTTTGTTTGTTGTTAGTAGTTTTGAGTATTTCATTGTTTAAGTATTAGGTTTCCGTTTTAAGAATTCCGCGACATAATTTGTTCCCAAATAGTGAAATGAGTGGAAATTTACGCTCAACAAAATTTCATTGAATGTTCTGAGGCGAGAAGTTACGGAAATATTTTTTCCAAATCGTAGACAACCAGACAGAAAATTATTTTCAAGATTGCGAGAAACAGGTAGCTTTCGTCCTCGCCAGAAATATGGACCGCCTACAGTGCGTACCGTCGAACAAGAAGATGAGGCCTTAGATCTAGTTGAAATTAATTCGTCCATTAGCATTCAGAAAACATCTGCAAATACTGGGTTATCTGGCCGGGCAACATCAACTGTTTTGCATGAACAGCAACTACACCCGTACCATTACACACTAGTCCAAAATTTATAACCAGATAATTTTTTGGCAAGAGAAAATTTTTCTAATTGGATATTACGCCATCATCGACGTGATCAATCATTTATAAACAATATTCTGTTTACGGATGAGGCAACCTTTACCAGAAGAGGGGTATTTAACATCAAGAATTGCCATATCTGGTGTAACGAAAACCAAAACTCTACAAGCGAGCTTGCGAGCACCATTTTCAACAAGAATCTAAAATTAGTAATTGGTTTGGGATTGTGAGTCTTTTTGAACTGCCAGCTAAACTGAATCGCCTGCTGGAGAAGGTTTCTTTAAACGTTCATCGTGAGATGTCGTTTCCTCAAGACGGCGCCCCTGTCGATTATCCTCTCGCGGTGCAAAAACCACTTAAATAATGTATTCCCACATCGTTGGATTGGAAAAGGAAGTGAACATCGTTGACCTCTACGAAATCCTGGGGGTACATAGAAACTTTAGTACATTCTGCTGCTGTGATTAATATAATAATTAAACTATACCAAAAAATTTTTGCAGGCAATTAGAAATCAGCATCCATCGTTTTTTGCAGTAAGAATACACAGTACGAGTACCTTTTTTAAAGAAAATAAAATGATCTTTCAGAACTGTTAACAAATCTTTCGAAATCTTTATCCACAAAAAAATACAGCGGAAACCAGGACATGATTAAGGTGTTGGTGGCGCCCTCTATCTTTTACGTTGAAAGTAAACAGATACTCATATTTGTCTACCCAAAAAACTCCTCTTTAGCAAGTTTAAACTAGATATCTTGGAAAATGCAGCAGCTATCGAAAAAAAAAGTGAAATAAAAAAGACACCCTGTATATCAAAAAAATTATGGGCAGATATTTTTTTCACAATTATTTAAGCTGTAGAACAAAAAAATTCACAAATCGTAGCAACTTACTTATAGTGCGTCCCAGAATATCAGAGAGTAATGAATCATCTTGACAGCGACAGGTCAGTGGCGTACTTATTAAAGGCATATACTATAAGGTCTGTAAAATATATTTACTTTTCAGATTCTTATGTTCGTATAAAACATTTTAGTTATCTAAGTCTTTGTCTAAGTAACCTGCATATCTAATTACATGTAAATTAGAGGCATGACTCACTTAATGGGGGATGCATGAAGATGCAATTACCACATTTGTTATTTCAAAACAAGTACTTTCAAATTCTCAGTTATTTTCGAGTTTTGGTTGATAACGGTGGTGAAAATGGCATCTTTCGATTTTTCCCCAGCAAAACGTTTGAAACTTAATTCGGTCTCTGGGAATGAAAAAATTATCATTCTGAATGTACATAATGCCTTATAAAGTATCAAAGTCCGACAAATAGTGTAAATAGTGTAGCAGAAATGTGTTCTAATATGACGGGAGTGGGAAAGTCAACAGTATACAAATTTTTAATGGTATTATTCATATCCACAACCAACGCATCTCAGTCTAAATCTATTGTAAACCTTCGCGTGATCAACACGCCCTCGGTATACCTAATTTGTACATCTACAGCGTAATGTAATTATTAGGGGTGTCTAATGATAGTGATGAGCATTGGCGCAAAGAAAACAAAGTCCTACGAGATGAAATTGGTGTTACTGTTAAATCACATGCATATTATCAAAATTAGAGATGAAAGTTAGCCTTGTTTGTTTGTCAGCAGGCATTTGTCCATTATCAATAAAGGTTTAGTGCGTTCAACCTTCTTTGTGAGTCTAGCGACCTTTTTGCCAGAGATATTTCCGATAAGACAGTCCTTGTATGTAAAACAATATAGTGGTCTCATTTTAGTGTTTTACTAATTTAATTGTAAAGAACGTATTTATATCACTGTATACAAAACTCGGCAATTGTAACACGCTAATTTGTTACGGCATCCTATACCTGTCTTATGAGATAGTATGAGAGTCCCCTTATCAGAATACTATTTTAAATTTTCCGCCTTGGCCGAAAAAACAAGGATAATTTAATTATGACTCATAATTAAAAACGGAATGGCCGACAAAAGCAAACTGGCGCACAACCCACCTTAACAAAATGGCCAGGGGGCTCATCTGGGTAGAGTATACAGACCAGTCAGAAGGCAGGGGGTGTAGCCTATCCTCAGACCCTCCAATCATAACACTGTATGCGCGCGCAGGGCGACTGCGGTTGACTACTCTGCAGGGGCTGGACTGCCAAAAAGGCTCAATACAGTCAAAAAGGTCCTAATTACGGGTGATGCCATCAAGGGGTTGAAAATAGCGCCCGAAAAGAAGTAATCAAGAAAGGGAGCGGGAAATGGGCGAAGTCACGATTGAAAGTGGGCGTAGCTTCCTCCACTTCATTGTCCAGATCAAAGGTTGTTCTGTGGGGCCCTTTCTACTTTTGTGGTACTATTTAGGTGATATATTGGATCAGATCTCTACGAAGGCGTTTACAGGGATTGAGAAGTCTTAAAACGTGTGCATTATAATTTGAAACATTTAGAATTATAACGGTTCTATTTAAAAACAAAAAAATTGTAATCATGCACTGGTAGATAAGATTTGGGCCTTACCTAAAGTAGGTTACTTTATGAACTTAAAATTATTTATCTTGCTTTGTGAATCTTTTCAATTTTAAATATCAAGAACATTCCTTTGTTAGTTAATTGAATTTATTTAATTAATTATTAATTATCGAACTTTTATTAGTAAATTTGCGATTTAATTAAAACTATTATCAATTTCAAAAACTGCATGGTAGATTAATACTAAGGCTGTGTGTTGTTCTGTTCCTTTGTCTTTGACCTTTATCGTTATAAATACAATTTTATTACGTGTGGTGGAAATTTTTATGGGTTATTATTTCGAAATCGTTTGAAGCTACCGTTACAGATTATATTGCGAAAGTCTAATCCTATTTTATCTTATTATTCCAACGAAGAGGTAATTTTTGCTGACGCCCTTATATTATCTACTATTTGTAAGCTAATTCAAGATCTATCTGCGTATTGGATCTACCCCCCTCACCGCAGAAGTTAGTCACCCTTCGTAAGTATCTTAATTATCTGTAGTTTCCGATTAAGCAGTAAGGTAAGTTCTTTGCCATTTTTCCGTAGTTAGCACTATTTTGAGGTAACACCTCGTAGAGTAATTTTGGCCTCAAATAGAAAGTGAAGTAGGTCGTAACAAAATGACTTTTAAATTAAGTACGACAGCTTTTAATGCAAGCCATAGACAATGTCAATGCAGAAAAGTGGAAAAATTATGTTGGTAAAGTAATTAAAGACGAACAGCGTATGTGGGAACTTGATTTTATAATAGAAGAAACTATAAACCCGTTATAATATCCGTAGCACAAGATGACAGCTCTTCCGAATCGGATGAGAATGAACTAAACTGGTTGTTACCTATATATTGCATTTGTTTCCAAAAACCACTATTATGACAATATTAAATGTGAAAAAATTAATGTAAACTACATTAATAATTATTTTATACTAGACGTACTGGTCGCGCTTGGCTGCGATATCAGATATTAAAACTTTGTGGTACACGAGTAGTACCCCGACACCTTGGTCGCCATCTTGTATTCTGACCTCACAAGCTCCGTCCACTTTCACTTTTTTATACGCTCACGTGTGAGACCGCATTTTCCACCCCTATGGTTTCTTTTCGGAGACCCTTTTCAACCCCTAATTATTTTTGCTTTTACGTACCCACGTGTGAGACCGCATTTTCCACCCCTATGGTTTTTTTTCGGAGGCCTTTCTCAACCCCTAATTATTTTTGTTTTTTACGCGCCCACGTGTAGAACGTGTTTTTTAACGCAGCAGGGTAACGATGTGGATAAAGTTTTAAAAACCAAAATGACCGACAATGACAAATGGCAGCAGTACAACCAAGTTCTTCAAAGGTATCCCTTTTCCAATTAGTTACGTCAGCCCACCAGCATAACAATCAGCGGTGATGCTGTTGCTGATGATATTAGAGATTTATCGCAACGCAAAGGTCTGACAGACGACGAGATAGTATCAACACTTCCGCCTTCATATAAGAGAAAAGTTTTGTTACGTATACTGAATACGAGCAGCGATGTTTTTTGGATAAAAGGGGTACTGTCACAATAAAATGCGAGATCATACCACATTCCAACATTATCGATCTGGTTCACGAGACGTTAAGAAAACGAAAAACTACAAACCCGCGCGGTTGGCGTCAGTTGGCGACGTACATTAAAGAGACAACGAGAGTTTATCGGAAATGCGCAAGGGCATGATGTTTCTTTATCACTCAACGTTGAACGGATCATCACAACAACTATAGGTGAGAATTACGATGCTGATAGTGAATTGCAAGAAACACCGAGAAGAATCTCTCAAAGAAGAAGAGGAAGAGGAATTTCACTAGATTGGGATTCGTGGCGGACATAACATGGATGCTGTAATCTATGATCCCTCTCACCCAGCAGGGTTCGTTGGTGTAACACTTTTAACTAGTGCTGTAAATGATAAAAAAATATGGTGAAGTGAAAGATTTGGCCGAAGGTACAGGAAGCTTATACGGTACATAAACCAATCAGAAAAAAGCTTCCACGAAATAAATATATTGTGAGTAACCTTTAAGAGTTGTAGCAAGTGGACCTTTGTGATATGCGAACTTTAAGTAAACACAATAGTGGATACAATTACATACTAATGGTAATTGATTAATTTAGCAAAAGGGCATGGGCTAGAGCACTTAAAACGAAGACAGCCTCATCTGTAACTGAAGCATTCGCGGATATTTTTAAGGATTGTGACAATACTCCGGCAAATCTACAGACGGATAAAGGCAAAGAGTTTGTGGCGAGCAGTGTACAAACCTTTTTCATGAAACAAAATATCAATTTCTATGTAACAAATAACCCTGATGTAAATGCATCTGTAGTTGAAAGATTTAATAAAACATTGAAATCAAAGATGTGGCGTTAATTCACCTACGTTAATTCCTACCGGTACATTGATGTACCCAAAAAACTTGTGACTGCTTACAACAATAGCCCTCATTCAAGTATAAAAGCATTTTGGAAGTGTGGAATAACCTGTACGCGAAAGGTTTAGGTCCAGTACGTCATCCTAAATATAAAGTCGGTGAGCATGTCAAAATCGCCAGAACTAGGTACACCTTTGAGAAGGAATATGAAACGAATTTCAGCGAGGAAGTTTTTACCATTAGTGCGGTGATAAAAAGAAGCCCACCAGTTTATTGAATAATTGATCTTAACAACGATCCTGTTGAGAGTACCTTTGACGAAGAAGAATTGCAAGTTGTTACTGTTGATAAAGATACTCTATTCAAAGTCGATAAGATTCTAGCAGAGAAGGGCCGCGGACGATATAAACAATACCTGGTCAAGTGGAGTGGATACACTGACAAATTTAATAGCTGGATTTTAGCTTCGCAGTTGAGAGATATATAAAACTGAAGTTTTATCTTACCTTATTGAGTAATAGTTCTATGACGTATTTTCCAGCTAATATGACGTCAAGTTTTATTACGCAGCTGCCAAAGCGGATAAGGTTAACAGGATCGTGGGTTGTACGAATATCGGAAATTCAGTACCCATGTTCTTTTGCCGCTGTAAGTGCAACAGACATTTTAATTTATTATAGAACAGAGCCACCTGGCGAGAACGTGTTAGAAACGATATTAAAAAAGGCCGCGGGATACTTTCAACGCGACAACGAGAAGATAATTTATATTGAAGATGGTTGGTACGTGATACGTTTCGCTTCGGGAAATTATGCCAACACAGAAGAAATTACCAACGAGCTAAATAAACATGTGCTAATAAGTAAATTGCTAACAATCGAATATCATAATCTAACTAAGCGCGTCACTACGAAATTAAAAACTCAGCTCTCGCTATTCGGATTCTCACAACGTCTAGCCTTACAACTGGGTTATCGTCCGTATCAGAACACAGCTATGGAATCAATACTCCCTCACCCCGCTAGTATATGGATAGGATTACCAACTCAGATTTTTGTTTATTGCGACATCGTTGAACCGCAAATTGTGGGTGTTGTTTTATCTCCGCTTATGCGTATAATAAATATTACTTCAGAAAACTATGCTTACGGGAGTCATAAAGATGTTGTTTTTTCGCCTGCACACTACATACCGGTGATGACACGGGAATTTGAAAACATCGAGGTTAATATAAAAACAGATACGGGTGCAGCTATACCATTCGGGTTTGGGACGTCGTGTCTGAAGCTTCACTTTAAAAAAGTGCAATAATGGTTTGTCCTTATCAACAATATTATGTGAATCAGGCCGGTAATATAATTGGATCTATCTACAGAGGCGCACGATATCAGCATGGTCACGGAATAGAAAGCTGGCTAGGTGGTATATTTAGAAGTATAATACCGTTATTTAAGTCTGGTGCAAAGGCCATTGAAAAAGAAGCTCTTAGAACGGGTGCTCATATCGCTTCTCAAAGGTGTATTAAGTCCTGGGGATTCTGACATGCTCACCGACTTTATATTTAGGATATATATATATATATATATATATATATATATATATATATATATATATATATATATATATATATATATATATATATATGAATCCTATTTTTCTTGGTCACGCCATAACCTGAGATTTCATTGATTTTTTTTAAGTTTTGTAATACTTTGTAGAAGGTTCTTATGGAAAGAAAATTGCGTAGAAAATTGGAAAATTTATGAAAACTTAACTACTATTTAAACTTCGCGCGTTTGATAGTTAGCGCGTCGCAAATGTCATTTAACAGCTGCATCGGTCGGGATTGGGTGTTCTTTGTGAAGTGTAGGTATCCACTAAGAAAGGGTTTTTCGAAATTCCACCTCTAAGAAGGTGAAATGGTGGGTTGAATTCTTCAATTAAAATTATGAGACACGTGTAAGTAGAAGACGGGCACCATGCGCCATGTTGGATATTCTGGGGAAAACCCACCTTTCACATATATATATATATATATATATATATATATATATATATATATATATATATATATATATATTGATACAGCCACATCTAAAATAAATGTTTTAATAGTTTCACGCCTTGCAATTGTTTGATAATTAATTCACAATTTTTAAAACACTGAAATCCCAATCACACGTCGATGTTGTCTGATCTTCAGTGTTAAGCCGAATTTCAAAGGGTCATCTTTTGCTTGCCGTTTACCTGAACCGTCTTTATTTAACATAATATTTACAAGCGCCACGTTTTCCAGTATCTTCTTATAAACTATCCCAGGTTGCTACTGATCTATTTGTCGCTTCCATGCAAAAAAACGACACTATTTCACTAATAAATGATTTATTATTCTCTGATACTCTGGGACGTACTTTACAAAAATCGATAAATGCTCATTTATTTCTATAAAAAAATTACGGAATTAAGTTGTAAATTTTGAAAAACGATTATGTCGGACATTTGTCAAACTATTTACATTTCATAAATAAAATCTCCAATAACAATTTACCCATTATGACAAAAATAATATTTGTCCGTTCAATTCTTACAGCACAACAAAACTACATCTGCCACTTTAACTTAGGGACGAATGCGAAATGATAACAATTGTACTATTAAACCACCCTCTAATATTAGCCTCAATGAATTAGGTAAAAGCACAATAGAGACCAGCTAGGCGTGTAAATTGAACTTCATTGTTAGTTCAGGGAATTTATGTGTAATAGTAGTCAGTTTGCGTATTGACCATTGTCATATTTGTGAGATTCTGTATACAATGGTCTACCATGAATACAAATTATCTTTCTCACTTTACCATTATTAGCGTAGAGATACAATTACTAAGATGATAACTAAACCTCCAAATTTTCAGATCTATTAAGAATCAATTTTGCATCGGTACTTTGTTTGTTGAAGGATATGATTTAAACAATTAAGATTCATACCCCTAGTATAACACTGATTAACAAGATTGACAAATCTTGGAAGCTCAAATTAACCTTGCTTGCAACATCTTAGTATTAATTGCATCATTTCCTTCATGTAATTACATTATACATAATTAATTTGGCACACACAAACCCATCTCAAAAAGTAAAATATGCCGGAACAGTAAAGATATAATTTAAGTATATTTAGAATAATGAATTTAACAGACAGGTCTAAATACGTATTTAACATATTCTGATTATT